>JAWLRI010001115.1:897992-1008458 GCA_034781795.1 Crypturellus tataupa
TCCCAATTCCAGCACGGTGTCACACACAGGGGATGCGGCAGAGCCACCTGCTTGGCTGCTGGCTGCAGACAGACCCGTCTGTGAAGCGGGCTGGGGTTACACCGCTGACCTTGATTGCTAGGATCAACTCCGCTCCCTGCTGCTGCAGCACAGCAGATGTTGTTGAGTCAATAAGAGCCTCGAGTGGTGTAATTCACCCCGGGACCCCAGGGATGCTCTGCCTGACGTAGTCCCGGGGATGCTGCGAGATGCCTCTGCTGTCTGCCTGCCTTGGGGCACGACGGATCCGTGGCAGGGAGCACGGATGAGAGCAAGGGAACGGGAGCCCGTGAGGCCTCGTTTGCCCTGCTCAAGAACTAATATTGTGGCACCATAAAATGCACCTCACCTCTCTCGCAGGAGCAGCGGGAGCCGTCGGGCTCCTTTACTGCTTGGATCGAGCTTGGCATTTTGGGCGTCCAAGTCACTCCCTCGAGACAAGGAGCTGTCTTAGAGTAAGAACCCATTTGCAGCCAGGGAATGAAATACTACTGAATGAAGGCGTCTAAGTGAGGAGAGCTTTTAACATCGCGGAATAGGTCAGCTCGCGCTGAGCCATAATTCATGCTGTAAAGGAGACGCATCTCCATCCGTGAGCGTTGCACAGGGTGTGTGCATGATGCTTTGTATAATGCAGCTCAATTAGCGCTGCCCTGCAAGTGCAGTGAAGCTCTTTCTGTGCTGCTTTTGCTCCTGGATTTGTTATGCTGCCTCATGCCAGGAGAACGTTTAGACTTTGCTTTGCAAACCCGGAGTAAAGTCAGGAGGAGGTTGGTGGTTTCGGGTAGGGCTTCACTCCTGGTGCTGGGATTCATGATGCTCCAACCTTGCATCACGCTCACAGACAGGCTGTGCAAGGAGGTCTCGGTGAGAAAAAATGGATTTATTAGGAACCCCTTGAAAGGAGCAGAGCCACCAGTACATGGGCTGCTTCAGGCAGCGCAGCAAGTGGGAGCCCTTATTCTCTCTCCACGCTTCTCTTAGCATAACCGTAGGGCAGATTGTATCAGCTGCAGCTCTGAATCGGTCCCTGATGCATCCTACTGATTATAAATTAGTGCATATTCTGCATTTTGGCAGAATAATTGATAAATGAGGTCGCCATTTAAATAAACAGACAAGCATAGCAAAGGCATTAAGTTGCTTGGTGGGATAAACGACGTGTGGGAAGATACAAATAATTTGATTGAGTTTTGCTTAAAGAGAAGAGTCAAAGCCAAACGTGATGGTCTAGGCTGCTCTTAACTTAAAGATTATCAGCAATTTAAACCTTGTGGTGCTACAAGTAAAATATTATATTAGAACTATAACTTTAAACCCAGAATACAAAGTGCTGATGGTCTCTGGGGAGAAACAGCCAGGCTAGAGCTCAAGAGGAGCAGCCAGGGGACCTTTGGCAGCGAACAGACATTGGTGATTTGGACTCAGGCCTTCGATAAGATCTCCTTCCTCCCTCTTCTCCATGCTCAGGATGTTGCTGAGTATTAATGGAAAGGTCGTGTATGGAGGGAGGGATGGAAAACCTGTATGGAGTTGCTGGCAGCACCCAGCTCGGATGGGAATGGGGCTGTAGGTGAAGCCACTCTGGAGCTTTCCAAAGGTGCCGTTCCCTGCGCTGCGACGGAGCAATAAGATACGTGGGAGATGTGAGAGCGGAGGAGCGAGCGTTTGACAAAACCCAGACCGTCTCTTTTCCCACAGTGCTGCCAGAGCTAGTCATCTGGCGGCAATTTTCAGTCTCCCACAATGACTCCTGTTTTGTGTAGATCATTTCCATGCGGATGAGCTGAGGATGCGCTTACTGCTTCGCTGCTTACAAACGACGTGGACTCGGAGAGTCTCATCTGGGCAGGGGCAGCCGCGCAGGCTTGGCCACTCAATGACCCGTTCCCCATGTGCCCTGCAGCTCGGTGACGTGTCCCCTGGCATGGGGACACAGCTACACGTGTGCCAGCGTGTGTGGCAGAGCCTCTGCTTGCAAGTGACTGTGCAGGTTCTTGCCGTGCACAGATATTCGAGCCGAATGTCCCATGTCCTGCGTTACACTGCTGGGATGTGCTCCCTGAATCCTCACCATTACACTGGGCACCATGCCCAGAGGAAGTAGTAGAGTGTTCTGATCCTCGTTTGGTTGGATTATATATGTGGCTCCGTTTCGAGCACAAAATCGGAGATTAAAGCTCCCCAGCAACGATGTGAAGATTTTGACTAGAGGCAGAAAGGCGTTTTGTTCTTCGTGTGAGTCTCTTCAGCTTCATTTGTATTATTTATGAGTGGATTTGCACCCATGCAGAGGAAGACGGCTTTTTGCGTAGAATCCTCTTTTAATAAGCTAAATTCTCTTTGATCAGCGTGATGGGTGTTTATATGCGGTGCTTGTAGCGATCTCAGTGCTCCTGAGATAGACAGAATACATGTGCGTTTCCTCTAGG
Source organism: Crypturellus tataupa (assembly GCA_034781795.1). NCBI lineage: Eukaryota > Metazoa > Chordata > Aves > Tinamiformes > Tinamidae > Crypturellus > Crypturellus tataupa. The sequence continues at coordinate 900,464 of JAWLRI010001115.1, forward strand.
GCATAGGCAGTGTGCTCTATTTGCATAATTTCAATAGTAAAACGATGTCTTAAAGAGATGAAGGAAATTCTGGCCCTGATGAAGAGGACGGGGGTTTTGCTGTCTACGCAGGGCAGCTTTTACCCAGGGTAACTCCGGCGCCTGCCACCTCCTCTCGCTCTGATGACTTCCGTGGAAGGCTTTATAGAGAGATGCTTGCTCACGGGGACTTATTCAAGGAAATACTTAAACGCATTCCTAAAATTAATCGCGTGCTTTCCCAAATCGGGGCCTGTGTGCACCGAGGGGCCGAATTTAGCTCGGGGTTGCATGCAGTGAAGTGCCCTGGTTTGTGCCTGCCTGAGCACACAGCGTTTCTGCAGTGGGAGGAGGGCGCGAGGAGCTGTTTTACAGAGAGGAAGAGGCTGGGGTGGGTGCTGGACCTTTCCCTTCCTCAAACATCGTTTGAAAATACCTGCGTCCTCCTGCCCAGGACGGGCGGGCTCTGCAGAACAGAGCAGAGCACCCAGCCCTGATGCTTTTCACACGTACCCCTAGCACGTTTTATTGGCCGTATGGCTGGGGTTTTAGTGCTTGCTGGGCAGGGCCGAGCGGGTTGTTCTGTGTCATGAAAACAGGGGACACCTGCGCTGGCAGCATCTGCCCCGATCTGCCGCTGTCACTGCAGTGAGACGCCTGGAGCAGATGTTTGGTGCCTGCAGGTAATGCCCGCAATGCAGGGGAGGATTCGATGCTCCTCAAATCCAGCTCTAGGGCTTCATTTCAGCCCTTTTCAGCCCCGTTCCCACTCTCTGGACCAGGGGCATTTGAAGCTGTTGCAGTGCGTGTTGTGACGACCTCCCCGTTCCCGTCCTGCCGAGGAGGAGCAGCAGAGCTTCCCGTGCCTTTGTGGCTGCTGCCGTCAGCCTAGAAATGCTCCAACACGTCTCCCTGCTGCCCTTTCCCTCCGTCTCTTTCATTCCTTTAAAAAACACAATCAAAGCTCTCCCTCGCTGGTTCCTTTTCCCTTCAGCACGGCCTTGCATCCTCTGTACCGGCTTTCCTGCCTCCCGCTGCTCCTCTAATGGGGTCAGCTCTATTCATTCCTACCCCTCTCGTGCCCTTCTCCATTCCGGCTGCACCGTGTTGTCTTTCCCTGTCCTCATTAATATCCGGGCGGTCCCTGGAAGCGGCAGTGGGTGGAACAAGAGCCTCCCTGTTGCAGCCCAGGTTCCTCCCCTCCGGCTCCCGCTTTTCCTGCCCGGTGACATCCTCACTGTGGCCCTTGCCTGTGCACAAGGACCCCTTCCCGCCCGCCGGAGCAGCTGCTGGAAGTCACCGTCGTATAATCCATATAATTGGGATGTGGTCATGGCCAAGAGCCTCGTGTTTTCTCTGTAACTGCTCCCGTGCAAGATGAGGAAATAGAGCGGCCTCCTCCTGCTTGCCGAAGGAAGTGGCACACAAAATGCCTTCCTTCAAGAGCAGCATTTGGCCTTTTGCTGGTCGGAGATGGGATTCATGCAGGGCAGAGTCTACCCTGCAGCCCAAGAGGCCCTTCTGGAGCCCCCATCCCTTTTGGGGAGAAAAAAGTGCAACTTGGCCACACTTTGCACCTGCAGTCCCTGCAGCCGAAGACAGAGCTGCCCGAGGACGCCAGGGCTGACACAACCGACTTCCTGAGCTGCTTAGATCAGCCCTGACATCTCCGGGGCTGACTGCACTGTTGTGGGTGGTTACCAGATCGCTACGGCAACCCCAAAAAAGCGAACTGTGACTTTCTGCTTGGTTTTCCTCAGCCTTGCTCTACGCTTTAACCATCGCCTGCCTCGCTCCGCACGCCAGCCAAGCAGAAAGGCTCCTTTTCCCTGCATCCCTGCTCCCATTCCCGCTCGGGATGGTGCTGTGCCGCTGGCTTGGCTGGTGCACGCAGCTTCTTGAGTGAAAAACACGGGTTTTGAGAGCAGGCAGGAAAGGGAGGGGTTCTGCTGATGTGCAATTAATTGTTTCAAGATGTTTGGAGCTCAGCTCTTCTAAAGCTGAAGGCTAAATATGGAACTGATATTATATAAATAAATGACGAAACAGCAGTGAAATCTGAAAAGCACTTTGGAATCCTCCAGTTAATAACTTACATAAATAACATGTATTGCTGACATTATAGTGATCATTTCCCTTTTTTTAGCATGTGTGTGCTCTCAGAACGTTTTGAGAAGCCATCTCTGGCAGGAGTGCAAACATCCCATGGAAATCAGTAGCCTTTTGCCAGATACTATTAATGTTGTTATTTTCAGAGGAGAAAATCAACACTTTGCTGTTTCCGTATCTCACGTGCTCTGCGCCAGATGCTCAGCTGAATGTAGAGATGTGCTGATCCCTCCCTCTCTCCCTTGTGCAGAAGGGTTGGATTTCAGTTGGGATGGACCTATGTGGGCAGGGACACATGTGGCTTCAAGCATTGTGTTTGGGACCTGGCGATGCAGGGCCGGTCTGTACTGAGCAAGGGGAGCAAAAGCAACCCCAGGTGGTGGCCCTGATGAACAGTCTTGGGTAGGATCATCTTGGAAGGGGCTTTGTGCCAAAGCTGGGCCAAAAATGTGCATCCTGTGGACCCTGTGCTCATTGCATCCCTCCCTGTGCTGCAGGCAGGTTGGCTGTGAATTCCTGTCGCTTTGTTGCACTGCAGTTTGGTTCTGATATCCACTTGCTTTAGCTCAAACGATTATGCAGAAATCTCAGCTTTCTGGAAAGAGAAACTTTCCTCACCCTCCTGGCTGCAGAGCTAAGGTTAAGAAATGTGATCTAAAGACTATGAAGGAAAATGAAGAACTGTGCGCTGATTATTCTGGCTTCCTAAAATTTCTAAGCCTAATTGAAGATATTTTAGGACATGACTCTTTTGTTTGCTAGGCCTAAGCAGAACTGATGGGGTAAATATTTGCCTGTCTCCATGAAAAATGCCGGATTCCTGGAAAGGCATCAACTTTCTGCCTGCTTCTCCAACCTGGTATCACCAACTACTGCGATACCCACTCTCAGAAGCAAAGAAAGTCCAAAACTGCAAACGGTCATTCGAGATAGGGGCATTGCACTTAAAAAGGAAGCGTGTGGCTTACAAAATACCCTGTTGACGTGTAGTTCTGAGCTAGATTCGCCGTACGGTAATTTGTGGCCTGCATCATCGCGTGTTCGGGGCAGGATTTGCTGCAGAGGCAGGTCCGGTCTCTGCCAGCAGATGTAACGATGAGATCCCGAGCGGATGCAATCATCAATATGCAGTGGCCCAATTCCTGGCCACGTTTAAAGTCTTAGTGCATTTAACTGAGTTTGCCAGAAGCTGGAAGAGGAATAGTTCAGCAGCAAAATCCTGATCCAAGCACACTGTGTGTTTTTTTTCCCTGTAATTCAGTAGAAAACATTTTCCCTCAAGCTCCAGGGTTGTAGGGTCCAGCGTGTCCTGTTAACGGGGCCTCAGCCTCACGCACCCCTCGTCCTGCACAAACTGCAGAGCCTCTTTGAGCGGATGTCAAGGCAGGAGGAGGGATGTGAGGGCGGACGAGCTGCTTTTGGGCAGCTCGGAGGGGTGCAAGGCAGAGGGGCCGGGCTCCAGCTCCGCGCTTTCGCCTGGAAAACATGAGTCATTTGCACTGCAAGGGTTTTCTTGCAGGGTGCCAGGTCTGTGTGCCCGTCCTCCCCTTCCCTGCCACATGGCTTCTTATTTCTGCGACAGCTTCTGTCAATGCTGCCACCCCCTTATCCCCAGAGCAGGGCGAGAGGAGGGCACAGAAGCCTTGCACTGTCTGCACTGGGTTTCAGAGCTGGAGAACGGTGTCAGCTGCTGCATAACCCCTGTATGGAGGTGAGGATGGAGGGGCTGCCACCCAGATCCCTGTCTAATGACACGCCTGGAAATTAAGCGCTACCGGTTGTGTCCTGCTGGGACAGGGAAGGGTTAAAGTCTCTTTTAAAGTGCAGCTGTGAGCCCAGTTCTGGTGTAAAAGAGAAGTCCTACAACTTGCTGAGGATTGAGGAAGAGAGACTGTGCCGGAGTGCACCTGGGGAAGCCCTTGTTTCCAGGGCTTAGGATGAGCTTTGCAGATTGAGGAGGTGCTGGGACTGAAGGCATCAGCCAGCAGCATCTCCCCAGGGAGCCGGCTCTGCTGGGGGAGGATGTGTTTCGTGCTTGGAGAGGAGACCTCAGCGGTCGGTTGTGCCCTCTCGCAGCTCCCCACCTGTGTTGGCACGAGCCCTCCATCCCGTAACATCCTGCTGTTCAGCTGCCTGTGTCTCCAGCCGAATGAAATGTGCATTCCCGATCGCACCCGCCTCTGCACCATCCTGACACCTCTCCCTGCTTCCTCTTTTCCCTCTCCCTGCTAGGTTTTTCCCTCAGCCAGTTCATAAAATTCTCCGTGTGTTGTTTTCATCTGGCGGTCCCTGGTACAGATGTTTCCTGTGCGGTCTTCGGCCCCATTCTCTATTTCTCCTCTCCATCTTTTCCTACCATAATCTCTGATCATCTCCCTTTCCGTGGGCATCTCTCCTAGGTCCTCCTGGCTGCAAGGAGACCTCTGTGCTGGATTGTCTGTTTTTCATCCTTATGTTTCCCCCATCTCACTTTTGTCAAGCTTGGGTTAGAGCCTGACAGTGTCATTATAGAGCAGGGCAGCAACAGAGTCCCCAGGTGCTATTTAAAATAAGAGAGAAAAAAAAAAAAAGAAAAAAAAACTTTTATAGACCAAACAATTTCAGAGAGCTCTGACTCATGATCTTTGAATCCTTGGCTTTGGAAAAGCTTTTCCATATATAAAAATTCCCCAGTTGTCTGTACCCGTGCATGCTGTCAGGTGAATTTTCTCGCTTCCCAGATTCCATATAAATTCTCCAATTTACCAAAAAGATTCATGAGAAAATCCCAGAACTGTGGAGATTTCCTCAGGCTGAGGTGGATTAGCAGCGTGGTGGGAAGTGGTCGCTCTCTGCCCTGGGGTGTTGCCAGTCTCAGGACGGATCTGACCGTGACTTGTTCATCTCGGAGATGCTTCTTCTCTTCCTTTTCTTTTTTTCCCTCTTTAGCTTTACTCAGTTCCTCAGCTTGACGTTGCCTCCTGCTCCCTGTGAGCTGCTTCGGGTTGTTCCTTTACTCTTCTATTTTAGGCTTTGCACACAAGTGCAACTGCTGCTCCTTCAACTGCAGGTTTGCAATAGATGAAGCAGTAAATAGACATGCTATAAAGCGCTTGTTAAATGTTTGGGAAGAGTTGCACGGCGTGAAGCAATATATTTTTATATACATGTGGTCTTGCAATTTCCTTTTCTCCCCACAGATGCTCTAAAGCATCGTCGCTGTTAATAATTGCTTGTGCTTATCTAGATGTGCTGGGAAGGTGGATTTCACACACTGCATTGAGGTTCCTCTCGGGGCATGCGAGAAAACGGGATGCCCAGGGGGATTTTCCAGGGAAAGCTGATGGAAAGACCGAGCATCGCACGGGCAGGCTGCAGGGTCCTGCGTGCATTGACCGTTAGCGCGACGGCTCTCGCAGCGAGAAGGGAAAGAGAAACGGAACAGGGCGTCCTGTTTTGATGCTCGAGCTGCGGCTTTGGGGGCTTTGCCCGCTGCTGCGCGCAGGAAACGTGGGCTGGCAGCCGACACCGCGCTCACCTCGACCCAACCGACCGGGGAGCTGCTTAAAGCAGAGCCCGAGCAGTCGGCTCTGCAGCTCGGGGGTTTCTCTGGATCACACTGTGGACTGACAGTCTTTTCCTGAAAGTCAGCCTCAATATATAGAATATAGAAGTTTTCTGGTAGTTTTCATTTGGAAAAGCCTCAAATAGAACCTTTTCCCTCATTTTCCATACAATCACATCACTTTGAGTATTCCTTTTCTGTTTCTGAGAGAGCATTTTTTTTAAAAAAAAACATTATGCAAATACTTATTGTAATAAAAACAGTTGCATGTTTGTACATTATACAAAGGCAGGAGATCAGAAGACAGGTAGTTACTGTTTTTCAGGCCATGGAAGTGTAAAATAACCTTCTTGCCCCTCCCCACATGAATATCTCAGACGTTATTGGGGACTGTTTTTCTGAAAGCAAAATTAGGGAATTTTATAGGCTTTGTAACCGCATGCAAAAGGGAGACAATTTAATCCATCTCCCTAAGATTTTCTCCCGATTAACGCATAAATCCCTTGCTGTTTCCCCACTGCTTTGTGGCCAAGACTATTGGAGCTCTCCCCGCAGAGCGCAGCGCTGCGCCGGGGCGAGGAGGATGGGCAGGATGAGGCCCGGCACTTCCTTTGCGCGGAGCCTCGCGTTGGTGTTCGTGGGCTTGTTTCTGTCGAAGCCGCGTATTGAATTTCCTGTTAAAATGCCAGCCAAGCTGCTGTTGGGTAGACGGTCAATAGCCTCATAGAGAGGCCGTTGTTTTGCCTGCGCCGTTGTCTACGCGGAGCCGCGTGATGGGGATCCGAGCGCCGCGCTCCTTTTTCCTCGTGCTCCCGTGTTCCCGGGAGCGTCGTTCTTGGGGCAGAAGCTCTTTCCAAGAGCCCCGTCATATTCCCAACCCTCTGGTCCCCCTGGGGTCTCCCTGGCCTTTCCTTAGGTACCCACGCAGCTGAAATGGATGCAGCCGGGGCGGGCGGCGAGGAAGGAAGCTGCTGCTGCAATGCAAAAACACATCTCCCTTTTAGTTCCGACCTGCATCCTGGCTGCAGGGGGAGGCACCAGAGGTTAGAAACACGCGGAGCGGCGCCGGGCGCCCGCCTGCCCGGCTCGGCGCCGCGCGTGTTTGTTTGGCGGAGAACAGCGCTCGCTTTGGCCCAGCCGCGTGTTTCTGCCTGCAGAAATGTGTTGCTGTTGTTGTTGGACAGGCAACCGGGCTTTGTTCTCGGATATTGGCTTCCCCTGTGGAGGAATTTGTGGTTTTCTAAGACTCTAATTGCTTTAAACTAATGGTTTTTCCCCTGCTTTCACAAGGGCTTCGGTGGGTGCCATCTGCTGCTGTGACTGCGTTGGGCAGCAAGCGGCCGGACCGCGTGCGCTGTGACCAAAAACCTGACTTCAAAGTCTGATTTCAAGGCTTAAACCTTCATTTTCAGCCTTGAAATTGGCAATTTGTCCCCGTCATCCCACAGGGCCGTTTGCAGCGAGGCTGGAGCATGCAGGGGGCTGATGGAGGAGCTCGGTGTCCTGGGGACAGGCCACATCCTTCCATCAGCGGCAGCGTCACCTGCAAACGGTTTGTCCCACATCCCTCATCTGTGCTGCAGGGCCGTGACGTGGGGCGCTTGAAGTCCCTGTAAGGTCACCAGGTCCTGCGAGGATCCCTGCCGGCACTTGTCCTGATCTGCAGAGGGGTTACAACTAGGAAAGAAATGAGTTAAACACCTCAAAACTTTTAAAAAGAGCAGCTGCTGCAGCGCAGTCGCAGCTTCAGGAAGACATTTCAGTACAGAGCGGGACTGAAAATAGAGAGTAATCTCAAGCGCTGAGTGCCCAAAGCCACTTCCTAGCGCTTTGGCGATGCGAAAGGCTCTTAGGGGGAATCTCATTTACCATAGAGAGGGCTGAGAAGGGCAGCGCGCGGGGACTTACAGCGCCGCTTTAACTGGCTTTGCCGGAGCCGCCGCGGCGTTAACCGCGAGGCCGAGAAACGCGGCGCGTCCATGGGAGCCAGGAGGGCCCCGCGCCCCTCGGAGAGCAGCACCGGGTGCCGGGGGCGCCTGGCCTTCCTCCTCCTCCTCCTCCTCGACATGGACCCGCGGATGGGAGCTCCTGTTCTTGCTGCTCCTCCCCAGCACGGCTTGGTGCGGTGTCAGGAGCGGGTTGAGTTATGCTGAACCAAGCCCCGTGTCCTAGGTGATTAGCCAAAGCTTAATTAAGCGTTTGGAGAGCATCAGGCTGAGACGACAAGTTCCTTTCCTCTGGTTTCCGCTTCTTGAGCTGTATGGGGATTGCAGGCTGGTTTCTTTCTGGCTACAAGCTAACATCGCCGGGTTGCCCCAAAACCTGACTCCAGGAGCATGTTTGCTACTGCAGCATCCCAAATCCTCCGGGATCATCAGCATCCCCCACAGGCTCCTGGCTGCTCCTGCTGCTCCCCAGTCAGATCCCAGGTCTGCAGAGCCCTCCCTGCTCCTGCTGCCTTTTCCTTGACACCAAAATCCCCCTGGAGATGATGGTTTTTGCCCTGCTGACCCAGGCGCTTGGCCCCAACCCTCTGCAGAGCAGCCTTTGCCTCTCGCTCCGTTCACCGCTGGGCTCATCCCTGCCACGGCTGCGCTGTTTGTGCTGGCCCGGGCTAGCGATGAGGCAGAGTTTTCCAGAGGGCGATTGAGAGGGAACCGTTTCAAATATCAGAGCTAATCCGTGCTGGCTTCCTGCAGTGTAGCAGAGAGGAGTTTGGGATAAAAAGCTGTCTGGGGCAGGCGATGGATTTTTTTTTTTTCTTGTCCCCTGCCAAGAATAAGAGGCAGAAGTGCAGCAGAGCGGCGGCTCTGCCCAGGGGCTCGCACAGGCCCCGGGTGCTGCCCACGTTATCAAAATTGGTTTTCGTTGCACATGGAGCTTTGCGCTCTCCTCTCAGAGCCACTGCCGGCGTCTTGTTCTGCCTCCAGATGCCGTCCTTGGAAACACGGAATAACAGGTACCCTCCTCACGTCTGCTGTGCAAATTCTCTCGTCTCAGTTCTGCTTTGTGAGCATGTTGAATGTTCACGATCCTGGGCCTGGGATGGGGAACAGATTTCATCCAGCTGAGGCAAAGCATGGCACAAACCAGTGTGCTCCTGGTCCAACCCAATGGACCACCCAGGCCTCCCACAGAGCCTGCATTTTTCATTCTCTTTTTACTATACACCAAAGCCTGGCAAAAAAAGGGAAGGAATGTTATTTTATGCAGTTCTTCAATTTTTTAAACATGCTTGTTTTATCAGAACAGAGGATATCAGTATCATCATGCAAAGTCTGTTTTCTGCAGTGTTTCAAGAAAAGAAAAGTTGAAAGCAAGATGTGCTGCTATTTTTTAGCTTTAAATTCACACCTACCTGCTGCGCTTGGAAATAGCAGCGATGCAGTGGTGCTTTTCCACAGAAAGCAGCATTTCTGCTTCTGTTGCAACCTCGGAGGAAACCCCAGTGGCCCGGACGCAGCTCGGAGGTGCCTCTCCAAAAAGATCTTGGAAAACTTCAGAGCCCTGCATCTTCCTTTACATTGCAGCTCCAATGCTCTCGTCCTAACACACCTGCCCTGTGTTTATTTCAAGGAAATCAATCAGGGCACGTAAAAATCGTTTCCCCAGTGATGAATTTAACTAGATACGTCTCCGGAAGGGAGTGACGGTAATGCAGTTTGTAGTGATTTATGCTTGTTTCGGTTAGCATGACCATCCGCAGGAGGCACCGTGCCTTGTCTGGCTTCCTCAGACATCTCCTTTCCTCTAGTCCCTGGGCACGGATGGGGTCCGGCTGCCTCGGGGGTTCAGAGTTCCCCCAAACGAGCTCTGTGTTGTCCCCATCTCCCTGCTGCCGTCCCGTCCGCAGAGCAGCCTCAGCCCGGGCATCATCAACTGCTTTTGCTGCATCACTTGGCCACCTCTGAGCACCCAGGAGCGTGCAGGGGACGTGTCCCCACTCTAGACATCACCCAGCTGGAGTCACCTCACTCGCTGTGGGGCAGCTGCCACCCCGAAGTCCCCGCGCCGGCTCCGCTTGGCTGCAGGACGTGCCCAGCCGTCATTAAAACAAACCCGCGTCTCACAGGCGCTGCAAAGAGCTTGGAAACGTCCCTCACGGTGTCCTAGGGGCTCATCGGAGAAAAGCACCAGACGGGAACCCTTTGGCTGTGATTTTCTGCAACAGAGGCGGTGATTGCTCGGCTTGTCTCAAGTGTCAGCAGCAGCATCGGGCTGCTTGGACTCTTGGTGCAACTGCTGCTTCCCGGTGATTTGGCCCTGTCTGTCCCCACAGGGCCAGGGGGTGGCCAGGCATTGATACGCCTTTGGACAAGCTTCAAAAGAAGGCAAAATTGTTGAATCGGAATTTGTTTGTCCTTTATTATGTGGGATCACGGATTTGCTTTCGGAGTCGATTTTAATTTTCACAAGTCTAGTGCTAAGCGCCAGACTCTTGCTTTTGAAATCAGAAGCCTGGAACTAGACAGCTGGGGTGTTTTTCCTGGTTCAGAAATTGCCTTTGTGTTTTTCTCATTTTTTTATTAAGCTCCATTTTCTGGTCTCATAGCATGGACAGAAGTAATGCAATACAGAGCATAATGACTTTGCGCTGTCTTCAAAACACCATCTCAATGAACTCATTCCCTTTTGCAAAGGAAATGAGCTTTTTTGACCTGTGTTTTTTGTGCAAGATGTCAGATGAGGCAAAAAAAATATATATTTGGCGCAGATGCAGCAACAGAAGCTCAGAACAGTCAATGTCTCGTGTTGCAAACAGTAATCGGTTCGTGACGGTGTTATGAGAGCAACGGTGTTTAGTGCTTAGTCGCCCCTGCTGATGCTGAATGAGCAAGTGATGCCAGTTGGAGCTGGTAAATCGGAGTGGGAGAGTGTGGAACAGTTGCAGTTGTTAAGTGTGTTTATTCCTGGTTTATAGAGGCCTCTCCTAATAGTTTGCTCTTGTGGCTCAAGGGATTTTAGAGGAGTTCTCCTGCTTCCCAGAAACGTAAATTAGAGCAAAACCAGACCCCAGGCTTCTCGAGGGTGATTTATGAGGAGGGTTTTCCCGTGTTTCCAGAGGGATGTGATCTTCCTTCCACACCGCCAGGTCCCGGTGCCGCGGGTCCTACCAGCCGGCCGGCTTTCTGCTCCCCAAATGGCGTTTTTCCAGAGATGGTGCAAATCTCATCAGCTCGTAGAACAAAACTACTTCAAACCGGGAGGAGTCCGTGCAGAAGTTTGATCTGGGCTGTATTTCTTCCGAGTCGCACTGACGATTCTTACTTAAAGAAGCTGCAATTGCAGCTGTTAAAGCTATTGCATATCCAGGAGGATTACGTGCCCCACTGAGAAACTGGAGACCCTGCATGGACACAAGCAGCACAGTGCTTAGTTTCTTCTACCATTTATTGCCAGATACAAGTCACTTAACCTTATTTTCCTCTCTGTAAAATGTGCATGTCAGAGGTTACCAACACCACATGAGTATCCCGTTGCCGAATTAATGAGCAGTCCATCGGTAACGTGTTTTGAAATCATCAGGCAAAATTAACTGGTTATATACCAATTATATAAATGTTACTGATTTACATATAAATTTATCTTCTACTTTTTTTCCTACAGGAAAAAACTAAAGTGGTCGAACCGCTGGACTACGAGAACGTGATCCTTCAGCGTAAAGTTCAGATCTACAGTGACCCTCTGCGGGACTTGCTGATATTCCCAATAGAAGATGTGTCTGTGAGTTCCCACTGGTACTGCTCATGTTTGAGGTTCACTTGTGTCCAGTCCTGCTTACTCTGGAAAATTTGTAAATCTGTAAAACTGAATTAACCTGCTGCTGTTTTGGGTCTAAAAATGAGTCTCAAGTCCTAAAAAAACTGTTTTGCACTGACTGCATTTTCTCCTTTTCCCTGCAGATCTCGGTCATTGGTCGACAGAGAAGAACTGTACAGTCTACAGTGCCAGAAGATGCCCTAAAAAAAGCTCAGAGTCTCTTTGTCAAAGAGGTAAGAAGGAAAGTCTCACCTGCCTTTAGCACTTGCTCCTCTAGGTAATAAGAATAGCACAAATCTGCTGTGTAAAATGCTGCTTTCTGAGACCGTTCCCCCAAATATAGTGAAAATTAGTCCCAAGTGATGCTTAGTGTTGAATTAGAAGCATCATACCTCTGAGGGCAGGAAATTTGGGCTTTATGATAAACAATTTCCTCCAAACAACTACTCATTTTTTAAAGTCTCAGATTTATGTAAATAAATTAATCTACAGCTGTGCGGCAGACCAGATGCTGTGTTTGTGTCTCTAAAAATGTTCCTTATGAAATTCTGTACTGCAATGCAAAACCTGGTTCCTGTCCTTTCCATTTGGGCTTATCTCACCCAGCAATTTGTACCACTTTGGCCTCGTGCAGGTTTTCTTTTGCTCATTGCAGCTTGCAAAGAACCGCGTTGTTTCCCTTTCAGTGCATAAAAACGTACAGCTCGGACTGGCACGTGGTGAACTACAAGTATGAGGAATACTCGGGAGACTTCCGAACGTTGCCATGGTAAGTGCTGCTCCCCCCTGGAATACTAATATGTTGTAACAGGGTTGTGTTTGATCTGGCTGAAGAGAAGCAGCCTGCCCTGGTGTTTTGTTTTTCCTGATGCTCATCCTGCAACCAACCTCTTGCCTTGAGGAATGTCCCGCTCCGGAGGTTTGGGAGCCAGCAATGGATGCAGCTGCATCTCTGGTTTCTGATATATTAATGTTTTCTCACTGCTGGTACCTGGGTTGCTCCCCCTTTCCATGCTCTTTGCATGCGTGCAGCACTGGGCAGACTGCTCGTATGCTGGCAGCTTGTTAATTGCTTCTCGTTAATTGGCTAAGTGGCTCAGTTCTGAGGATCTTGCAGGCATCGAAGCAGCAATGGGGTGTCATTGCTGATCCGATTTTGTTTAAAGTTGTGGAAAATCTTTCTATCTCATGATTTGGGGCTTCTTTGCAAGCTGGGAGATGATGCTTCCTATAATGCACAAATGCAAGTCAGCAAAAACTCAGCAGGATGGGATGATAACATGGAAAAAGGCAATTGCTTGCAATTTGTGCTTAAGTACCACAAAATGCACTCAGAAATTAGCTCTCTAGCTGTACAAGGATGTATGACCGGTGAAATGTGCAGGATGACACTTCTGGTATGCTCCATAATCTGCGGTTTAGCTGCCAGGACTTGATCCAGCATCAGATAAGAGGCGCAGAGGACCCTTATTCCCCAATCATTAAAAATTAAAATGTATTACGATTTCAGCAAATCCTTTAGGCCAGACAAGATTCCAAGCCACGTGTTTGAGATAGACGAAGACTTTGAAAAGGACGAGGTAAGTGGATTTATTTTTTAACCTGTTGCTCTGTAAAATCTGTTACAAAGCAGATTTCACAAGGCAAAGCCAGAATACATTTCCCAGGAGTGACTTTCTGCTGAGATGTTTTGTCCTGCCGATTTGGGCCAAAATTGGGACAGTGATTTATTTGGAAGTGTTATAACGAATCTCCTTGATTAAATGGAGGGTTAACTTTAATATTTTTCGTGGCACTTTCGCTTGATATGGTGCAGCAGCAGCAAAGAAGGAAGCCAGAAATGTTACTAAGTGAAATTATTTGTGTCTAAAATTGAATACGGACACGTTGGTTTTCAAATACACAGCAATATGGCAATATCAGGGTCCTCTTAAAGCAGTTCATGCTCTGCCTTATAATAGACAGTTCTTAAACAGTCGCTTATACCCAGTATATGACCCGTGTACTGTATAGGCCTGATCCACTGTGAAAATAATACAAACTTGCAAATATTTGGTAGCATTCACTTCCTCTGGAGGTTGCATATTTGCACTAACCCTTCTTCTAGGGAAGATTTGCAACCCTGAAGCTCTTCCGTTTGCATGAGCTAGCAAAAAATACAGGAATTTCAGTCACTTTGGGCTGTAAAGATTCTCCTTTTCCCCTGTGTACATCATTTTTTTCCCTATCTCTCAGAGAGAAGTCATGTTTTTCTGTCTCAGGTACCATGTGAAGCTTAATTCACAGTCTTGGCATTAATAATTTGTACTTTATGGCACAAGGAATAGAGCCCAGATGTTTAAAAGAAGCCCAGCACCAAAATACTGCTGCCGGGGAAGTCACTGAGCAGAAAGGGAAGTTTCTCTCTTGCCAAAGCTGAGGATTTGAAAGGGCCTTTTCATGTGCATTTCTAACCACTGCTGGTTTTGTCCCAACGCACTGCAGACCAGGACTGATTTGGCTCTTTTTCATAAATGGAAATGTGTTATCAAGCTTGGTCTTATATTTCTTGGCTGTTTTGTTGCCTTGCGTGACATCATTAACTTGGGCAGCTCTCTCTCTAGTTCTATCTCATCTGGGCTAGATAGAGCTGTGCAGAATGCACAACTTCTCAGCTTGCCCCTGGGAGTATGAAAGGACAGAAATCTTTCAAAAATTACTGGAGATTTCTCTTCTCTCTGATCAGTTTCCCAAATACACAAGTGAAATCTAGGAACTCTTTTATACCTTCCTGACAGAGCACTTGCGTTAGAATTAAATGATGGGAATTTGAGTAAAAGAAACTTACTGATGAACAAAGGTGAACCATTATAAGGGAGAAATAATGGGTTGTTTAAACCAGGGCAATGAAGCATTTGAAAATGTATTTTGTTGTTGCAAATTGGAAAAGAAAGGAGTAAAAATCTGCCATTTGGGATCCAGGGGCCAGTCCAAACCAGTGGCTGGACAACTCATCAGCAGAGCCCATCTCTGCTGCTGGTCCACTAGAAGGTGCCCAGGGCAAATTATTTCATCACTGAGATCTTGTTTGCCTCTGTCTCCAGTGGAGGCTACAGTTAGCTATGGCCATTACCTGGCCCCAGGAGCTCAGGACCAGAGATTGAAATCCCAGCCATAATGCCAAGAACATATTGATTGTCTTAAAACTTTTTGTTTTGATAAATGTGAAGGAGTTCGGTTGAATTTCAACTATTTTGGGCAGGAAAGGGAAGAGATTCACTTAAATTTAAAATAGAAAGTTGTTTTATACAACAACAAATGATGAAATAAATATCGAGTTCTGCATTTTGCAACTGGTCAAACAGTCCATTTTGCAAATTCCCTACTTCCCCTTCCCCTGGTGTTTGAAATGCTGCAGGAGCACCAACGTCTTTCTAAATTGCAAAATTCCAATGGAACTCTATCCGTATGGATGTGATTTTTTATTTTAAAGGTGAATTGGCCTATTTTGACCCTTTCTTAGAAGGAAATAGTTCTTATATTTCCTGTGATACACTGTGCATGTGTCTTGCTGTGGTTAAAACAGGATCACTTTTTGGTGTAAACGTGTCCCTTGTGTCCAAGGCGTTAAGGTGACGCCTTGTTTTGGTCTCCTGCTCTCTTGTAGGATTCCTCGTCACTGTGCTCCCAGAAGGGCGGGGTGATAAAGCAAGGCTGGCTGCATAAAGCAAATGTAAATAGCACAATCACCGTTACCATGAAGGTAAGTTTGAGCCCGTGTTATATTTCTTGTGAATGGAGCACAGTCCCCTTAAGTGCAGGGCAAATCTCTAAAACTAGAGGATTGCAGCTGTTGGGGTCTGGCTTGGATGGATGTCCATCCCTCTTGCAGAATATCTCAAGTTACACTGGAAAAGCCAGTCCGGAAACAGCGTTAGACCCTTCCCTCCCCAGAATATAATGCTAATGTGCTTCAAATCGTGCCAGGAAACCTGGTCAGAAAGGTAAAGCACTTTCTAGTAAACCTCAGAACCTCAGACTGTTTTCTGAATGGGCAACTGAGATGCAGAAGAGGAAAATTATTTAAATAACTGAAACAGCTGCCCTGCAGAACAGGCTTTCTGAATTGCTAGTTTCCTCCCTGGTAGGAAATCTGCATGGAGACCAGCTTTAAATTTAAATGACAAGTCTTTGCTTTAAAAGCAGGGGTGATGTCACTGAGAAGACAGAGAATTACTGAGCTGAAAGGCAACAGCTGCAATGTCTGCTGTTCTGTGTTGTACATAATCCTGCATGAAATTGCCCAGATTTTGCAGTGGAAGATTTTAATAGCTTCAGCACATATTTTTGCTGTGGTAATAAGTCAATACGTTCTTTTATCATGCAGCTGTCTTCTTACTACATAAAGGGAATATTAGGTAGTCCTGTTCAACTGTGGGCTGCTGCAAGGCTCTTTGCTTTTTTAGAATATTGGTAAATCTTTAAAAAAATCAGTTGTTCTGAGGCTCAATCCAGTAAGTTACATGTGCTTGAGAAGTGGAACCAGACAATTCATGTGCTCAAATTTAATTAGAGCTTTACAATGACTACTTATGAGCTTGAAGGCAGGACAGAGCAGGGATTTCCAATCCTCTGCTTTTCCAAGTAGCAAGGTCAGAGCTAGACATTTCTGCCCCTGCCACTTCTGCAGGAGCTGTCATTAATGTTCAAAGCGGTTAGTTACGTGCATGCTTGACTGAGGCTCATGCAGTACTTAATGATGGCCTTGGAGCCCAGCATCTCAGACCAAGAGTTCAGCGATGGTGTCTAAACTGCAGGGACTTCAGTTCTGTTAATAAGGTCTGTAGAGTCTCCAGCAAAACTTAAAAAAACCAAACTGCACAGAATGAGAGACCATTTTCTGAGCTGGCAAAACACCTCCTAAAGCAGGTGTGAGAAATCCAGGGATTTTGAAAGTCTTTGGTCTTGTTGGCACGTTGAGAGGCTGTGGTCCTGCTGCAGAATCCGCCCTGCCCATCCTTTGGGTACTGACTTTTCATCACTGTGCGGTGCTCAGCTGCTGGTGCCTCTTCACACGCTGCTAAGGATGTGCAGGATGGATCTGGTGGTGAGTCAGCTGCAAGGGAAATGGAATTAGGCTGCAGCTTCCTACCTTTATTTCAGAATAACCTTTCCCTTGTGAAGAACCTCTCTACATGACTAAGCAGTGTCTTGCATTCTGTTTAGTTCAATGTACCACACTGCCACGGCATGAGGATTTTCTCTTTTCCTTCTTCCAAGATAGACTTCCAGGGTTCTCTAGGTGTCCCTCTGCCACGGCCATGCTCACCACCAGCATCTGTAGCCTGATCTGGTTACACTTTAGATGTTGCTGAAATGGGCTCCTGAATTATGGTCCGGTGTCTGTTGGACAGAAAGAACCAAAGCCAGTTGATGAAAACAGGTTTGTAGTTTTCCAACAGAAATGCAAGTGTGAGTTATTCAAGTGTTCTTTGGCTTGCGTTCAGGCTTGCATTACTTTGTAAAGATGAAGGAGGCTGGAACCAGCTGACGGCTGCCAGGAAGGCTGGTGCTGAACATCGCTAGGGTTATACAGCAGAATGAACATTTACCCACATGTGAGAAACTTTGTGCTTCTGCAGGTATTCAAGAGGAGATATTTTTACTTGTCGCAACTCACTGATGGCTCCTACATTCTTAATTCCTACAAAGATGAGAAAATATCAAAAGAATCCAAAGGCTGTATTTTCCTGGATGCTTGCAATGACGTTGTTCAGGTAGGTGTGCTTTCTGCAAGGCAATTCATGCACATATGCCTTGCTCAGAGATGGAACTGCTTCTTTCAGGACTGCAGCTGAGAGGTGAGGGTATGGATTGACAAACTAACTCAAAGCCCCCTTGCTTTGTCAGGCAAGCTGGTTAAAATCCAGGCAAGCAGTTGCATAACGGTGCCATCCCAGGCAAGAAGCAGAACATAGACTGCTGTCAGAGTAACATCTAAGGATTTTATTGTCATCTCATCTTTTTTTTCCCCTGCTGTCTGCCGCCTCCACCTGGTTATTGTAGGCCAGGTACCTGCAGAATGCCTGAAGTTTGGGGCCAGTGTAAATTGGTGTGAATTAATCTTGTGCACCTTCCTTGCCTGCTTGCTGCACGCACTGCTTGTTGTTTCTTAGGTCCTCATAGCTCCATGCAAACATGAAGCCCCTTGGGATTTCTCAGCAGTAAAGACCTTGCAGGGTTTTAGGAGCAGGAATTTGTGTGCAACTTGAACTTGCTTTGTTCTGTAGGTAGTGAATGAAGTGCAGCAGTAAAGAGCTGCTCTGCCTTCTGCCATCCAGCCCCTGTGCTGAAGCTCTAAGCACAGAATGTGGAGGAGCTGGTGCAGGACAACGTAAATTACCCTGTTTGCTTCATCAGAGATGAGTCAGAGCTGTGCATTTCTACAGATACTTATCTTTCTGAATACAGTGCAAGCTATGCACATTACTATGCACATGCCTGGGTGATGCACAGGATGTAATTCGCAGACTGCATCAGATTTACCTGGGCTCCTCATTGGAAAATGCTGTTCAAAGGCCAACAGATCTCAGAAAATTTGTATTGAACCATTTTAGCTTTTAGATAGATGTCTATAAGTATCTTGAAGTGTAGAATTACTTACTGTGTTAGACAAATTCAGGTCCTGGCTTCTCTGGGTAAATTAAAGGTCTCATGACACAAGAAGGAGCTTGGTCCTTTTTCTCCCAGTGCAGCAGCTGTGGTTGAGTCTGCCTTGCATTTACTGTTGGAGCAGCTGGCCAGAGAGAGGCAGTACTGCTTATTCCCAGTCGTAAAGCTCTTTGCAATTGCTGCAGAAGAGGTTCTGTTGTCAAGAAGGCTTTTTGTGGTGCTATATGATTTTATTTTATTTTTTTTCCCTATCTTGGTATTTCAGTTTACAGCACCTCCTTGCTGACAGGGGGTTTATGACAGGTACTAAGCTGAGTAGCTGAGGGAAGTGTAATACCAAGTTTGCTATTTTTCACTTGTGTGTTCAGTGTCCCAAAATGCGCCGTTACGCGTTTGAACTCAAGACCATCGATAAGTACAGCCACTATCTCGCAGCCGAAACTGAGCAGGAAATGGAAGAGTGGCTGGTGACTCTCAGAAAGATCATCCAGAGCAATGCCGAGAGCTTGGTGCAAGAGAAGAAAGATACGGTGGAATCTGTGCAAGGTCGGTTGATAAATAAGTACCTGTATTCACCCTTCTCCAGCACGGTGCAAACAAGGTGCCTGTAGAACCTTTCCTTTTATTTCTGGATTAATAGGAAGAATTGTGTTAACCACAAGCAGAGTGAAACATGACCCTTCCTCTGGATGGGAAATCCATGGCACGGTTTCAAGACTCCTGGAAAATTGGCCCAGAGATAAAATGCTTCTTTAAAAAGACCAGGAAGGGTGTAATTGTGCACTCTGGTACCAGTAATGTATGGGAAAATCTTATTTCTGAGGAATAGAAAGGTCTCCATGATCTGTTCCTGTGCTACCTATTGTAAATAAACATTGCAGGGTGCTCGCAGGCAGCCAGGAATAAGAGGATGCTCCTGCGGTTGTCTTGAACGTCTTCTGCTTCTGTATCCCTACAGATGATGAATCGAGCACCCAGGGAAAATCAGAGAACATCCTGGAGAGCCTGGAGAGGAGCATGCATCCAGAGCTGATGAAGGTATGTTTGCAGGGCTCGCTTTTCCAGCCCGAGAGCTAGTGTTCTCTCGCTCCCACAATGTGGAAAAGGATTTTCCACATTCTGTGACATGCTGCAGGTCAGTCCCAAACTGCAGCTCCGGGGGAGCTGGGCAGGCACCAGATGCTGCTCCTGTCTCTAGCACTTCACCTATCCAAGGATGGAGCTAGGATTGTCCTTGGGATTGCCCCACAGATAACTCCACACTCCTCATCTCCAAGTGTGGGGCTTTTTCCCAAGGAAGAACCAGACTTACTGCTAGTGTGGGGGCACTGTGGTTAGTATTGGTCACTCCTGCTCCACAGGGATGACTGTCCTGAATAAGATTGCTGAGCAGAAGTTATATGGCACCCTGTATTGTATATATAGAGAGTAGCTGGCTGCTTGTCTTGTTTTTGTTCTTATTTAGCAGAGCCGCATTGCTTTAGTCACAGTGCAGTGCTTATGAGTGCAGCTAAGAAGCCTTGCATCATCTCACGTATCACAAGACCTGCAAAATACTTTTTTCTTTTTAAATTAATTTTATTTTGCATCTATTCTTTTCCAACGCAAATGCTTGCATCTGTGTGGCCAGGCACTAATATCAATGCTTTCCTTTGTCCTAGTATGGAAGAGAAACAGATCAGCTGAATAAACTGAGCAGAAATGATGGAAGACAAAACCTCTTTTCTTTTGACCCAGAAGTCCAGGTAAACATAGCCCTGTTTCTCTCCCTATAGGAGCCTCCTTGGCAATTTTCCTCCCCTGTTCCCTTGCATGGTGCAACGTTCACCTGCAGATGCAGAGTCTCTCTTGGTGGAATGGAGGATGGAAATGCAGCCTGTGCCCCTACCAAAGAGCGCAACAAGCGGGGTGTCAGTGCCCACCTCCCTGGTGTGTCAGGATGAACTGAACATGTCAATGCTTAGCTGGTAGCTCAAAAAAAGGGAGCACCCACAGCAGTTCCCTATGTGGCCTCCTTCCAGCTTTCCAGGTTTCTGTATAACGCACCTTGATACCCCTGAATTACAGATCCATCCCCTGGGCCTTTCTGCTGCATGGGCTCAGCACGACAAGAGTACGGAGACGTGACGTTAAACACGGTCATAGGGGTTTATAGGCACAGCCCCGTGTTCCAGAGAGCTGACAAATGCAGGGTGGAATACAAATTTAAAAAATACCACGTGCTGTTGTCATTGCACTGGAGTGTCACTGGGGATCTGACTTGCTTTCTTCTCAGCTTTGGCGTCTTTGCTGACCTCTCTGCCCAGGCCCAGGTGTGGGATTTCGGTGGAATGAGTTGCAATTGTTAGCAGGGTTTTAGAGAATTAGAGAAGTGTTCCAAGTTATTGCATTGTTTCTGGTTTTCTTTCTGGCGTGCCTTAGCTTGTTCACACCTGTGAGAAAGAACCTTCTAGTTGAACAGGAAAATGTAATTAGTTTTCTGAAAGCTTTAGTTACACCAAGCCAGCTTTTGTCTTGCTGTTTCTTTAGGATCTTTGCTCCAGGGTTATCTTTTATTTTTTGTGTCATGCAGGAGGTTTTTTGAAGAGAAATGTTGAAAAATTTCCTATCTTCTAGTCAGATGATAAAAGTGGAAATATCCTTCAGTGGAGTGAACAGAGAGTCTAATACAAATTTTTTTTTCTAACTAAAATTAGGGCTAAACTTACTGTGCCCTTTCTGTGTACACAGAGCTCTTCATTATGGTGTGGGTCAAGGTCAGAGCTGCTGTGACAGTGGAGCTCCAAGACCACTGCTCCAGTCAATGTTTATGTGTATGCTGGCATGCCTGGTGCTAAGAAAACTGGGAGAGAAAACATACCTGCAAGATACTTTCCTCCTAGAAAGGAAATTGGAAGAACAATGGGAAAACTTTCCCAGGAATCGGATTAACAATTGCAGCCTGTTTAGCAAAAGTTACGTGATTGTGAGAAAGCAGCGCCCTGGGTTTGGCCTGCTGGTTTCTGCAGGATGCGAGGGGGGATAAACAGCAGGATGGTGGCAGGTCCTCCTGGGCAGACGTGCTGCTCTGGTGGGGTGTTTGGTATCCGTGATCCTAGTCCAGGAGAGCAGGTATGGAGAGGGCTGAGGATCTTTATCTTGGCTGCGTATACATCTGGTGTCTGAGAAGGTTTATGTCGAGGCCCCGACCAGCCATGGATGTTCTTGGTTAGGAAAAACATGATTATAACCAAGACTCTTTGGATTTCCCAGCCAATTCTGCAGTCTTTGCTGTTTCCAACCGTGCAGGTTATCGCCGTGCTTGAAACACCTTATGGTTTGAGAAGCTGGAGATGTTGTTCACCATCCCAATGGCTTGTGCCCTCTCTCTGTTTCAGGCACAGAGACCACCTTTAAAGTAGTCAGATCTTCAAAGTGGAAGACACTTTTCTGAGTGTACCGCCGGCTTATGTTCTGCTTTCTTCCCCAAGCTCTAAGTGGTGTTTGGAAAGATCCCCAGGGTTACAGCAAAGCAGGAAGGAACTGAAATCATACTGAGGTTTAGTTTTCTGTGCTCTAAAAAACAGATGGCTAAAAATTGATGCATCCTCATGAATTCATGTTCTGAATGCGTTGTGTAACATCACCAAATGGCACCCATTTGTGAATGTCCTGTATTTTTGTACCACTTTAAAAAATTGGTATAGTATAGTAAATAGTATTAGCTGTAATGTGATCCCTTAACATTATTCAGGGCTTTATTTTCATTTCTAATGAGGGCAGGTTTGTTTGTTTGCTCTCTAGAGGCTGGACTTCTCCGGGCTCGAGCCAGACGTGAAGCCGTTTGAGGAGAAGTGCAGCAGGC
Source organism: Crypturellus tataupa (assembly GCA_034781795.1). Classification (NCBI taxonomy): domain Eukaryota; kingdom Metazoa; phylum Chordata; class Aves; order Tinamiformes; family Tinamidae; genus Crypturellus; species Crypturellus tataupa. Next base: position 922,390 of record JAWLRI010001115.1, read on the forward strand.
GCTTCGTGGTGCACTGCCAGGGCCTGTCCCTCAACCTCCTCGCGCAGCTCAACGACAGGGCCGAAGGAGCACCCACCAACGTAAGGAGAGCTCTCGCGTTGCCTTCTTTCCCCTCTCAAGCAGCAAAAACATATGGCAGATGGATAAAAAGGTCCTATTCTGCCATGAGCTCTGATGGGACCTGAACTTGATGCTAGATCCTAACATGCCCTAGATCTTCCGGGAACTGGGACCACTGTGAAAACAGCAATTTGGTGGCCCTGGGGTATGCAGAGCACATGTCAGTGAGGATCAGGGCCCCTGATGTTAAAATCCTGTTGGTAAATGACTAAGCGCAATCTCCAGACCACTCACTGCTGGGTTTTATTTCATTTCCTCTCATGTAAGGAGTTTCCCTCTTCTGGGACCTTCTTATGACTCCCAGCCTGGCCGTATTCATGGCCATTTTATTATGTGCATTTATTTTAGTGCTAATGTTGTGCTTTAGCCTAAAAAGCTCTACCCTGGCTTTTCTGAGCCTCTGATGTCTGTAAAGAGCAGTCGTGTCTCTGTTTCACCTTTGTTCTGCCAGGCTGAGCAGATCAGGCTCTTCCAGTCTTCCCTCCCAAGACATGTTCCACATTGGCTAGTCCTCCTCTCCCTCCAGGTTGCCCTGTTTTGGGGTACTGTCCTGCATATATATCGGGCAGATCATGCATATCCTGCATATGTATATCCTGCAGATAGCATCGCAGGAAAGGCAGAGCCACAGGGAGATCCCAGTCTCTGCAAATGTCTGATATTTGTTAGAAAAGCAAAAGGTTTTTTCGTGATGGTTGCACAGTGGCATTCACAGTGCTCATGACATCAGCTAGTGCAACCAGCTGCTGCTCAGCTGAGGAGTGCTATGCCCACAGCAGAGATTCCTGTTATTAATCCCTAATCACAACCAACGCAGAACCTAATCAGCGCATTTTCAGTATTGATGTAATGCCTCCAAGTTGTGCTGCAATGTCTCAGGAACTTTGCTATCTTCAGACCTTCGCTTTTATCTTTGCATGCAAGAAGGCCTGCTGGGGTCTTTTGGACTAAAAATACACAGGACTGTGAGCGCTGACGTTGTGCTACGAAGGTCGACAGCTACAAAGCGCCTTCAGCTTGGTGTGAGACGGCCTCCGGAGAGGGACGTCTTACACACGCGGTTGCATAACACTCTTAACCTTGTATTTGAGCTCGTCAGGTGGGAGGTGGTTTGTGCTGACTTTCCTTCTGTGCCCCAGTGCTAGCAACCAACAAACATCTTGTCCTGATAGCAGATAGCTGAAGATGGGCACTGCCGAGCTGATTTACTTTGGGCTAGTGACATGTGAAGTGATCTTCAGCATGTGAACATAAACACTCTTCAGTTGAATTATTTCTCATTGCAGAGGATAAACTGTTTTAACTGAGGGATCAGGGTCATCTTTTCTTCCTGACCTCATAGTTTACTAGTTTACATTACCCCTGTGGATTCCACTCTTAATTTATTGATGCCTTTAAAATAAACTTTGTTTAAATTAACTGGACTAAAATGCAAGAATACGCAACAAAAATGTATGTGTTTATAGAGCAAGTATGCAGTATTTGTAAGAATCTTTTCAAGGTAAAAATCTGATGCACAAAACCAAAAGGACAAACAGATGCCAAAGACAAACTCAGCAAGCAAAGCAGTGCAATATTCTTGAGCCTGTACCATACATCTTTTTGACATACACATTCAATCGCACTTCTAGGTGGAGCCCTTTTTCCTCAGCTTGGCGTTATTTGACCTGAAAAATAATTGCAAGATTTCAGCCGACTTCCACGTGGACTTGAACCCTCCGTCCGTCCGCGAGATGCTGCTGGATAACTCCCCACCCGGGGCAGAGGGCTCCAAGGGGCGACCGCCGAGCGAGAGCCTGGTGCACGGAGTCCCCGAGTCTTGTCTGCGCTACATAAAGCGGGTAAAGAAGCGACTTTCTCCCCTCCGTCTGCCTCTCTGTTGGTGCTGGGGCTGAGTGGGTCTTGCGTGGGCTGCAGGAGGAGGATGACGAGCGCTTGGGTGCCAAGTCTGATGGTAGAGGCGGGTGGGCGCTTTCTGACAACCGTCTGCTTGTTGCAGGGGGTTTTCTCCGTGACGGACCCTCACGTGGAAATCTTCCTGGTGGCCCGCGTGGAGAAGGTGCTGCAGGGCAGCATTACGCACTGCGCGGAGCCGTACATGAAAAACTCGGACCCGGGGAAGGTATTTGATGGGGCTGTGGGGGGATCTTCGTAGTGATGCTGGCTGCTGCTCCAGGGAGCCGTGTGGTCTGCAACATGGGATGTTTTTGCTGTTCTTCAACTTTCCTTCTGGCAAACATGGGTCTTCGCCCATTCTGCTACTTGGGCATCAAGCTGGCTGTTTTGGAGGGGCTCAGTTCCTTCCCCAAAAGGAGGCAAAAGACTTTCAGAAAGAGTAAAGCAGCTGGAGCAGGGAGGCCTTTCCCCATTGCACATCAGCAAGGCAGCAGCAAAGTGGGTCACCTCATGCCCTGAGAAAGGGGCCACGCTGCTGCACCCCGTGTCCATTTCTGAGTGCATCCCCCCTGGATTACCTGCATTTAGTAGCAGCAGAGCATGAGCTTTACCCTTTCCTCTGCTCATCCTGCCTCCCTCGTGCTTTGTGCAGGGTGCTGTGACCATATGGGGGAACATATGCAACCAGTGCTCAGCAAGAGGCTCTGGTCCTGCCTCCGTTAGGCTCTGCGTGCCAGGCAGGGCTGATGAAGCCTTGCTGCGGCTGGTAAAAGCAGGAAAATTAATGTATGTCAGGGCAGCTCATAAATATTGGCTTTCCCTTTGAACATTTCGTAGGCCTGTGAAGGATGAGCCAATTACAGTCAGATTTGGAAAATATATTCCTTATGACCTCTTATAATGTCGAATTGAGAGGGGTTTTAATATGACTGTCCCTTTTATATCTTTGCAAAAATAATAAATGTGCACCTTGTGAAGCGACAGCGATTTCTCTATCAACTGTTTAAGCAATTGTTAAGCCGCACGTCTGCATATTGTGGAACACAGAGTTTCTGCTCCCCGGAGAGCGTGACGTTCCTCGTTCCCTTCCCAGGACGGCGTGGGAGCCGTGGCACACGTTGACCTTCTCTCTCGTTTCTTGCAGACCGCCCAGAAGGTCCATAAGGTGGCCAGGCAGGTGTGCAGCCGCCTGGGGCACTACAGGATGCCCTTCGGCTGGGCCGCCAGGTTAGTGGTCTTGAACTGCGCTCTGGTCGCTCTGGGAGTTATCCGGGAGGATATCAGGCTGAACGGGCAGAACGCCAGACTGCTGGAGTCAGGGAAGTTGCACGGAGGCAACGGAGGGCAGAATCTGACTCTGATTCCTGAGGCAAAGTTTGGATTGGCTTGAAATACTCTGGCTAGAATTAGAAACAAAATATTGAAAAGTAAACAGTGCTGGGAAGGCAGTAACCTTCCTGCTGACCTGTAGCTGCTGATATTAGGGCAGAACATTCTTGGGGACAAGTTACATTCTCCCTTTCTGCTATGGCAATTGGTGCAGAAATGCCCTCCTGGCACCGGCTGTTGCTGAGGGTGGGATAAGAGCGGATTTGCTCCTGGTCCAGCTGCAGCCATCGGCTGAGGGATCTCTTTCTCTCTCCATCTTTCTCCTTTAATTAATGCTCTTGGGAGATAGTGTTGCCGTTCCCTCCCTGTTATTTTATCACACAGTGAAAGTAGATCTGTCCTAATAGAGGAAGGTCCTGCAGGCAAGTTCATCACTGTTGCTACCTCCTATTGCTGCATTGCTGTTTGTCACTGGGAATTGCAGTGACCAGATGACTGTCACACGGGGCTGTGATTTCACCACATACCACTCACCCTGTGTATTCCTGGCCTGGCTTTTCCTGTGGCATTTGCTGCTCAGCCTCAGGAGGGGGTTCCAGGGATGCTCTTCCTTAATTCATTCTCAGGAGGAGCGGTGCCACATGCCGTTTTATGCAACAGGCAAAGGCCTGGGTGCTGCTTGGTGGGACCTGGAGGTATTTAGAACAGCTACAAGGCAGTGAACCTCTCACCACATAAAATACCCTTCATCCTGATGAGTCAAAAATATCAGATATCTGCCTATTTACCAACATAGAGGAAATCTGTCTCCTTTCTTTTGCAGACCGGTTTTTAAAGACTCACAGGGAACTCTGGATTCTGAAGGAAAATTCTCCCCTCTGTACAAGCAAGACAGCAGCAAGCTCTCAAATGAAGATATGCTGAAGCTTTTAGCAGAGTATAAGAAGTAAGTGCCAGACACTGATGCAGAGGCTGAGTAAACGTTTTAATATACATTTTTAAACAGTGAGTGTAAGCATGAGATGACAATTTCTAAAATATTCAGAGTAACAAAAAACCCTGCTGATCTTTTCAGCACATAAATTTTCAAGACTCATGTTCTTCCCTTCTCCCTGATGCAGACCAGAGAAGACAAAACTGCAAGTCATTCCAGCCCAGTTAAACATTGTCATCAAAGACATCCCACTGGACTTCACAAGTAAGGACCTTGGATCTGAAAATCAGTACAGGTGGTGCTGGTCCTTTGGTGTGAATGGAGAGGTTTTGCTGTTCTATTAAAAAGCAGGATCTTATGACTGCAGTAAGAAATGAATGGCCCTCGTTGCTGACAACTGCTGACTCCTAAGTCTTTCTGATGGATTCAGTGAAGGGACATGATCCAGACACAAAGCTTTACTTTAGGGGTGCCTACACTTTGCAGTTTGGTTGTCACATCCTAAATCTGAAGGAAACCCATCTGCTTTTGCTGTTATTTTTACAGCAGTCTCGTGTAGCATTTTTCATCTGTAGCACCAGAGGGCCTCAAAGATACGGTCAGTCATTCCCTGCTTTGCATATGAGGAAACCAAGACAGAGAAATGACTCGTGACCTGTTCAGTGCCACCTCCTGGGACTGTGGCAGCTCCTGTCACAGATTCTCTAGTCAAGTCCTCTGTCTGAAAGGTTTTCTGGGAGACTTTGGGTTTTATTTATTCTTTTTGAAGGCTGCTTTCTCCCTTGTGATGGATCTTTCCATCAGGTCATATTTGCATCACTTATAAAAAAGTAATTTAATAGATCAAATTCTTGGAGGTGTGAAGCTGCAAATCCTATTAGGGGTTGGGAGAGCAGTGGCCCCAGCCCAGGCACAGATAGTTCATAAGACCCTCTGGCTTTGCCCAGAACTACAGGAAAGAGCCACTTTCTTGCTGTCCTTCCTGCTGGCCCCCACACTCATCTTTCTTCAATACTGCTAATGCCACACATGTTGCATGATCAAGAGGATAATTTTCTTTGATCATTCGAAAGAGAGCGGGACAAATCCTGCTGCTTTGTCAAACACATGACTCTGGCTGAAGAGAAGTGGCTGCTCAGGAGCAATGACCAAATTTGAGACCCGCAAATTTCCTGTCGCGCTAGCCGTACTTACCAAGTGTGTCAGCCGTGTGCTCGTGTGGGTTTTCCTTCCCTTCTAGACTGCGTCACGGCTGCTTATATCCCCATAAAGCCATTTGAAAAGAGCTGTGAGAACATTGCGGTCGAAGTGGAGGAGCTCGTCCCAGAAGTTGCCAAATACTGCTACCCCTTCACCGTCTACAAGAACCACCTCTACGTGTACCCCTTGCATTTGAAGTATGAGAACCAGAAGGTTTTTGCAAAGGTGAGCGGCCCAGGAGGGCTGCAGACGGATGCAGCATGGGCTGGGGTGACACTGCTCATCTGGAGCAATAACTCATCCTCCTCCCTCATTTCAGGCAAGGAATATTGCAGTCTGCATCGAGTTCAGGGATTCGGATGAGGCTGATGCCAGGCCATTAAAGGTGGGTGCCTGTTATCCCTAGGGATTCGGAGCTGCCATTTCCTTACAGTTCTGTAGTGTCCTGAGCAGGATAACATAAAAACACTGAGCTTTGGTGCTGACCATTCTAATTTGATCGGGTGGTTTGTCGTGGCAGATGAATCCAGCTTCTCCTTTCTCATTCCAGTGTATATACGGCAAACCTGGAGGTCCTCTCTTGACTACAAATGCATATGCTGCCGTGCTACATCACAACCAAAGTCCAGAGTTTTATGATGAGGTAAAATTAAACAGAGAAATAAAAAACTTACCTAGATGCTGCAAAGTCAACTGGCTTTTTAGGACACCTCTTTTTCCAGGGCTGGGCAAAAATAATCACCAGGCCTTTGTCTCAGTAGAAGGGCTCAGCAAAGCCCTTTGACTTGCTCAGTTCTTAATGCCAGTTTGGTTTCTGCTGTCTTATTGTCACGCTTTGTGCACTCCAATCACACACCCCCATTAATAAGTAATGTGCAAATGTGATGGAAACGTTAGCCAAGAGTTATCTAAGATGGGTAGAAACATGTTGTGTAACTGAGTAAAACATAACGTTTGTGAAATAAAATGGAACTTAAAGTATTACTCCACAATTAAAAATACAGTCTTATCTATCATGGTATCATTTTAGATTAAAATTGAGCTTCCAATTCACCTCCATCAAAAGCATCATTTGCTTTTCACCTTCTATCATGTCAGCTGTGAAATTAATACAAAGACAACATCGAAAAAACAAGACACCGTTGAAACTCAAGGTATGTTCACTGCTTAAACTGCTTCTGTTGGAAAGTAGGAGTCCAAATGGAATGAATGTAGGGACATGGAAAAGATATTTGATAAAAATGGTAGCTTTTTGATTTATTTTTCAAATGACCTAATGCAAATGATGAATCTAAACTGGATTAAAACACTGGATACAGCTTTCAGTGTAGCTGGCAGCTGTTTCTGTGTCTTGACTTGGTTTGCATCAAAGAGCACTGAGTCCTGTTGTGAGTCAAGTCACCAACAAAAGCTTCGTGCAAGATTAGGGCCTGAGGGGCTGATTTTGGCTGTACTGAACATGTTTGAGGTGACTGAGCGCACCCAAATGCGCCCAAATGTGGGTTGGATTCCTCAGAGTGAGACACAGCTCATACTGAAGCTTGGGATAAACATACTAATAAAGAAACTAATTAACTAATAAACTAATTTTGGACATTGATTGCCTCCACAGTGGGATTCGCCTGGGTCCCATTGCTGAAGGATGGGCGGATTGTCACCTTGGAGCAGCATTTGCCTGTGTCATCCAACCTTCCACCTGGCTACTTGGGCCTCGGAGACACCGAGTCACGAAGGGTAGGAAGGTCATTTATGGGCTTAAATATAACGGGAAGAAGGTGGCTGAGCTTTGGTTACATCTATAAATTCTGGACTTGTGTTTGTTTTATGCACATTTTTAGCACAGTTATCTGTTAAGGGAAGCATCCTTTGGGTGCATGATTGGGAAGATTCCTACTGCAGTGAAACCCTTGAAGCTTCCAGTTATCAGGGGTGGGAAGCAGAACGCTTCCCACCTGCTTCTATTCTGTTTTCCATGATTATAAGGGCTGCATAAACTGTTTTTTGAGACCGTTTAGACTGAGTGGACATGTGCAACACTTGGTGTGTAGCTACAGCTGCATCACTGGTGTTTGCACTGGGGAATGTCCTGTTCCTCCACCCCATGCAATGTCTTCTGATCACACATCTGTGCATGAAGCCCCCTTCTCACAACAATCTGGAACCAAATGCCTCTGTTTGGTCTGTTCGCAGCAGTCCAGTGTGGATGCGAGGTGGGTGGATGGAGCGAAGCCACTGTTTAAAATCAAAATCCTTCTGAACTCCACCATTTACACCCAGGTAAGTTGAGCACCTCGTTCCTGAAAGACTCCTGACAAATGCAGGGGAAATAACTGCTGAATCTACTGCTGCCAGGGCTGTGGGAAGGGGATACCTGGTTTGTGGAGCAGCACTGAGATATTTCCTTAGCAGCAGATCTGGGATCACTTTCGGGGAGTCCGTCCTTTGGGTGGATGTGACAGGGTGGTTGTGTGTCTAAGCCTTGGGAGAGGTTGGTGTTTCTTGGCTGTTTGCACTGCAGTCGGCACGACCAAGAAAATCTTTGAGCAACCAAGCTGCTTAGATGATACCAAAGAGTAAAGAGCTGCAAGAGGTGGGAGGTTTCCCCAGGGATTTGTCTCTTCGCTAAACTAAGGGGGAAAAGAAAACTCTGACAAGAGCAGACACTTTTCACAGGAAAGCGGAGCCCTAATTTACCTTTAAAATCAGCTGAGGCAGTTTGGTAGTCGTGTGCGGTGCTGCCTTACGGTGGGGATGTACTTCCCCGGGCTTCTTGCGAAGTGCAGCAGATTCCCCCGCACGTGCTCCGCGCTGCCTCCCAGCTTCACTGCCCCCAGGGAAAGCCCTCGGCCTGGCTCTGTGTTCTCAGTGTTTTCAGTGTCATCTAAGCCTGGTTTAGGGTCCTACTGGTTCTGTTTCTCCAAGCCATTGCTGGATGGAATCAGAACTGAGGGTAGCGCAGTCAATGCAGCATCTTGGCATGGGAGTGATTTGTGCTTAATCCTGAAACTGGTCAGGAACTAGAGGCTGGCAGTGACCCAGGACCTTGGGAAAAGCAGGAAGCAGTGCTGTAATCTAGGAAGAAGGCATGGGGGGACCCAGGCAGTGCCAGGGCTAGTGACGTGGGCCTTGCTGCTGCACCTATGCCAGCGGGTTTGCAGGTAGAAGACTGAGGCTGTTGCACTGAGGCTGTTGCACTGAACGTGATTTTTTTTTCCCTCTTCCAGGACATGCATTTGCACAAATTCTTCCAGTACTGCCAGCTGGTTCAAGCGGGAGCTAAGGAAGTCCCAGGAGACCTTGTTAAATACTTAAAGGTGAACAGTGCCTTCCAGTGCGCTTTGTTAGTGTTTTTATGGGCCACCAGACCCCTGCGCCTGCACCCCGTGCAGCATCCAGAGCTGCTGCATTGTGCAAAATCCTTATCTTCTCCCTTGCTTGCTGACCAAACTGCCCACTGTTTGCAAACCACTTTGCAAGAGATCCAAACAGGTAGATAGCATCATTCATGACAAAACCTTTTCCTGCAGGGCTCAGGCATTCCTGAACAGGCAGATTGCAAGAGCCTTCTCCACTTGCTGCATTTAACCTTATTTAAAGTCTTGTTTTCGGGAATTTTTCCATTTAACACAGGATTCTTGTCCAGGCAGAAAAGGATATGTGAGATTGTAACTCAGTTATATTGAATTGTAGATGGCCTGTGACCCTGACCTAGCTTTTTGGCATTCCCTGCAGCATGAGTAAGGAGGAGCAGGTCCAAGGAAAGCTTCTGCAGGGAATAATTTTCTTGGCTGTTTGCTGTCCTCCTTTCTTTTCTGAACAGCCTGTTTTCAAGTGTGCTGCTCTAGCAACAGCTCTACTTACAGTGGTGGGGATTTATCATCACAAAGTTACTGGGTGTGTTTCAGATATCACATGAACATTTGAAGTAATAAAAATAATGGCCTTTTTTTAAGCCAAGCATTAAAACAGTAGTTGCCTTTGTGAGCAATTCATAAAGGAACTGGTTAGGTCCCAGCCCGGCCTGACCACAGGGATCTCATTGCAGCTTTGCAAGGAGAGAGACATTTACATGCTAACCGCAAGTTAGAGCCTCCTACCACCAATACCTCAATTATTTAAATACTTCAGTAATTTAAATACCTCAATACAGATTTAAGAATGTTTCTTTATATTTGACAATTTGAAACACAGAAAATGAACCACAGAATATTCACATACTTGTACCTTGAGACCCAGGTGAAATAAGACATCTATGGGATGGCTGAAGGGTGTATGCAATCAGATGAGCTTGACCTTCATTAAGTCATTCCTATTTCTGATATCAAATCATGTTTGGAGGAAAGACTCGCAGCAGGTAATTGGATGTCAAGTTCACTTGCTCCAAAGGTGCTTGTGAAAATGGAATTTGATCGCTCTGGAAAACTGTCCCACGTGACAAGAAGAGTTGGAATCAGAACTTCAGCCTTAACTTTGGATTACTGTGGTTGTTGACTCTAAAGCAGGGTTCATCACCCAGTGTGCAATAAGCACACACAGGGTCAAAGTATTTAAGTCATTTCTGGGCAGCGATGGGTGCTAGATGCTATTCCACAAAACTGGCACCCCAAGCAGCTTGGTGTATTCATGATTTATACAGTTGCTGTTAATAGATTCCACATATCATCTGCATATTATAATTCCTTTATTACAGGCTGGGTTAGCTTGTCCTTCATGACTTTTGGGTAACTGTGTATGTGCAGTTTCTCTACACGCTCTTTCTCTTGGGTCGGAGAGTCCTTGAGCCCGTGGTCATCACGTTGGTGACCTCATGCTGCCTCCAAGCAGAATTGCTTCCCCCTCTTTCCTTACTTTTAGTTGATGTTTCTGAGGAAAACCAGTTCACAGCTGGTTCCTCAAGGCTTTGCTGATAGCAAGTGATCCCTTTTTTGTGCTGTTCCTTTTTGTAACAGATCAGTTCTGCTTCAGGGCTCCTGGTGGCATCTTAATGGTCTGTTTACATTTCTCCTGCCTCCTTGGCATTTGGGACTTTCAGAGTCTGGGACATTAGGGTCATATCATAGCATATAACCTCTAGTTAGGTCATAGCTGCCTGGACAAATCCGAGAGGAGGATTAATACCTGCCAGGAGTGATTCATATCGTTCCCTGAAGGCTCTATGAGTCAGCAGTGGTGGAGGTCCAAGTCCTCCTGCCCCCTGACAGGCTCAAGCCCACACCCTGAAGCATTCGCTAATGCCTGTCCTATTGCCACAGGAATGTCTGTGGACTCTGAATATTTCACAACATCTGTAAAATATTGAACTAAACGTGTTCTGTATTCTGAACATTTGTTTTAGTGTTTGCACGCCATGGAGATCCAAGTAATGATTCAGTTTCTACCTGTAATTCTTATGCAACTATTTAGAGTCCTTACAAACGTGACCCAGGAAGATGAAGTAGCTGTCAACTGCACCATGTGAGTGTCTGGTAAACCATCCATCTTTCTTCAGTCCTAAATGCAAAGCCACAAACTAGAGTGCAAATGACAGTGTGGTTTCCCACTATGAGGTGCTAAGAGGCAGCAGGGGTGTCCTGGCTGGCCAGGGAGGCCTCCCAGCAGGTTCATGCAATTCCAGTTGCTCTTTCCTCCTGGCACATGCAGGTGGCATGGGACAGCATGGAGACCTTGTCCTGAGAGCATGTACAAATGGAGAAAAGAGAGTCCTGTGGGGAAACTGCGTTGTTTTAGAGATGGGAAGGTGCAATGCTGACAGTGGGGAGGTGAGGGGATGCTTAAGCCTGTGTTGCAAATGGAAGTGAACCTTCCTGGGTTATTTTTCAAAGGAAACATGTTTTTTCATCAACGACAAAAAAAAATCACGGGCAGTTTTCCAAAATGACATTTCTGTTAAAGATCCTGCAGAGGTCGGCAGATTCCTTCCTGAAGGCTGCCAGGCTGGAACCTGGCAGCAGGATATTTCTCTTATCTGCTGCTTTATTTAGTTCGAAAGCTTCACTGCGGAGGTTAAAGATGCCCCCCTGCTACCTGGGGCAGGGTTTGCTGGTGGATGCTCCTGGGTGCAAAGGCAGCCGAGATGCTGCAGTGTCAACTGCTCCAGCCCACGTGAGAGCATCCTGGGCTGCGGCAGCAGACGTGGTTCCCCCAGAGACCCTGCGGGCCACTCACATTGCTAAAAATCCCCGGGTTTTGGGAAATACCTGCTGCCTATGCCCGGATCACGGAGCGCAGGAGCTTTTCTCTAGTTAAGCTCCGCAGCCCCAAGAGGGCAGTGCTGCCCAGGACCCGGTCACAGCTAGGCATGCAAAAGCACCTTTCCTTCCGATTACAGACATCCAGGCTGATGCTTTCTCTGCAGAGGGGTGTAACACCAAGGGGAATGCTCTCTGGAGAACTTGCTGCAGCTCCAGAAAGCACTTTGCATCCCCAGGCCAAAAGCATCTGGCTCCCCCGAAGCCTGAGGGCCGGTTTGGGCTAGCGGGAGCCTCCGGCCACCTGCTGAAACCTCCCACCTTCGGCCCCAGAGGGTTTGCAAAGCTCTGCCTGCTCCTTTCCAGGTTTAGCTCCATGTTTCATGACAACTGTTTTGGCACCCAGGCTTGCAGAGTGGAATTTCAAATCCATTGTGTCGGATAATTTGCTTGTCAAATCTTCTCCCTGCGGTTTGGGACAAAGCACAGTAATTTGGTGCATTTGACTGCAAAGGGAATGTGAATCCCTGGGGTGGGTGAAGGAAACCAGGTGCTTGGCACCGCCACAAAGGTCCCTGGAGTTCCCCACCGCCCGCTTGTCCCCCGTGAACTGCCAGACAACAGCGAGAAAACAATATAGCAAATAGCAGTGAGGGGGAGAGGATGTATATACTGTAAATTCAGTAAAAAGTAGCTTTCAGAGTTAATCAATTCAGGAGATTTAGGAAAAAGCCAGAGTATGACAACCATGGAGACATTTTCCTCCTTCTCAGCATTTTTTTTTGACTTTTTGTATTGGTTTTGTGGATTTTTTTTTAGTGTTGCAGTTGTTAATTAGCACTCCCAGTAGCATAGGAAAGGGTTTAGGGTGAAGACAGGCTCAGGACGTAGCAAGCTTTAGGGTGTGGAGGAATCCTGAGCGTTTGCTCTCTGCTTAGCAGCCCGGTCAATAGAGCCATTCTTGGGTGACACCAAAGGGAACCAGGTGCAGAGCAGACAAATCAGTGTGTTTCTTTTAAACGTAGCTCACGCCTGAGTGTGCTCAGGTGCCTGATACCGAGCTGTGAGTAATCTGGAGTTGCCGCAGGCTGTTAATCCTGGCACACCCTGAGGGTGAAGGTGGTGGCCCTTGTAGAAGCCTCCACCTCGCCTCTGAGCTGGGGAACATGAAGGGCAGGGACACCCCATCCAAAACTGGGGAGAAGGATTTGGGAACCTCAGCTCCACATGCTCTGTTGAGGGGTTACGGCAGGGATTGCACCATATGTGCAAGGGAAGAGGCAGTAGATAGAGGTGGCTGGAGAAAATGCCAGCCGTTGGCTGGAAAACTGGGCTCTTTGCAAGCCAGGCGGCACCAGGGATGGGATTATCAGGGGTTGAATAAAGCTCCTGTGTCCATGAGCCAGAGGGACCTGCCGCGTGCTGAACCCACACGGTGTTTCTCCGCAGGGTCCTCCTGCACATCGTGTCCAAGTGCCACGAGGAGGGCCTGGACCACTACTTGCGCTCCTTCCTAAAGGTCAGTGACAACCCCGAAGTCCCCTCGCTGGGGGCCCGCGCGCTGCTCACGCTGTCCCTCCTGCCCCCCAGTACGTCTTCCGAGCCGAGAAACCCAGTGCCGCGCAGGCCAAGCTGACCCACGAGATCCTGGTCCTCTCCATGGCCACCATCCTGAAGCAATCAGCGGATTTTCTAGCCATCAACAAGCTGCTCAAGGTCAGTAGTAAAAAAAAAAGCTTATTTGGGACATGGCAAGAAGTTTAATTTAAAGGTCTGTTTAAATCTGAACCCTCCTTCGTACACCACTTCTTCCTCATGTAGTCAAACACAGTCATGCTGAGAGGTCTAATAGTGTTTTTTGTGCTTTCCAGTACTCGTGGTTTTTCTTTGAAGCACTGGCCAAGTCGATGGCCATATACTTACTGGAAGAAAACAAAATTAAGGTAAAAATGTATTATTTTTCTATATTAATTTGCTACATTACAGAGCCATCACAAGCTAACTCCCTCAAAATTATTCTGAAAAAATCTGTAATTCTCTTCCATTATACAAACTCTGACAAGCTGAAAAACTAGTCAGATCTTTCTTTTTTTTTTTTCCTTTTATTTTTCCTTTTTTTTTCCTCCTTTCCTCCCCCTTAATACTTTTAAAGTTTGGAATCTTGTTGTGGTTTGTGCAACCTCTTTTTTTGTTTCTGGCTACTGGAGCTTCAGCCAGTGCTCTCTGTGTCGATGTTTTGTTAGGAAATAACCTAAACAAATGCTAAAGGAAATTTATGCCTGCACTCAGTGCTGTTTGCTCGATGACCTGTCTTTGGTTTCAGCTCCCCAGAGGCCAACGGTTCCCCGACTCCTACCAGCACGCCCTGCACTCGTTGCTGCTTGCCATAATTCCTCACGTGACCATCCGCTATAATGAAATTCCTGAGGAGTCCAGGAATGTCAATTTTAGCCTGGCTAACTTCCTGAAGGTCAGAAATTTCTTTCTTTCTCCCAGGCTTTAAGGAAAAGACGATTAGAAGTAAGCAATGAGCAAACAGATGTTTGTGCTCAATCATCTCAGCAGTTTCTTCAGGCATGAAAAATCAGGGAGTTTGGCTTTCACGGGGACAGAAAGAAGCTGTGATCCCCCATATGTTATCAGTCATGCCCAACAGCTGTTCAAATCCTGAGATGAAATATATGTGCTCTCATTTTAAGTGCTTCTGTTGTCCACCAGAGACCCAAGTGAGGTCATCCAAGGAGTTTCAGAGAATCGGGTCAGTAAATTTTGGGAAGTGAGCGGCAGCCTGAAGGAGATCGAATTTGACTGCTGGTGGGGTGGTAGTGCGGAGAAGATTAAAGACTATTGTCTCCTGTAATGATTGTTCACTTGTTGTTATGCTTTCCGCAGCGCTGTTTGACCTTTATGGATAGAGGATTTGTTTTTAACTTGATAAATGATTACATTTCTGGATTCAGCCCGAAAGACCCCAAGGTAAGCAGGGTATTTCTTGAAAATAGTTTGTACTTGTTTTACATCAGTCAAATCCTTGCAAGGATCATTTTATACCCCTCTTGAAGGCCGTTTTAACACAATTCCTGCAGCATCTTCTGGAGGCAGAGACCTCTTTATCTGCGCCAAGAGCCCCTGTGCATCTGAGCTTTAAAACAATGTAAAGAGTCAAAGCAGTTGAGCTGAAGGAGGGTTTGGTTAATAGTACAGGTGGCAAAGGTAGTGGATGCATGAAAGGGAAAATCTGGGCAATAAAATTGTTGCCTGTCTCAAATGACAGTTGCATGTGGTGACACTTCAAAGCACCAGATAAAAATCTGCTCATTATTACTGAGGTTTGGACTCCCTGCGCAAGAAACACACTGAACTGAGAGCAAATGAGTCTAACTGTGGCCATATTTTCTGTTTGTCTTTTCCCCCCTCAGCTCCTGGTTGAATACAAGTTTGAATTTCTTCAAACCGTTTGCAACCATGAGCACTACATTCCTCTGAACCTACCAATGACCTTTTCCAAACCCAAGCTGCAGCGAGTTCAAGGTAGGTCCTTTCTTAAGAGACTGTCTAGAGAGCTAAAATTCATTGGTCTCAATGGCCTCTGACCAGGTGGAACTGGGATTAGCGTCAAATAAATGTATATTTTGGTTAGCCTGATTTACACTAACCATGGGAAAAGAGTACAGTACTTAGTACTTTTAAATTGTTGAGCTCTGGGCTGGTCTGCAATTAGTCCTTTCAGTGTTTTCTGTCTTTAAATTTGCACCAGACTAACAGTATCTAAAAGAAATTGCCTTTATTGGAGTATTTACAGTAAATAGTATAAGTGCAATCCTTTGCTCCCACAACCATCAGCATCTCCCAAGAGGCAGGAGGACAGATTCAATTCGTTGCTCTGCTGCCAGCTCTGTCTGTGGCCAACAGAAGGTGATTTAGATCCCTTCTGCTTTGGCTTTGCAATAAGAGCGTAGCCACTAACTCTGCATTTGGGCTTGCGCTCAAGCCCGGGCTGGAGGCAGCGAGTGGAGAGCCTGGGCCCACGCCAACCCTCAGTGCATACCAGGCGTGTACGTACGTGTGGTGCTGCCGTGTGCCCAGCCTCAGCTCGCAGCCTCCACGTGTCCCTTTTGGTCCCACTCACCACAGGGCAGAGCGGGGTTGTAAGGAGCTGAGTCGATGCTGGATAACTGGTACAAGTGCACATGGACACAATCCCAAGCCAGGAATGTGCCTGGTCGGTCTCCTAAGATCAGTGTAGATGTAGCCTCATCTCTCTGGGTCAGGATGCCTCATCTGTGCTAGAAAAATACACTAAAGATTACAAGGTTTGGGCGCTACAGGTTGGCCAAATACCAGAGATCAGAGTGAGTTTTAGCATCTTCTCATGTGAAAGCTTAATGAATTTATTTTGATGGAAGCAATGGGATGCTTGGCGGAGCCTTCGGGTGCAGTCACACAAATCCCATAATGCTTCCCCCTTGCATCCAGGTGGCTGAGGCAGCAATAACTCACATTTTTTCCTTGTTTTGGCATGTTCTCTGAGCTTTCTGAGCCATCTGCTAATCTGTTTACGCTCACATCAGCTTGTCTACATGTCTGGCATAGCTTAACAAAATGCAATGCTAAAAACGGCCCTAGCGCCTTCCCATTGCTTGTTGGCAGCACGATAACCTACAAACACTTTTTCTTGGTTAGCATTCAGCTCTGCATTTGCAGTAGATAATCCAAAATGCCGTAAGAGCAGCTCATATTTTGTGTTCTGTTTTACTCAGACCAGGCACTTGCCTGGTGAAGCTTTATTTTTAAAACGCGTATTTTAAAATCATGGTAACAATGCCGTTGACTTGCCTCTCTGTCAGCAGAGCAGTCAAAACTCATTCAGCAGAAGCCCCTTTGGGTGGTGCTCGTGCTCCGAGTGCCGCAGCGGAGACTTGAAATGGGGCATCTCCATTGCAAACTCATCTGTTTTCATGCTGGAATCACAAGGGACAGGGACCCTAGAGCCGCGGAGTGCCGTGCACTCATCACAGAGGAGACGGGACGTCTTTATTAGCTTGCTGCACGTGGGAACGTGCCCACTGATCCTCTCTATCTCTTATTGATAAAAGGAGCCCCCGAGGTTTGTGCAGCAGAAGGCGGTGTAGGAAGGCGCGCAGGCAGAGTGCATCCCCGTGACCACATCCTGTTGAGTCTCCGAGGCAGCTTGGAGCAGGGTCTCTGAAAAGCCTCCGCTAGCAGGAGGCTGCCGGCTGCTCTGCATCCCCGCCGCCCTGCCGGGGGGACGTGCGGGTTTCATCAGGCAGGGCAAACCCTGCAGCCTGTCCTCAGAACAGCAGCGCAGAATCGTTTTTGCAATCCCGCGATGGCAAAAGCGCAAGAGATTCATGAAAGCTGGAAGTTAAGCAATAGCCTTACAAGTAATGCTAAAACGTGAAGTGCTGTCCCATTTTTCAAGATCTAGAGCATTGCTTGTTCCTGTTATTTTTTGCTTTTTATTTGTCCTGTTTTACACATAAATTAGACTTTTTTTTTCATTTGCTCTGGAATGATTTCCCTCAGATTCACCCATGTTGCTCTGATGTCAAATTAAATATACAGCCACCAATCAACTAGCTTGCATCCAGTTAATGAAACAGCCGTGTTGTGTGACACTTAGGCATTTGCAAAATGACTAACAGTGAAAGCTAGATAATGCTCCAGATTGCTTTCCCTTTCCTCTGAATGAGACTTTCACAAACCAGTAAATGTTACTTATGAATCAATCAGCTTAAAAATATCTTCTGTAACAACAGGACAGAGCAGCTGGAACCCTTCGGCTGGGATTTTCAAAGCTCTGTGTGTGCTTTATGCCTCACCACAGAGGAACTTTTACACCTGTGGGGTTTTCAAGAAACCATCCAAGCTGAACACACGGCATTTGTTCCCTTTGGGGAAAAAACACACAGCTTTGGGGTTATCCCTCCGGGAGACTTATTGCCACAAGCTTTGCCCATCGAAGCTGTGATCAGACTCTGCTCAGGGAGCCGAGATCCCTTTTGAGCTGCCCGAAAGAGGTAACACTGTCAGGACGAGCTCATTCCTAGCAGCCCGAGCGCACGTGCAGCCTGGCTGCAATCTGTCTCCATCGCTTCTCCGCTACCTGATGCGGGTGAGTTGGTGGCAGTGGTGCCATCCCCTCGCTTTGGTCCCAGTGTGGATGTTGCCTGCATCTCCAGGAAGCCCAGAGCAGCAGTGAAGCCAACTAAGGTGCTTAGATGATGGGGCTGCCTTTCTTCTCTAAGTCAGCGCAGCCTCTAACATCTGTTAAGGAAATCTCAGTCTGCGGCAGCTGCTGGCATCCAGCCCTGGCTCCCTGGCTCCTCCCAGGGGGACTGGAAAGCCCGGCTGTACAATCTATTGGAAGCTCCAACAGTGGTCACTTGGCACCATGTCCTTGTTTGCAGCCCTCAGGCTTAGCAGCTGCATTTGCCTCCGCTCTACTCTCTGACCCTGGCTAGAAGGGACACGTCTCCTGGGGTGCAGAACAAATCGCAGGGCTCAGGGCTAGGGGACTGGCACAAATAGACCCTCTTCCCGGCCCGTTACCCCTGCAGAGCCGGCGCCTCGGAGTAGTTTGGGAATTCAGGAGATCAGCCCCTGTCAGGAGCAAAGCTGTCCCCAGGCAGCAAGCAGAGCTTATCTGATTCAGTCATCTCTGATGCTACATTTAGTCTTTGAAGAGCACGACACCATAGAGAGCCTTCATGTAGCTGCTGCTGAAACTGTGAGGGGCCAGAATTAACGATTATCCTGAGCTGGAAGAAGGAAAGATCTTTGATACGGCTTAATCTGCTGTGAGGAAAGGCTGTAGTCAGTCCAGACCTATTAAAGGGTTCCTGCACTGTAGGACAGCGAGGTATAAACCGGCCGTGTGAACTGTTTTGCCTTACAGGACCCTTCTGCCTTGCTCCGAATAGGTTCTAGGAACAGTTCCCTTAACCACTGCCTTGCTGCCTCTTTCAGATGTAAGTCTCGAATACAGTTTGACTGACGAGTATAGCCGGCATCATTTCCTGGTGGGGATGCTTCTCCGAGAAGCCTCCGTTGCCTTGCAGGACAACTACGATATCAGATGTACGGCCATCTCCATCTTAAAAAATCTCCTGATAAAGCACGCCTTCGACAACAGATACCAGCACAAGGTCGGGCACGTTTTGTTGGATTTTAAAAATAATATACTTGAATTTCCTGCAAAGACACAGGATTTGAGATTTTGCAGGGTGCATTTTAGGGCGCTCTAATTGCCTTGTCGAGCACTGTTCGAAGTCACTGATAGTTAGAGCAATATAGTAATAGTTCTAGGAATGATCCAGGAAAACAGATAATCCAGTCTGCTAATTGCAGCCCTCTTACCCATGCTCAGTATTTAGGTAATAAAGCCCTGAGCCAGTAAGGAACTTGAGGTCCCATTAGCTGGGAGGCTGTTCAAAATTAAGCAACATCAGTGTTCTTCTGGACTTGGGGTTAAATTAATATCCTGCATTAATATATTCTAATTAGAGTACGCGACTGATCTCTGTTACAAGTTAAGTGCATGTTTTGCTAATTAGCGAATCAGAGCGCTCCCGTGGGATGCTGTCTTTCCGCTGGGTAGCTCTGCAGCTCTCTCCAGGCAGAGGATTAGCTTGTGGTGCCACCGCAAGAGCTCGGAGATGGGCTTGTTTCCTTGCTTGATACAGCGTTCAATTCACCCCGTTGACCTTGAAAGCGCTCAACTACCTGTGCAGATGCAGGCGGTCCTTGCTATAGACTGAAAGCCAATCTCTGTTTAAGAATTAGCTCCTCGAATTGCTCCTGATCCGCTGCATTCCCCGTTTGACCTGGGAACACAGGCTGCCTCCTGGGACAGAGGCTGGGAGAAGTGACCCCCATGCGCCTGCCCTTTTCTATGGACTGGGACCAGCTCCCTTCCTCTTGCTTTTCAGCGTGTTTGGTAACAGGGCTGAGTGGGATGGAACCTGCTTTTCTCTGCAGTGAGATCACTGGTGATTGCACTGCCTGGAACCAGAACCGTGACGTGCACTGGGTGCCCAGACGCAGGAAAGCAGCAGGACTCGCCAACCCTCTGCTGAGGCCGGCTCAGAGGTGGCCTGCTCTTCTGGGCGCCCCAAAATCCTCACATTAATGCAGGATCCATTTGCTTCGTGCATTTTAAAATTGGATTTCTAGATTTCTGCACCTCCGTTGTGCTCAGAGCCAACGAGCCGGACTCCTGGCTGGCCCTGGGGCAGGATGCTCTGCTGCCAGCCTGGACCTGGGAATGAGACATCATCTGTCTGGCAGGATGGTCTGGATGTGCCCGAGGCTGCTGGCACAGGCTCCCTCCGGCCGCAGAAACCCTGTGTTTGTTGCCGTAGAACAACTCAGAGTTTTCTTGACTCATGGACATTTTCAAGATTTATTTGAGTCACTGTGAATCAGAAGAAAAATCTAAATTCCTGTGTCACTTTAAACATATGAATCAATTTTAAAGCCTTGCTGCTTTTTTTTTAACTTTTCTGTTGAGTCCAGAGTAATCAATTTTTAACAAAAAGGGATTTGAGGTGCGAGCCTTGCATTAGTAAAGGCCTGGCAGACGGTCTTTGATCATTCTAAAACCTAATAAAACAAATCTGTATCAGTCACTCCAAATCAAACTCATTCCTAAAAACCCTCTCATCCAGAAACATTTTCTATGGAGAGTTCCTAACTGGAAGCAGTTGTCATCACAAGGCGGGGAACAGATATTTTTGGTTCATTACTCATGGGCGCTGAACCTGAAAATCAACCTGTGCAAATGAAGTGCCAGTTAGAGAGTCAGGAAATCCGGGATTTAGTTTGTCATGCTTCCTGAATGACCGGGAATGTCACTCCGGCTCCAGATCCCTGTCTGCCCGAAGCCAGCGGTTGCAAGGGTAACACCTAGGAGCGGCTCTGCATGTGCAAATGAGAAGCCAAACGAGCCTGCAACGTGTAGAAACCATTAGCTCGAGAGTTTTCCTTTTTTAACTTGCAACCTGTTGAATCCCTGGGCTCTTAACTACATTTTCCCCCCCGATTTGTGTTTCAGAACCAGCAGGCCAAGATCGCGCAGCTCTACCTGCCGCTCTTCGGGCTGCTCCTGGAGAACATCCAGCGCGTGGCTGCGCGCGACCCGCTCTGCCCTGGCGCGGCCGCCAGCCCGGTGAGCAACACCCCGGCTCTTCCCTCCTCCTCAGACCCTCTCACTGTGTGGCTGGGAATAGCTTCAGAACCACCCATTTATTTCTCCCCACAATAATGTTTATTATTTGCTTTAATTCTGCTTTTCCACTGAGCTTGTTCGAGTTGCAGCGCTGGCTGCAAGAGCAAGCCCATTGCTTGCTGTCGTTTAATGTATCCCCGTGCTGTGCGCGTCATGCTGCCAGGTGAGGTAAGTCCCTTTGGGTGCAATGAGTTTACAACAGGACTCGGCCTTAGACTCGAAGCAGCCTTGCCTGCCTGAGGGCAACGTGCGGCTCCCAGACGGGCTCAGCCCTTCATGTTCTGAGCAAAATAAAAGGAAAAATATAAATAAATTTTAAAAAGACATTCAAATGAAACAGTTTCAGATCAAATGGTTAAAAAAGGGGGAAGAAAAAAATGCTATTACCTCAGTATGTTTTGGAATTCATTGTACAGCTTCCCAAGTCATTTGTCTCCTTGTTATGGAAGTAAGAAAATTGATTTTTTTTCATCTGTGTTTTACAAGACTGCCCTAATTTGCCTTTTGCTTCATTATTCTCTCCTTACTTTGATGAAGTGTTGTCTTCCCCTGGTGGAAAAAAAAAACTCTTCTTGCTTTGCAGGCTTCCAGAGATGAATTCATGTGCAATTTTGCATCTCCTTCAAACAGATCCAGTCTGATTGCAGATAAAGATACAGGTAAATTAGTTCTCCCAAACTTCAAATTTCTCCTTTCTTTAAATTAAGCCATTACTAGTGCTTAGTACTTCAGGGCTCCTAAGCAGCCCTCAGCTACAGCTACCTCTCAGAGGACAAACACATTCTCAGAGCTCTAATTCTTTTCCCTGTTATGTGACCCTGGTTGCGCTTCCCAAATTAATCACCAAATCCCCATTTCTTCAGTCCAGATCACCCGCTCCTAGCAATGTCAGTGATGGGCCAGTGCCCTGCAGAGCGTAGGTGCAATTGGTGTCATCGTGGGGTTTGTTATGTTTTACAGCCTGTGGAGCAGCACTGCCAAACGGACATGGGATAAAGCGAGAGGACTCAAAAGGATCCCTGAACTCGGAAGGGGCAACAGGTTCCCCGGATCAGTGCGAAAATGTAACGTATCCGGGGTTAGATTGAACACGCAGATCCATGATCCATGTGCCAGAAGAGAAACGGGGTGGGAGGAGGAATTGCCTGTGATTGTGTCCTCAAAAGCCAGCTTAAAAGTACCTCTGGAAGCGAATGGCTTCATGTTTAATAGAGGAGCTCAGGCTCTCCGAGCTGGTATGTTTTCCAGCATTAAACATCCCCGAGCTAAAAATACCAACTGTTGAAAAGTGACTTACTAAACATGAAAGGCAAAATCTGGCAGGAAAAATGCAGCTCCCGCAGTACACTATGCACATGCAGCTGTATTTTCTGTGCTTGGATGGGTTTGAGCCTGGCTGAGCAGCCTCGTGTGGAGCTGGGAACTGGTGTCTGTTCGCAGCTGGGAAGCAGAGCACTGTGACATGTGGCTTTGCATGGCCATGGACTTAAGAGAAGATGAGGGACTTCTAGGAAAACCAGCAAAAATCAACAACCATAAACCCAAATTTACACCAGGCGACTGGTCAAACCGCAGAAAGAATTCAAAGAGCCTGTACTGTCCATATTTCCAGATTACATGTATGGAAGTTGGGTGTTTATACAACCCAGCTCTGATTTTCCCCCAGGCACTTTGCAGATGTCTTGGGTTGACCAGGCTAATCCCCGCGCCCTTAACAGCTTTGGTCTTTATAACAAATAAAGCAGAGATTATCTGGGCTCCCACTGGCTATGCCCTGACAGGCTCAGGAGAGGTGGAACATTCCCAGTTCCTTTGCGTGAAATACGAGGAAGAATAGGAAAAATATGGGACGGAGCGTAGCCAGACACGTGAATATCACAATGTTTGTGTGCAGCAGTGCTCTGAGGATGTACTGCAGCTCTGCTGGTAGCAACGCCCGGCTGGGTTTGCAGAAAACAAATGTTCTCAACTCTATTGCCATCACCCTCTTGCATGTCCTACAAGGGACATTTTTCAGAGTAGTCGAGAATTCCTTTAGTGTTAATAAATACTGTATCCACAAAGGCGTTCAAGAGCAATGCTGTGACCAGCGCAGAGGTGCACAGCATTAACACTGCTGAGCAGAAGCAAGACACGTTGCTCATTGCCCGTTCTCTTTGGGTGAGCTTGATGGCTTGGCATGGGTCAGCTGTAAAGTCCTGTCTCTAGCGCCGTATCTCCAGCTCTAAAGTGCGTGTTTAATTCTGTTTTCGTATGACTCACATCCAGAGCCTGCCCAAGAATAAACAACAAATGAGACCTCTGGGTTGCTCTCCAGACATGTGAGGCACAGCTTAAAAAGAAGGGTCCGGCTTAGAGCTTAGCTCTAGATGTTTGGCCAAGGTTATGGCTGGGGCTTGCAGAAAGAATGCAAAAAAAAATGGTGAAACATTGAAAGTCTGGTCTTTCCACCACAGAATAATCAGCCTTTCCCACACAGATTGACTCACCAGAAGTATTTCAGTTATCTGTGTCTAAGTCATCAAATGGCGGGGAGGGGAAAACTTCTAAAAATCAAAAAAAAAAAAGGATTCCTTTTTAAGCAGAATGCTCATTTTTTTTTCACTCGCTGGTGTTTTGTTTTGAAGTGTATCTGTTTAAACAAAGTTAGAATCTTATTTTGCATCTTGAGAGCTAGTGAACTATTTTGTTTGACAAGAACAGGCTTCAAAAATGTCATGGAATTTAAAAGCTCTAGACCGCTTTAGAAAGCAGGGGAAGTGAAAGCAGAGTTGCCATGTGTTTAGCTGGATATGTCCTCCTTCCCCAGCCAGCATTTCTTTTCTGGGCAGAAAAGAGTTTGGCCATTTATCTAGGATTTCCAGACAGGTCCCTGCTGGATGAGCAGCATCCCTGAGGGATGAGATGTCATGAGTGATGCCATTGGGCTGCATGCAATAAGGAGAGCAGCAAGGCCACCATGCCCAGCAAGTGTCCCCTTTCCTGTGCCCATGTTGTCCCACATTTGGGGCCACATTCAGCCCCACGTTCTCCTCTGGCACATCCTGAGCCGCCCGGGCCCGCGCCGCCGGCCTCTGCCTCACGCCCGTGTCTCGTTAGATCCGCAGAAGCTCCACGAGGAGCAGCGTGTCGCACTGCAGCCGCCTGGACCAGTTTGAGATCCGGACGCTCCTCACGTGCTACCTCTACATCGTGAAGATGATCTCT
Source organism: Crypturellus tataupa (assembly GCA_034781795.1). Lineage (NCBI taxonomy): Eukaryota > Metazoa > Chordata > Aves > Tinamiformes > Tinamidae > Crypturellus > Crypturellus tataupa. The sequence goes on from JAWLRI010001115.1 coordinate 946,514, forward strand.
GAAGGTTGGTGTCTTGCACGTGCTGGGCTGGGCAGAAAGGCAAGAGACCATCACCAGCTATTTTGTTCTCAAAATTATATATATATGTTTGCTTGTTTTTTAATCTGATTTGATTTTTCTTTTCTTTCAGACACTCTTTTAGCTTACTGGAACAAATTCACCCCTCAAGAACTGATCAACGTCCTTGTGCTTCTGGAGTGAGTATCGGGAGGCTCAAACCCTGCGCCTTGGCACTGTTAAACCTCATGCTGTGCAGCACTGGCAAAGAAGAAGTGTCTGCCCTGTGTCTCTCGAGATGCACACATTCCTGTGCACCTCTAGGAGTGTCTGGCCAGGATATAACAAAATAATTTTCCCCTGTCCCAGGCAGTTTCTATTGCCAAAACAAAGTGAAGTGCTTGCTGTCCTGCATGCAGCAACTCAGACTGTGGTAGAGAGGGAGCTCAGCTGCCCACAGGAGGTTTCAGGGACCATGGGTATGAGGTCAAGGAAAACATAAGTATAAGCTTGAAATCTTCATGTGTGTGTCCACAGGCAAGGCCACTTTTGATTTGAAATGCTTTGGGTTATCCTAATCTGCAGGATCTCTAAGATTTTTTTTTTTCTTTTTTCTCTAGGGTGTGTTTGTTCCACTTCAGATACGTGGGGAAGAGAAACATCGCCAGGTATTGCACTTTCCCATGGGGTGCTGCAGGGCTCCTTCCTGCGCTCCCAGCTGCTGCTGCAGCAGGAAGAGAGCTGGTATTCCCATGTCAGGGCAATACGGGCACGCAGGAAATGGGGAATGGGGGGTCAGGATGCTTCTTGCTGCCTCGAAGCCAGAGCAGCATCCTGTCATCTTAGTGCCCTGCATGAGACCGCAGGGATCCCCACTGCCTGCACGTGTTTGCAATGCGCTTGCAGGTGAAACCTGAGTCGTGGGCTCCGTCTCTGCTGCTTCATTAGGGCCACGGGGTGCCGGCAAGACCAGCTTTGCTGAGACCAGGGTGGCCTGGCCAGCCCTGCTGGGCTTGTCCAGCATGAGGTTAGCACGTCGGAGGGTGGCCAGGACCCTAGACAAGTGCCCCACGTGCCCTGTAGTGAGGTGGCTGCTCCTGCTCGTCCAAATCCTCAGCCTGAGCTTGTCCTTGCAGGGTGTACGATGCCTGGTTGTCCAAGCACGTGGGAGCCGATAGGAAATCTCAGACGATGCCGGTGCTCCGCAGCAGACCTGGAGGGATGCAGGCACGACTTCAGCACCTGGGCAGCTTGGAGACCTCCTTCACTCTGAATCACAGTATGTACAGGGGAGTGAAGTGGCACTGTGGTGTTCTAGCCTCTTAAAAACCGCATGCAGCCTTTTCTCGTTTGCTCCTTGCTGCTTTGGGATTTTTATACCTTATGTATGTATCAGCTTTTAGGCTTTCTGGGAGCTGTATTGCTGAGCACCATATGTTCCTGGTTTGCTTTCTGTCCCCAGATGCAGGCACATCGGAAGCCGATATCGTGCACCAGGCATTACTGGAGGGCAATATCGCCACTGAAGTGTGCCTGACAGTCCTGGACACCATCTCTTTTTTCACGCAGAGTTTCAAGGTCAGCACTGGAATCAAGAATACTATAGAGATGCGTGCTCTGTTTCTGCATGTTTGTTTTGATGATCTGTTCTCCTAGAGAGGCAGATAACGGCAGGCAAATGAGGGGCAGCTTGTTTATTTTCCGAAATGCTGAGTATTTCACAGGATCTCAGAGCAATTACGCGCTTATGCAATCTTACAATTTGTTCTAAACTGCAAGACCAGGGAAAATTATGTGGACATTATACCGTGAGTGTAGGCGTTACAAAAATAGAAGAAGAGGAAACTCTATTGCAGGGACCAGAGGAGAGGGAACTGGAGGTCTAGCATTCTTAGAACTGTTTTTACCAGAAATTGCCTGGAAGCAAAGCCCAGATTTCTTTGCATTGCTGCTCGCTGATATCTCTGGGCAAAGGCATTCCAGCTGCCATTACCAGTTGAGACAGGACCAGCACCACCAGTACAAATCTTGTCCATTCTGTGAATCACACTTTTGGCAGTCGTTGGCATCAGCAAGGATCAAAGCTCTGTGATGGAGGGAGCCCCAGGTTGGCAGCAAAATGATGAAATATTCCTCCTGCAAAGTTCTTCCTCGGAATGTGGCTAGGGGAGTCCTGCTCCTAGCAGTATCTTGCATAATGTCACAAGGATTTCAGAGTAAGCACAGTGAAGATCTCCTTTTTAGATGTATTGACCAACAGAATGAGAAAGGTCTTATCCTCTCCTCCTGTTACGAAGGAAAGAACAGCCTCAATGCATACGCCGAATTACAGCATAATAACTTGGTAACAGAAGAAAATTTTAGCAACAAGAGTTACATTTTGCTTGACATTCACAGTTGCCTCTTTTTGAATATAGCCGAACCGCAAAACAATGTGATTTTCAAACCACAGGATAGACTGGATTCCCTTCCGCTTTAATGGGCTTCTGCTTTGCTTTTATGGTCATACAGTGTTACCACACTGAAATGTGCCCTGTACTGCAGTAAAAATGCTGATGCTTTTCTTATCTATGGAGTAGGTAGGGCTCAGCTGGAGTGTATGGATTGTAAACTTACCCAGCTCCACAAATGTAGAGGATGTCAAAGACAAATTAGAGCCTGGGCAACCTTGGAACTAGCAACCAAAGAGAGGTGATTGATTTTCTATGAATATGGGGCTTCCACGTCCCTGCCAGATGCCCAGAACGTGCCACATCTCCTGCGCAGGGCTCCAAAGATCCCCCAGGGCTTGGATGTGCCATCGTTATCAGGTGTGCGTGATAGAGCTTGTAGATGCACATCTGGTGCTTGTTTGGGACTTCCCAGGAATAAGAAATTTCAGAGATTTTGGAAAGGACCCAAACCCTCCCTTTCTGGTGTAGAAGAAAAAACAATAGTCTTTAGGCAGAAAAAAATAGATATAAGCAAAATAACTATGATACCGAGTTATCTTAATCCTCTCTAGGATAAAGAGGATTACGATCTTTGTATAGGTGAAAAGGAAGATGGGTTCTTAGAAGGTGCAAACTGCCAAGATTTTGTAAAGGCAAGAGAAATCTACTGATAAACTACAGCTGAGAATCTTTCCAGTGAAAAGATGTGTTAATATCATTCTCTCCCTCTCTCTCTCTCTCTTTGGGTTGCAAATAAAACTGTTGTTGAGGTTCATAAAAACAAGTAGGAAAAACAGAATGTGAATTACACTGATAAAAGGCTCTTTTATTTAAAGTGATTCTGGGAACTGGTGGAAATTTGTGCAGCTAATTGAGTGAGGCTTTGGAATTAATGACGCAAAAGTGGTTAAATATTTTTGTTTTGTTTTCTACTATGAAATGTCCCTGTTCCTTATCTGGCTAAAGAATTAATGTGATTAATTATGCAAAATTATCTCTGTCATTTTTTGCTTCTGGCATTTCTAGTTTCTGCATTTTTTTTTTCTCTCCTTGCTTTGTAGACCCAGCTTTTAAGCAACGATGGCCATAATCCCCTCATGAAGAAGGTTTTTGATATTCATCTTGCTTTTCTCAAAAATGGGCAATCAGAAGCAGCTCTTAAGCATGTGTTCGCCTCTCTAAGAGCTTTCATTAGCAAGGTATGTAATACATAACTCCAGTGGTTCAGTAGAATTTATATATGCATGAGAAAAGAGACAAATATGCTACTAAATTGCTATTTTGTGCTGTTAGAAGGTGAGTTTTAGAAAACAAATACTTATCCTATTTAAAATCAAGTCCAGGTTAAATTAGCTGTTTCAACAGTTATCATTCCTTGTATGCCATGAAACAAACAGAGAAATCTCCAATAATTGTATTATTTGCCTCAATAATAAGGCCATTATTAGTGACTATCATCAGTTCTACAAAAAGCCGGTACTTGTGGATATTTGTTCCCCAAAGAGGCAGCAATGCTAACAGAGCCCTTACCCGTGTAGTACTTGCACACTGGAACTGCTCGTGTGCATTGAGAGAGGGTAGCAGCAGCCAGACGCTTCCACAGCCTCTGACTTCCCAAACCCTGGAACACGGTGAGGTTGCCTAATCCCCAGAGCTCAAGCAGAGTCAAAGCTAACCGCATGAGAGCTCTGACTGGTGCTGTTGCTAACATTTACCCTCTTGCTTGTCAAAACCTGCTGCTTCGCGTGAATACATTCTTTTAGACCGAATGTGCATGCAACTTCCATTGCTTCTGTGCTGCACGGTTATGATAAATTCAAAATGAACTGAAAGCCAATGAATCACTTGAATGTAACACTGAATTGAGTAAGTTCACCCAAGAACTAAATTCATGTGGCTTAAGATTGCAGCCAGCTAGGGCTGAACGTGATTGAAATGCATCTAAGTAGTATTGCTGGCAAAGGTAACTCATGCTAGTAACTGAACCAAATTTGATGCTAGAGACCCCCAGAAAGGTAGGAGAAGTCTGTTCTATGAACATTTTACTAGTTAAATGCTAGTGTGAATATGGCTAGGGCTGATTTTTGTTTCTTGCCCATAGAAAATGAGACTTTCCTTGCCTCCCTGGACAATTTTCTGTTTATTTAATTGGGAAACCAAGTCTGCAGCCCTACACAGTCTAGTCCCACCATCAGCTTTCAAAACCCTGACACTGCAGATCAGACACTGCATTCCTTGGGTTATCTGCTTCCTTTGCAAATAGCGATGCCAGTAATTCTGACTGCCTTTGCTGCTGCAAGGATGGGCAGTTGGGCAGTTTTCTTGGTGTTATGCCAGCCTGGATCCCCACTTGCTATCAGGAGTCTCCAGAGATTTGAAAATTTGATTTCAGTTAGTTTTTCACATTTCCCCTACAACAGGACACAATGTTACTTCTGTAAAAGCAAGATATGAGCCCAGCAGATGGTATCTATAAGGAAGTGTTTTCTTTGCCAACTCTGTAACCACATGGGTTCCAAACTTCCTTTTAAGTCCTCTGAAGTGCTTTTCTGATTCCGAAAGTGTCAATAAAATAGCCAGTGTCGCTGTGTTTCATCACAAGTGCAAGGATGTTTTTCTGTGAGTTTTGTCATAAGAAAACGGCATTTTTGTGATCAGAGTTTCTTATGCCTGTTAGCTGGTTAGTGTATCAGGGTTAAGATCAAGTTAAAAAAAATTAATTATGCCTTTAAGGTAGTCAAAAGGGACAAAGTGGTCATTTTTATGCTTTCTGTAGCTAGTAATAACACTGGAAACAAACCCCCTCTTATCTGGTGTCACATAGTGTGTCACATCTGGTGTCCATCACTATTGGATTTTGGAGGAGAAAAAAATCCTGGTTTCATTGTTACTCTGCATTCCAAACTCCATCTTCAAAATATTTTTTCTTCATTAAACATGATTATTCGATAGGCAAAAAAACCTCAAAAAGAGATCTTGAGAAAGTGCAGATAACCAAGGTCTGTTATTGTTTGCATGTTTGGTTTTGGTTTTAAAATGAATGTGGCTTGCTTGCATGCGTGCCAGGAATTTGGGAAGGAAGCCGTCCCTGTTTTAGTCACTGGGAAGAATCAATAAAAGCTGGTTTGCTTTTGTTTTATACCCTAGGTTTTTCTTAAAATCCAAATCCTTCTTTTCAGAGTGTCGGTTACAGCGAAATGCATATTTGCATGTTTGCGAATGGTCGTAAATTAAAAGTTGTGAAGGAAAACGTGCACAGGGTGGGGGCTCAGGGTTTGCCCTGCAGCAAACTGGCTTCCCCCGTGTTTAAGGGTAACTCCAGCCCTTCCATGGTGCCCTGTGCCTCTCCGGGATCCACTCACTGCATTGATTCCTGCTGGATTGTCCATACCAGGGCTGGATCAGGGCACACAGGGTCATCCCCTCCGCTCCTGTCCCCATTCCCAGCGCTTTCCAGCTCACGTTCTCCTGCAGGCAGCCCCTGGCCAGGGCTTTGGCAGGCAAAAACCCTTCGGCTGCTGCTCCCACCCTGGCACCGACAGGGTTTGTGCCTGCTCAGGACCCGTGTCCCCAAAGGGAGCTGACCTGGCAGGTGGGTTCCCCATGAGTAGGTTTTCCCCCGGGGTTGGTGCAGAGGGATGCGGTGATGGCTCCAAACTCAGACACAGAGGATGCAGCTGAACACCCTGGTATCTGCCATCACGTCCCCTCGGTGCTGCTGGGGCAGGCGGTGGTGGACCATGCCCCATGAGGACCACTGTGTCCTCGGTGAACAGACGCGTTGGGACCACCGGGCTCCTTCAGTGCCAGCCGAGGGGACAGACACTGAAAGCGGAGGGTTTCCATGAGGCAGCACCACACGCAGTGCCCAAACAGCCTCCATTCCCCGTTGGTGCCACCCCGTGCGGCCGTGGCCGCGGAGGCGGCTGCGTGCCGTGGCCAGACCCTTCCCTGTTCTGCTTCCCACCGCAACCGGTGCCGGTGCCGAGGGAAGTCGGATGCCAGGCCGCCGCGGACAGAGGGGCGCTCGGCCAGGCCGCCGCGGCCGCCCGCTCCTCAGGCCTGGCTGAGATCACCCCTTCCTCATTGCTTTAGGAAACACGCTTAAAAATAGACCCTGGATTCATTTCCATAAATACTTTTCAGCACAGAACTCTGGTAGACGTTGCACAAGCCCTTCATACTGGACCCCAATGGGTAACCCCTCTTCCCCCGTCCATCTGAGCCCATGGGTGTCATTGAGCTGCCCATATTCTAACGTTTTTGTACGTTTTGTGAAGTTTCCCTCAGCGTTTTTCAAGGGAAGGGTGAACATGTGTGCCGCCCTGTGCTACGAGATCCTCAAGTGCTGCACGTCCAAGCTGGCTTCCACCAGGAATGAGGCTTCTGCTCTTCTCTACCTCCTCATGAGAAATAACTTTGAGTTCACCAAGAGGAGAACGTTTCTGAGAACACATCTTCAGGTCGGTGAAACAAGTAGAGAGCAATGCACCTCCAATTTCATTAAATTATGTTTCAAGAGCTTGACTGTATATTGGCCTATATGTCATCTAACGTCTCCAGAGAAACTTCTCACACGCTTCTGGAAAGAGCAAACATTGCTGTTTTTTGGTCAAAAATCCTCCCAATTTCCAGGCTTTGCTTAATTCCTCTTTTCACTGATTGGCCCAGTCAGACTCCAAGCTGTTGATTTTTTGGGAATCGTGGTCAAAAGATACATGACAGCCCTGGAGGTGGGCTGGGATGGGGTTGGAAGGACAGCAGGAAGAGCTGCCTTTGGCTAAGGAGGAGGAATTGTTTTTCTGGAGCTGCTTTTGCAACATTGCTTTTTTTTTTGAAGCTAGTTAGATATCTAGATGGGCAGATGAGCACTCTTTGGTTAATAAGTCACAGAAGAAAAGTGATGTACTAATTATTTCATTAGGATTAGTATTAAGAACATTATGTTGCTAATCGTGTGGACTTGCTGTTCAGCAAAGCTGTTTGTTTGGTACCCTGGAGACTATTTGTCCCCCAAAGATGTGACAGAGAAGCCATAACAACCATCGCTTACACTGTGGGAAAGACGTGATCTTTTTGTATAAACGTCTTATATAACCATGACAATAAAACACCTCTACAAGGACTTGTTTAAATAAAACCCTTGCTCTTTCCCAACAGATAATAATTGCAGTGAGCCAGTTAATAGCAGATGTGGCCCTCAGTGGTGGGACAAGGTTTCAGGACTCCTTGCTCATCATTAACAACTTTGCAAACAGCGACCGGCCTATGAAGGTAAGTTGAGGAAAATAAATCATGTCGTGGGCTATCAGCTACTGGGGGCGAGAGTGGCGAAGCACTCAAGGAAATCGTGTTTAAGGGTGAAACTAATGAATGGAATTGTATGATTTATACGTTCATACTGGGCTCTGTTTGTTCAGTAAACAAAGATTATGCCAACGCCAACATGGCCAGCTGCATAGCAGATCATGTTCCGTGCATCCGGATTAAAGCCAAAAGGAGGCAGCGCTGTAATTCACGTTGTGCTTTGCTCAGCACATTGCTTTCAAGATCATCCGAAGAGCTTTCCAAGAACCTGCAGCATTGAGAGGGATGATGAGGAAGGCCCTGGCATTGCTGTTGCCTAGAAGTATCGGTTAGCTGGAAGCAAAATTAACTAGTTGATTTTCAGCAATATGAAGAAAACCCCCTCTCCTAGGGATTAGTGGTTGTGATGTGTTTTCACATTGTTCTCTCTATTCCTTTGGGAAACAACTATCTACCTTGGTATTAAAATGAACGGCTTCTACCCAAGCCACTGAACAATACACTTGGTACAGCCTGCTCCGTTGTGTACCCTATAACTAAGATGTAAGACAGAAAGAAATGGAAAGTATTTTACAGCGCTGTGATCATCCTGTGAACTAAAGCTGAAATGAGAATAGTTAGGGCTTGAGTTGTGATATAACAAAATTTATTTAGGATACTCCCAACAAAGACCTTGGTTCTCTTCTGTGCATAGATGTTTATTTAAAAGGGTTTCACTGAGCTGCACTTTACTGCTTTCCGCTAAAGGGAGGTTGTAGAGATGATGAAGTCAGACTCCTCTCCAAAGCCACAGGATAGGAGGCAATAGGCACAAGTTGCTGCATGGGGAATTCCATGGAAAAAAATCATTCTTCCCAAGAGACTGGTGTAGCCTTAGAGCAGGGCCCTGAAATGAGGTAGGATCTGTGTCCTTAGAAGTTATCAGAGCCTGGCTGGATGAGCCCTAGGCAGCCTGCTCCAAGCGGGGGATTGGACTAGAGTCTGTAATTCTGTGATAAACTGTTTTTTTCCACTTTCCCTATTTTACGTTCCTATGGTGGGAAGCTCTGCAGATGTAGTTCTTTGGTTCTGTAGGAAGTAAAGAGTGACCACATCAGAGACTAAACAAGCTGGTGGTTAAATGAACTGAAAGCAGGTTCAGGAATGGTTTAAAGCCCCTTTCCGTGACGTTCACCGGCCTGGACAGTTCTGTCCCATTCTCACACCATCTCAGCAGGTTACCAAGGTACCTGCCTCAAGTCAGCATAGGAATAACCAGCCTGACACCTTGTCCGTGACCAGAAGAGATCAGCCAGAAAATCAATAGGATTTGCATACCCAGATGCATGTTATTGCACACGTAATGCTCTACCTTGTACACAGAGTGAGTTTAACAAGTAAAAGCTGCAGTTATCTCCAGCACTTTGCATTTTCAGGACATTAGTAAGTGGAATATTGGCTCAAAGGGTAACCATGGTCTATCTTTGCCAAAGGCTGGAACATCTTCTATGTCTGTGTTTGCTTCTAACTAGTTTTGTTTTGTGTCAGGCAACTGCTTTTCCTTCTGAAGTCAAAGACTTGACAAAGAGAATCCGCACAGTGCTCATGGCTACTGCCCAAATGAAAGAACACGAAAAGGATCCAGAAATGCTGATAGACCTACAGTACAGCCTAGCGAAGTCTTACGCAAGCACTCCAGAGCTCCGCAAAACTTGGCTGGACAGCATGGCAAAGATTCATGTGAAAAACGGAGACTTTTCGGAGGTAATTGTGTAATTAGAGCCACGGTGTACAAAAAGACAGATGTACAGATGACATTTTAATTTTCCCTTTGTACTTTCCAGGCAGCCATGTGTTACGTTCACGTAGCAGCCCTCGTTGCAGAGTTTCTTCACAGGAAAAGTAAGTGCTGGCTGTTAGAAGGGCACAAAGACAACGTCATGACTTTTGCTCTTGGGTTTTGGGGGGATCTTTTTAAAGATTTGGTAAATGACTATTTGTAAAGCATTTTTAAACAAGCTAAAAAGGAAGTAATAATAACACACCATGGGTTGACAAAGGCAGAAGATGGGGATTTTTTAAAGAAATTAATCCAGATTTTCAAGCAAGAGCATTCACTAGGCTGACTGGTTCTACTTAGACGATCACGATGGCATTTTGCTGAGTAAAATAAGAACGGATGCAGCTCAGGTCAAATGTTCGCATGTATTTCGCTTTAGGAAATGTGTTCAGAAGGGGAAACACTTGTTAAAAACCGACTCTCAGTATATTCATCACCCTAGAAGTATCTCTGTAGGTACACAAAACTATAGTTGGATTTCAGTCAAAAAATGAGGTTATACCCTAACTATACAAATAGGTAATGAACCACCAGAGGGGGAAAAAAAAAGGGTTGTGGTTTAATGCAAAACAGGAAGTAAAGACAGACTGTTCCACTCTAAAGTAACACCATTTTGCAGATTTTCTTTTAAATATCTATTTAACAGTTGATATATTTACCCCATTTCTATGGATGCTGAAATGGTTTGACATTTAAAAGGCAGCAGAAAGTTAAGGGCCTGCAAAAGCTGATAACTCCCTTTGACAGGAAGGTCTCTGCGTGTCCTGCTCAGGGGACCTGAAGTCCCTCCAAGTTGTGTGTTGTGTGTTAACCAAGTGGGAAAAATCATAACTTTTTTGATATATATACAAATTTTTTGATAGATGTACCATGTAGTTAGAGAGCAGAGGGGATTGAAAGCCCCAGTCATTCTTTATTTAGACACTGGAAGCTGCTGACCAAAACCAGCTGTAAAACAAGAACTTACTTAAAAAAAGAACAAGTCCAAAGGGATATAGAGAGAATGCAATGAGCTGTCTCCATTACTGACACTCTTTACACATACGCAGGCCAAATTACTCAAAGTTGAGAGTGCATGAAGAAATGTGCGTTCTGCTTGGAGCTGACAGCCTGTTCTCTGCCCAGCATCTGGTGATAGATTTTCCTCAGATCTTCTGTTCATAAATATACTCTTGTCTTGCCCAACGTAGTGAGTTGCAGCCCATTAGGTTGATTAAAGGTGACCACCAGACAACGTGCTAGAAGATCTGTTGCCTTTCATGCTGGTGACATGCTAGGAGTGACCCCCATAAAGAATGGCCAAGGGGGTTCTGCTGTGTTGTCATGTGGCAAATCAGTGCCAAAAATGGGAATCGGGTCTTCCTGCTGCTTGTAGGATCTCCCTATCACCTAGAATGCTTGACTGACTCTTGAAGCATGATGCATTTGAGATATATTCTGTAAAATTATTTGCTTTTGTCCTCTACAGAGCTCTTCTCCAGCGGGTGCACTGCCTTCAGGAAAATCACTCCCAACATAGATGAAGAAGGTGCAATGAAAGAAGAGGGTGGGATGATGGATGTACATTACAGTGAGGTGAGGTGCTGTAATGCAGACTTGAAGACTTAAGATTTGATAACTGCTTAGGGATTTAGCTTTAGATCTTTCTAATTATAGCTGTGCACTGGCACTTGTAAGGAAAAATATTCTGTAACAATTTCACAAGAGAAGAGGGTGCTTAGGGATCTTAGGGGTAAAGTTCTGGTCAGTAAAACTGGTACAAGCTGCTGGTTCCTTTGAAAGACTTTAACACTAAGACTGAAAAGGCTGCACCACAAACTTTGCCTGCCACATTACGCAAATGCAAATTCTGCTGGCCCAGGGCACTGCGGCACCAAATTTTCAAGGAGGAGCAAAACATGAGTCAAATACAGTCCTGCCCTGACAAAGGGACACGCAGAACATTCCAGAAAACATAATAGGGAATCAGGACAGTGGAGAGCAATCCTCCTATGAGGCATAAAGCCTCACAATTAATTCTGCACCATCCCCGTGCATCAGTGTTGGGTGGACCACGTGGCCCTGCCACCTTACAACTAGATTGTCTTTTCATCAAGGCCAGGTTTGAGGATCTTCAGCAGTCCTCGCCCACTGCACACATTTCTTAAACATGTTTCTTACATGTGCAAGTACATCTGGAGGTAGCTAAACAAACATGCTTGCCAATGATTTATTAAAAATGACATTTGTTTAAAATAGTTCATCTTTTTCCCTGTTGAAATTTCAAATACCTCTGAAAAGGCCAGCAATGTGTTGACCTATGTGAAGCTTCCAACTTTGACTTTGGTATTAACACCACCAATTTGGTTGCTGTCGTAGGAAGTCCTAGTGGAGCTGCTGGAGCAATGCATAGATGGCCTGTGGAAGGCAGAGCGTTATGAAACAATTTCTGAAGTTTCTAAGTTGATCATCCCTATTTATGAAAAGCGGCGTGAATTTGAGGTAGGCATTTTTTGTACATTTCAGGTAATTTCCTAGATTGCTAAAAAAGCTTCTTGTTTTTTTTTTCTTATTTCAAAAATTATGAGTTAATGGCTTGATGTCAGTAAAATACTGTGTGTCATTGCTATGTGTCCAGCAATTATCTGGAATGTAATCATTAAAGTTAAGGCTTTCCCAGATACAGAAGGTTCCTATTAGGTAATAATTCCCTTTCCCCAATATACTGCTGACCTCCTCCATTCCATGCCCTTATCAAAACCACTAATTCTTTATGTCCTTTAATGCATAAAGACTTTAAGGTTAAAAAAGACTGAGACCTGCTCAAAGAGAGGACTAAATCTGCAGATAATTCAGCAGCAAGTGTTGGAGGAAGGAAGTTGTCACCAGTCCATCTTCCTCTTTGCACTTCCCATCACCTGCTATGATCCCCGCTCCAGAGCAGTGGTTGCTGGATTGCAGAATAGTGCTTCACTTTCCCTTCCTCTCCCACGTCCCCTTCCACGCAAGGACAGTGTCCAACTGCATAATTGAAGCTAGGAAAAGCCTTGATCTATTTTATATCATCAGGCTGTTTTTAATCAGAAAAGATTTTTTGGCTATAATAGTGCAAAATGCTCTACTCTTAGAGGCTTAGTCTAGGAGCATGCTGAGACTCTAGGTTTACCTCTGTTTTCAGTTTCTTGTTATCTCAGTTTTCAGTTTATTATCAGTTCTTATCGCTAAGGTTAGTGTCTTTATTGCAATCAGCAGCACCTCTCAGACCGGAAACTAAGCATGTGTTTAAAAATGGGGTTTTTCCAAAGGAAAAATGAGCCTCTTTATAAATTCTAGCCCAAAGTCCCCATACGATTGCATTCATATATCTCAGTAGCTTCCAGGGTTTTATGTATAATTTGCTCCTTGTATAATTCTGCTTTAATGAGGTCAAGATTTGATTTCCAGAAACTTACTCAGCTGTACAGAACACTTCATGGAGCCTATGCTAAGATCCTGGAGGTGATGCACTCGAGGAAGAGGCTGCTTGGAACCTTCTTCAGAGTGGCCTTTTATGGACAAGTAAGTGCATAAACCAGCTTGCCAGTTTAACACTCACCTGGCATCCTGTCCCAAAAAGCTGCTCTTCTGTGAGGCTTTGCAGCTGAAAAGCCTGTACTTACTCGAGATGCAGCCACGGGAGTGTATATATAACCATTTTAACCATTATTATTGTATATATAACCATTTAACCATTTTGTGATCTGCTGGTAGGATTTTCCTAAAGCAACTCAGCAGTTAGAAAACAGCTTAGTAGGTTCAGAAAACCGCATTCTGTGTAATCATTATTACACTTTACACAAATCCATTTAGTGTGTGTAGTATATAACCAATAATACCATAGTATATAGTATATAACTAGTATTAGTACCTGATATTTTAATTTACAGAAAATTGCTGCTGTCTTACAGACATCAGCAGAATAAAGCAGTTACCTGAGAAACAGGGAGCACAACATATGTAGTGCAGTGTAGGTTACAAGTTTGTAGGGATAGGTGGTATTTTTTATTAGACTAGCTGAAGTCATTGGAAAAAAATATGGAAAAGATTTGGGCTTAGAGTTCCGAGAAGTATGTGCTTATCAGACCTCTTAGAATATTCTGTGCCTAAAAGCAGCTGCCTTTCTTCCAGCTTTATTAATTGGTCCAATAAAATGTGTCATCTCTCGTGTTCCGTGTGTCTCTGCAGCGTTTGCTTCTGCTTGCAAACCCCTAATACTGGGGAGATGCAGAAGTGCTCTTTAGAAAATGTGGTGTAAATGATAATAGCCCTGTCTTTCCTGGTCTCCTCTTCTAGACGAGGTGATTTATACCCCTGAAACTAGCCTGGACACAAGAACACCACCACCATTACACATACAACATATCTGAGCACTAGCTTTTGCTACAGCAGTATACAATTTATTTTTGGCCTTGCCTTATCTTCAACTTCGGTTATTTACAAGGCAAATAAGGTTAACGACAGATAAAAAGAAACAGCTGCTAGAGTTTAGTTTGCTGCTCCTTTAGTATCCTGGTGGCCAGTATTGGATCCATTTTTTTTGTTTTAAACAATAAAGTGGCCAGCTTTATTTGTCAACAACAAAGAGATAGTTTTAATATTCTGTCACAACTTCTAACTGGAATAACTGGCCAAAGCATGAAGTCTTCAGGTTGTTCCCATTATAGGGAGGATTGACAATGCAGGCAGATGCTCTTGGTGTCATTCTGTCTCTATTTACAACATATGCACTAAGTTCCACTTCTCTCAGTGCAACAGGAATCAAAACAGAAGCAGCACATTTCATCCTTTATTGCTTCAAGTCCCTTTAAGCCTACACAAAATCCTCTCTAGATGCTTCATGTGTCTCTTCTCTCAGGCTTTATACAATTTATGTGTCTTTCTACTCCTTCTCTGTTCTTATTTTTGTGTTTTTTCTTTTTCTCCTGCTTGCCCCTCTCTGCACTCCCTAAAATAAAAACTCTGGCCTAAACCTCTGTTTAGGTTTCCCATCAGTACTATTCAAGCCTTTCTATTCAGCAATGCTTGTGTTGCTTAAGGAACTTCATTTTTATACACTTTTTGAAGGAACCTGTTAAACCACATTCAATGACATTTCATGCAAGACACAATCATATAAAACCTTCTTGCTAGAATAAACTTCTTTTCAAAGGAGGAAGTCTAAAATAACATTTCCCAAGTGAAGAAACCCATTTGTTTCTTACTTTATTTTTTGTGTGTGTTTTTGTGTGTGTGAAATTAATGCCAGACATTCTTTGAAGAAGACGGGAAGGAATACATCTATAAAGAACCCAAGCTGACGGGCCTCTCGGAAATCTCCTTCAGACTTCTTAAGCTTTATGGAGAAAAGTTTGGGTCAGAGACTGTAAAGATTATCCAGGATTCTAACAAGGTAACGTTAAACCGAATCAACAAGCTAAAAAAAAAAATGTTATTAGCGGTGAACATCAGAGCCATAAATTAGATTATTTGGCTCCCAGTTGGGAATAAATGATCTGGGAATTACAAATTGGAAATTTGCAACCCACGTCTCAGCCTTGTTGTCAGGAGGAGTTGGGACCCAGCCCAAAGGAGCAGATGGTTGGAAACAGGGTTAGTCGTTGCTTTGTCACTGCATGTCTAAGAGAACATCCTCTGCACCCTCCTGCTCATTCTCCCTCTTCATGGTGCAGTTTGGGGGAATTCCCTGGAAACGGATCCCACTTGTGTAACTCTTCCTGCGTGGGCTGCCTGCTCTAAAACCCGCTGTTATTCCCACTGAGCAGCCGTAGCTCCCTCTGCTTCCTCAGGGCCAGGGTGTGCACATCCTTGGGCTGCAGCTGTGGGTACCTGTAGGTTCCTACAGCCAGTGCTGGAGATCCCAATATTTGCTCCGTGCCAGCCTGCAGCTTTGCGTGCCACGGCACAGTCCTGCAGAGACACCAGCTCGTGCCCTGGAAGCAACGTGGTCGTGTCAGGACTAAGCAGGTCAGGCATGTGCTGCGTTAATTGATAGGGTTATCTGTTCCAGACGTGTTGTTTGGCACCAGGTGAGGTATTTCTCATGCCACACCTCATATAGCTCATGCAACTGCCAGCTGACGGCCCTAGCACCGTGCGGGGTCAAAGGGAGAGTTTTGTCTCTCATTTACTTGAAAGCAGCAGGGAATTGCATTAGATCCCAGCAGATAAATTAACTAAATCAACTGATTATCAATGATGCTTGTAGCCTTTGTCCTTCTAGTAAGTAACCCTCTTATCTCACAGGTGAACGTTAAAGACCTTGATCCCAAGTATGCTCATATCCAAGTGACCTATGTGAAGCCCTACTTTGACGACAAAGAGATTTCTGAAAGAAAGACTGAATTTGAAAGAAACCACAATATCAATAGATTCGTGTTCGAAACTCCTTACACTTTATCCGGAAAAAAGCATGGCAGTGTGGAAGAACAGTGTAAAAAAAGGACTGTTCTAACTAGTAAGTATGAGCATCTAAATGTGGGACAGAAGGTACCAGGACCTCTTTTTAGAATGTTTTACTACATTGAAATATCCAAAACAAGTCAGAAATTCAGTTTTACTCAGAACTGTGCAGCATTATTCTCACTTGTGGGAGGAGGTTGGAGGGAGGTTTTCCTTATATTTCTGTGTGCAAATGTTGGCGAATGAGTAAGTAATGCTCTTAGATTAGAGCCTTGTTTCAGGATTTCACGTGCGCTGAGTAAAACCCACAGGGCAAGGATCTGCCTGTATTTTTTTCCTATGAATAGTCCCATTTCTTGAAAAGCTTTTCCACCTATAAACTTCATTTGCTGTTTCTTCTAGCCTCGAACTCCTTTCCGTATGTGAAGAAGAGAATTCCAGTCAATTATGAGCATCAGGTTAATTTAAAACCGATTGATGTCGCTACCGATGAGATAAAAGACAAGACAGCAGAGCTGCAAAAACTCTGCGCTGCCACTGACGTCGATATGATCCAGCTGCAGCTCAAGCTGCAAGGCTGTGTCTCCGTGCAGGTGAGACCCAAGCTCCGTTCAAAATCCCGTTTGTAGGCACATCTCGGGGTGAGTCATCCTCGGGCAATGCAGCACATTTACTTTCCAGAAATGATTAACTGCCTTGCAGCGCTGCAGCCGTAATCTCGCCGTCAAAACTGCACCTGCTGCGCACACTTGTACCTGGGCAGGTGGCTCATGGCAAGAGGTATTTTGTCCGGTTGTATTTGCAGTGCTGAGTACAAGTGTATCTCCCCATCAGTTTGCAGTGGGTGGTGCTGGAATATTTTTAATTCTTGAAGGTTGTACTGCAAACCTGAAGCAGATATAGCTGTTTTGTGAACATGGTTTCTCTAGGTACGTGGCTTTAAGACCACATTGCTCTCTAAACAGAAATAAGAGAAAAGTATGAGGAAATAGACTACATTTTTTTTAATCTCTATTTATCGTTAGGTTTAAAAAAATAGATGGAAAAAGTAATACTCATGTTTAGAAATTTTAGCTCTCACCTGTATAATGCCAGGTTGGTGGTCTTCAAATAATATGCTAATGTTTTTCAAGTATAACAAATTTATTATACTTTTATAACTGTTTCAGCAATTCAACTTAAGTTCAAGCCTAAATGACTGCTTCTGTTTTTAGGTTAATGCTGGTCCCTTGGCCTATGCTAGGGCTTTCCTAAGTGACAGCCAGTCCAGCAAATATCCTGCTAAGAAGGTGAATGAGTTAAAAGAAATGTTCAGGTAGGATTTCTAATGTAATAACCATAATGTAACTAACCATAGGGTTATAATATAGCACTTGTTTTTTATTACATGTTTGTCTGCCCCCAAAATCAGCAGGTGCTGAATGCCCAAATGTTCTTTATTGTATAAGGAGTACCTGGCAGCTCCTGCTTGCCCTCAGGACAATGTGCTTTCCCAGAGCATGTCCTGGGCTTCCAGGAGCAACCAGTGACCCTCCCAGTTCCCCCATTGCTCTACTGGGTGCTGGTGATTCCCATTCACCCACCGGACGCTTGGTGGAAGGAGCAGACTGTTTTCCTTCAGTGTATGAGCAAACCGTATCTGTGACCTGCAAGCCATGCGTGGGGCCAGTGCAGGTGGGAAGGGGGACTCTGTGTCACACTGTGTCACCCTGCAGGTGCCTTTTTGCATTTATTGTGAGCCTGGGCTCAAAGGAAAACCCGTTGCTGCCCAGTGGTCCCTCTCCACCGCCTGCTCCATGGGGCCAGAGCTACCCCTAGGACATGACTTGTCCCAAACCTTGGGGGAAAGGAGAGTTGAGAGTTTTATCTACCTGGCTGCTGTGAAATGTAACACCACAAGCTCGTTGCTTTCATCTGCAGGAAGTTTATCCAAGCCTGCGGAATCGCCCTGGACCTCAACGAGCGGCTCATCAAGGAGGACCAGCTGGAGTACCATGAGGGCCTGAAGTCAAACTTCAGGGATATGGTGAAAGAGCTGTCTGACATCATCCACGAACAGGCACGTACCATTTCTTCTCGTGCTATTTTGCAAAAGGTAAAAACACCAGTCACCGAATGTGAAAAAGTAAATGATACCTGTGGCGAACTCCTAACAACCCAATTGCTGCGGGCTGAGAGCCCCATCATGGTGTTGCTGTACCGTGTGCTTCAGGGTGGAGTCTTCACAGATCCGTGTAACTCGTAGTTTCCTGCTTGCTGTGGCACCAGAAACACTGTGCCATCTTTTGTCTCATGTCCTCTACGTGGTAAGGATCCTGTGAAAGATAACAGGTCAAAATTTGCGAGCAAAAGTTTGGTTTCCTTTGTTATATCCTGCGCAAGTTCCTTTTTTTGTTTTTCTTTAAGGGTTTTTTACTTTGAGTTTTGGCCTAAAGCCAACGTTAAAGTATTTGTCCTAACTTAATTGACCCTTGTCCTAACTTAATTGACCCATATTTTAAATGTTTAAAGGAATCAAATAGAGTGTTGGCACAGGTGAGTATCATGTCATTTCAGGGAAACAAAACGCAGTTTCATAGTGGTGATGAATTTTGCTGTAGGATGTAATGAGGATAAGTGACTGCTCTATCTCCCTTTTGCTATGAGATTTCCCTGCTATTCTCTCCACAACCACCATTTTCTTGGTAGCCCAACTACTCATTTTGCACATTCAGCTTTTTTCCCCACTTTTACTTTGACAAATTCATTTCACTGCTGAATTTGCTCAGAAATGTTTATTCGTAGGAATTTGCCACCTGCTTACTCTAAAATGTTTGCGAATAAACCTCTCCAAGACATTTAATTTGCATGCAGCTGCTGGAACTTTTGTGGTTTCTGAATTCCTCATATTCAAAGTTAAAACAAATGATACAGTTTTGCATCTAGGCAGCACAATAGTTAAGTTTAAACATTATTAAAGCACACCCTATTACCTATATATATAATTACAAATCCATTGTCTTGTTCTCTTTGGTTAATGGGCAAAATATTATTACAGCAGCTGAAACATCAAAGTAAAATTCTGGCCAAGAATTTCATTTTCATGAAATTTCTGAATTGAAATTCAGTCATGAAATACACTTTTTGTTTTTTCTTTAGTTTTTTGTGTGACATCCAGAGGCAACTTAAAACAGTATTTACAAGGATTGTTTTCAGGGTTGGGTACATTGTTAAACACTCTGTCCTTTTGCAATGTTCCTCAGTTAAACATAGAAAGGGAATAAGATTCATTTAGGGTTCTCATTACAAATAATATACCTTTTTCTAAGTGTTTCCAGGGCCCCCAAAGCCACAGAAGCTCTGTATCTATTTTGGCAGATGGGTTGCTCCTTGATCAGCCTGTAATCTATCAAAAAAACCCAAAAATGATGAACTGCAGCTGAGTAAGTGCAGGAAACCTCACAGTGACAGAATACTGGTGTCCAAAAAACTGTTTATGATGGCCAGTGATCTCGGGTTCAATAGTGTAAATGCAGATTAACTTGTTAAGCCCATTAATGAAGGACAAGATAAAAAACCAATGCAGACAGCTACTTGGAGAGCAATTCTTAGAAAAGAATACGCAGCAATTCTGTTATCGTTAGGCTATTAGAAGAAGTTGCCACACAGAGAGGATTGTTTCCTTCCTAAATGGGGTAGTCCTAACTGAAAACCATCTAGTGACATACAATAGAGTGTCCATATGCGTGCTGCAGAAATTGCTGAATTACTGTTCTTTCTCATTTCTTTGTTATGCTGCCTTTGCGAAACAGCTCTGAAGACAAGGTTGGCTATCTCTTTTGCATGCCTTTTTAAAAAGCCGGGTTATACCAAAGAACTGACCTTTTACTCAATCTGTGACCGTTTTGTTTTGTGCAGATGTACCACGAAGACACGATGCACTCGCCGTGGATGCACGACTCCCTACACGTGTTCTGTGCAATCAGTGGAACATCTGGGGATGGAGGGTACTGCTCACTTAGACCCACTGCTGAAATATAAACACGCCCGTGATATTTTACACAGCTTTCTCAGGAATACTTGGAACTGTGCAAAAGATGTTAAAAAGAAAACCCACGAGGAGCAAAGATTCATTTTTCTTTTTCCAAAAGTTCCCATGCTTTCAAACAGGGTGCTTGCTTATTTTGCTGAGCAACGTTGAAAGTGCCTGGACATTGCACCACTGTGCTTGTTTTCTACGTTTTTCTTTGGTTTTGGTTAAATGTATAACAGTACATGGAACGCAGTTATCTAAGTATGTATTGAATTGCTGAACTATGAATTGAAGTGGTAACGGTACCATGTAAAATTGTACAATGGAATATAATAAAATGTAAAACTACTTTGTACATAGAAGGAGCATAAAGTGTATAGAAATTAGCATGATACTATATTTGCTGCTAAAAGATTTCTCGGGCAGGGAACATAAAGAAGAAATTGAAGTCGCTGGTAAGAGACCCTCCTCTTCTGGAAGGTGACTTGGACTCCAATGCCCCTTCTGCACTCGCATAAGGAGAGTAAACTCACTCTTGTCTAGAATAACAAAAAGCCAATTCAGAAATTATCGTTTTCATACATCCCTTATACAGATAATTCTGAAGTAACATCCATGGTAGCAGAGCTTACTGTGCCTCTCTTCAATTGTAGCTGATCTTGCATTTCTGCAGGACGTTTCTCACTTAATACTAATTTTACTCTTTACCGTTCAACCATTCATGGCTTCACACAAATATAAACCGTTAAACTTACATGTAAAGATACAGAAATTGTTAGAAGTTACCTTGAAATGAACTGGGAATTATAAAGTGTTTTAATGCCTTCCAGAAACATTGTAATAATCAGCAAGATAAGTTTAAAAAAAAATGCAGTTCATTGAAATGAAATAATTCATGAAATTTGTTTTTTTTTTTCTTTTTTTTAACGCTCTATGGCATAAATATTCCCTGATTTTACTTTCTTTTTTTGGTCTGGCTGATGACTAGAGGAAATTTTCTAGAATTCTTTTATTCCTTCTCTCCCCCAAGCTTCGATACACTATTGCTGTCATAATAGGATACTTGCAGATATAGGAAGAAGAAAGCAGATCAGTAGTTGTTTTATCCAGCAAATGCCTGTGTTTTTCAAAATCCCATCAACTGTAAATACGGTTCCAAAAGTTCATAAGGGAGGTTTGGGGTTTATTTTAATGACACATAACAAAATGCCATAATAATAGGGCTCCTGTTAGGTTATTTAGCTTGACTATAGCATTTACAAAATGTAAAGCTTCCAATTTCTGTGACAAAATTAAATAGTAAATGGCCTGTGTTTTAAGATGTATACTCTGCATGATTTTAAATACCTAAAATTGTCTTCTGAGAAAGAAATTTTGTGATCCCTAAATTCCCTGAATGTTGTTGCAAGCAAAATACAGATATGCCTCCATAACAGACACACCACAGTTCTGCTTGTATGTGCTTTTATGCCAGACCAGCTCCAAATTTAGCTTAACAGAAACAGGAAGAGAGACTAGAATGTTTAATTATGGTTAACACCTTATTGATTTTCATCTTTCAGCAAAGAATGGTACAAAGGTAGCTAGAGTTTGCCACATTATTTCTCTAAAAGATGCTGAAGTTGTTTAATAGTGGCTACATTGAATAATTATTTAGGTCTAGCTAAAATCTAAATATTGTTACTGAAGACATATTTTGAATCCAGTACACAATGGTGAACCACAGCTATCCAAAAGCTCTTGCAATATAACACTCTTAAATATTACAAGTAAACTAATAGTTTTCTTGAAATCTAGTGAAATTCTTATTCCTGTTTTTGGATGTCTTTAACATTGCGAGATTATATTCTTGGCTATTGTTTTTTGTTTTGTTTTTGTGGTCTTTCTCCAACTAATTGTTGCTATTGTAATTGAGATATTATTTTAATAGACTATATTGACAACCTGTTTCAGTAATTCAGCCAAAAAAGTGCATACATTCCACATAAATCCAATTAGAATATTTACGGTTGTTTCATATATGTTTTTTGAAGCAGTGCAGTTCAGAATATTCACTTATATGCAGTTTTGATGAATAACAAAAATGATCATTCTAAGGGTTTGCCTGCTGTTCCTGCAGGTAAGCAATTCTAATGGATCTATATCCATTTAGCACAGAAATGTTGTGAGTAGCAACAAACAAACAAACTTATTTTTGCTTTACTTTTATATCTATCTAGAAATGTTGGGGAGATGGTCATTAAATATATTACAGTTGTATTTTGGCAATTGTGCCAAGAATATTTTCATCATCTCTTTCCTTTTCTTAGGAAATTGTCCCAGTTTAAATGAGTTCTCCAGATTATTTCTTATTTCTGGTTGAAATAGTTTAATTCACAGATATCTGGGAACTGTACTACTTACATGTCTATATTTTAATTAACTAGTACTCTCCTTGGGTACTTCCTATTTGCTGTCTTTTTCTGTTTGGAAGAAGTCAGAGAATATTTTTGAAGCATATTTGTTAATTGTTTAGTTTATTCTGTTTAATCCTAAGAAATGTTTATGAATCCTTTTGGTCTGTAGAAATTCCTATAAATATTTAAATTGCAGCCTAGCGTGCCCTCTTTATGTACTTTATCTACGTAGATAAAGATAGATACATGAGCACACACTGTGCACATACAGTTTAATTTACTTTTGCTGCAAAACTGCAGCGTAAGGCATTAAGTCTGCGAACAGATGTGCTGTAATCCTGCAAACCCTCCGTTGTTTGCATAAAGGGAGAAGAAATAGGGTGAAGTATCTGTCGAGGAGGATTAAGAGCACGGGGCTGCTCTCGGTATCGGGACTATTTTGGATAACGGTGTGTGTTAGAGGCAGATGATGGTGGATGGGATCTATAGCGGAGCACGGGGTCTGCCAGCACTTTATTTACAAGAAACGCTCCCGGGGATTTATATACCTGCTTGGGATAGAGCAGCAAAGTGTAAACATTTACTCTCCTCTCTGACATACTGCTTATCTCTCTGCAGAGAGATTACCAGGTAGCATCTTATGCCAAATAATTTAAAAGTTGCATTTCTCTTCCCCAAAAGTCTGGAATTCACTGCAACCAAGGATGCGTTTTTACATATTGCCCAATGTTCTAAATTTCTTCTGAAAAAGGACGATAAATTTTCGTTACAAAGGCCAGCAACTGGATTATTATGGCTGCGAGAACAGCTGTAGTTTGTAATGTGTTTATCTTGGATGGGAAGCCTTTGGGAAATATGCCACCTGGCATTAGGATATAGAATACGATTAACGTAAACATGGTGCTATCTCTCTGCAAGTTGTGTTAAAATCTCCCCTGCTTGTAGAGACAGTCCCATTAACCTCACAGTAGGCTCAGAATAAGAGGGGGAAAATGACTCTAATTAGGCATAACCAAGGCCAAACAACTGGAAGAAAATTTAAGTAGAAAAGATGCTCAAAAATCTCGTACACATTAAACTCAATGCATCCACATGGGAGACTCCTGTGCTGAATCAAGGCTGGAAACTCTTTTTTTTCCCAATTAAACAGGAGATTCTTGCAATTAGGAACGCTGCATTCACCTAATTATTATGCCACCAAAGACAGCACTGTTATTTAAATAACTTGCTGTGCCAAGCAATGGTGAACCAGCTATGATCTATGCATGATATTTCAGTTATTCTGGATGTACTCTACAAGATTTTCATGTAAATTCAACACATGCCACTCCGTATTCCTATCAGAAGTTCTTTTATTATGTGTATTGTAGATATGTGGTCATATAGCCCTGGTATACTCTTCTCTGTGTGATAAGGGATGGTACGTGCCATTTGCCTGGGTTAATAATATGCCCCATAATATGCAAAAATACTCCAGAGTTCAGTGACCTGTGATACAGTGTTATATTATTCATTTTATTCTTAGTTTCTCTTTACCAAAAAATCAGTAAATTGAAGGAAGGGAAAATTGTCAATTCAGTTGATTGAGAGAATGAAGAGTTCCAGTTCACTAAAAAAAAAAAAAGAAAAAAAATGTCAGTTTTGCAATCAGCCCAGTTTGCTTTTTCTTTTTTGCTTTTCACAGAGCACTTATTTTGAAGCTAATACTGTTGTAAAATTCAGGGGACTCAACCTATTTAAATTAATTATTGCATCTGCCACCTCTAAAGAAGGTTGCCTTTAAATGAACCTTTATATGCATAGGGATATTGGAGGAAATTGTTAATGGTGAATCACTGGGTGGCAAAAAGAAGTGTTGATTCGGAAATGCTGAAGGAGGATGGATACCACCCATCCACGCTGATCGTCCCAAGAGCAACCAGTAAGTGAATCCAGTCGGACAGAGGTACAAATAAAAGCGAAGGATGAAGCCAGGCAGGAAACGATGACAGTGGTCGGTCTTTCCTAGTAGTCAGTAGTCGGTGATCAGGTTTTTGCTTCTTTTTTTGGTTCCTATTTTCCAAGCCGGATTTCTGCTGTTTTTCTATCACGTTTGGGTCCTCCTCCAAGCCCTGCAGTGCTGCAAGTCCCTCTAAGGCGACCTGAGCAGAGCCAAGCGGCCGCGGACAGAAACGTCCTGTGTATTTAGGGGCAGAACAGCCTCTTCGGCCGCGGCGGCAGAGTTGGTTCCGCATCTACATCCCTTGGGGGCCTGGTTGCCCCTATCCTGGGGCCTCCGGTGCTGTTTGGGCAGCAGCCGGGGCAGGACCGGCCCGTTCGCGGTTCCGAGCCCACGTGCTGCAGAGCTCGAGGCTCCCCAAGGAGCATCAGGTCAAACGGGACCGGCTCGCTGAGTCACACGGGGGATTTTTTCTCTCTTGGGTTCAGCTCTTTGTGTTTCAGACCCAAATATCTATCTATCTGACCGAGGCTCTTTTAAACCGACCCCTTCCGTTTCCTGCAGCTCCTGTAAGTCAGGTGAGACCGAAGGTACCCCCAGAAGCTGCTGTGAAGTCACCAAACTCCTTCTCGGCAGTTCCCTTGAACGCTGCTAGAGTGAGGCTCAATGTAGGCGGCCGAATGGACGGCGATAAGGGAGGAATTTCATCCTCAGCGTAAACCAGCCCCAGGCTCTGCTGCTCCCACGGGGTTGACCCCGTGGGGGTCCATCCCACGCAGCTCTGGGCTGCCCTTGGTGGACCCAGGCATCACGTGGCCACATCGGGCGTCCGGGTCATCTGTTAATCTGCCTTAAAGCACATGCAAAAAAACAGAAAAAAATATATTTATATATTGGGTTTTTTTTCCCAAACCAGCACCCCTTGCTGCCCTGCTGCAAGCACGGCCAGGGCATGTGCCCTGGGTGGCCACCAAGTGCTCCGAGCCGAGCGTGAAGCCACATCCCAAGCGAACGTCTCATGGATCCCTTCAAGGCCACCTCAGGTGGGTCTGTGTGTGTCCCTGTCCCCATAAAGGACCAAACCGGGAGGGATGCGAGAGCGAGAGGCAGGATGGGGACGGGCAGGCGGCCAAAGGCGTGCGAGCCCCGGGCCCCGCGCTGGCACCGCCGCTCCCGCGCGCACATGGGAAGGAGGAAAAGGGAGAAGGCGCCAGCGAGGAAACCGAAAGCAAGGAGGAGGTCCCTGCGCTCGGGGCCCTCTCCAAAGGTCACCCCGGAGGCGCAGTCCATACCAGCCGCAGGTAGTCACGTCCACGTGGCCGTAAGCGGGAATGTGAAGCTGCGATTCCCATTCGTTGATGAGCGCGGGCCCTTTGGGACAGAAAGGAGGAACTTTTGGCTCAAGCTTCTTCTCCCAGGGGAAAAATAACAACAACAACAACAACAACAAGCAGAAAATAAAACAGCCTTAAAACAGGATATTCCCCGCCCTATCATAAAACGATCCGCTTCCCTTTTTCTGAGATGAGTGGCTCTAAGAAGCAGCTGAATTCTTGCAAAACTCCTCGAGGAGCTGAGTAAATACTGAAAAGCTCCGCTGCCTTGGGAAGAATTCCGTACCAGGAACCCTGCAGACATTCCTAGCCACGGTTTCCCTCATCCTGAACCCACGCGATTACTGTAGCGCTTTTATTTTGACAGCTAGAAGCGTTTTTGCAACTACAAAAGCCTTGTTGTGGAGGGGAGCCTTATCCCGAGGGTTTTCCTACCCGGAAACGTGGCAATTTGTGTCTGGAAACGTGGGAAGCCCGTCCGTGAAGGAGACCTTGGGGGAAGCAGGAAGTTTGCAGAGGGAAGAGCCACGGGGCTGTGGATCCGAGCGGAGCCACGGGCAGTTTTAGTGCTGATGGGAAGAGCCCTGGGCTTCCAGGAAGGAGGGAGAGCGGAGCGGATAAGGGGAGCTCCGCTGGGGATGTGCTGATGTGCTGGGGTTTCTGCTTTGGGGTCCCCGAGCCCTAACCAAAAGGGGGAGAGAAACGTCCCCCGCGGCGCGGTGGCCCCGGGCGCGGAGGCAGCGAGGGGCTCGGGTGACACGAGCGGTGACAAGGACGGGCGGCACCGGCGTGTGGGGAGAAGCCCTGGGGCTGAGAGCCGCGGGGTGCGGGGGTGCCGGCCCAGAGCGGCGGGACCGGGGGGTTCCGACCCCGGTGCCGGTCCCAAGAGGGGACATTGCGAGGTCCCGTCCCCGACGTCCCCGGTGCCGTCCCCGCGAGGTGGCGGCCCCGCCTCGTCCCGCCCCCGGCGCCGCTCCCGGCCCGGCCCGGCTCGGCTCGGGTTACCTGGGCGGGCCGCGGCTCTTCCCGTCTGGCCCGTCCCCCCGCGACGGGAAGTGGGAGCCGGGAGCCCGGCTCGGCTCGGCTCGGCTCGGCTCGGCTCGGCTCGGCCATGGGTCCGCGCGGGGCCGCCGCGCTGTGGTGGCCGCTGCTGGCGCTGGGCTGCGCGCTGGGGGCCGCAGGTGTGGAGGGGGCTGCGGGCAACGCGGCTTAATCCGCGCGGGGAAAAAAATAGTATTAAAAAAATAATAATTTCGTGATCAAATAGAAGCGTGTCGGAGCGCGCCAGCCCTGGCGGGAAGGGGGATGCTCGGGGGCTCGGAGCCCCGACGTGGCCGCCGGGCGCGGCCGGGAAGGGAGCGCAGAGCGCGGCGCGTTCCCGGCAGGAAGGAGCGGGATCTGGAGCGGGATCGGGATCGGGGCCGGGATCGGGACCGGGATCGGGCCGGGCCGCGCGCTCCTCCCGCGTCCCCGCCGCCCTGCGCCGGGGCTGAGCGCGCCTGGGGGGCCACCGGGCCCCGGTTGTCGCTCGCCCGTGTGCGCCAAGGCGAGCGCTTGGGCGCCCTTTGGTTTCCCTTGCCTTGCCCGGCTTCGGGGCTCCAAACGCAGTCCCTGGGAGAGGCAGGAGGACAAAACGCGGCCGCGGAGCCGGGTCCGACCTGTCCCTTGGTGCTGCTTCCCCGCTAGGGCCACTGGCAATAACAGGTTGGTATCGCGCCGCGTTGCTGCTCTCCCCTTGCAAGCTTTTATTTATAGCCAACGGTGGCTTTTATTTATTATTTTTTTCCAGAGAGAAGTAGCATCCTCTATACATTTTGTGGCTGGCCTTCGAGGTGGTCTGCTAAGTTGTATCCGTGAGGTTTTAATAACAGAAATACTGAGATTGGCCGAGCCACTGAACGAAAGCAGATCTGCAGTCAGATTTAACATTAAAGCACCCACTTCAAAATTGTAGGGGTAACCTAGGGCTTCAGGAGGTTTTATATTAATAATATTTGCTCATTTATTTATAAACGTTGAGTACGCCAGGTTTAACTCTGCACTGAGCAATAGTTCTGCTTGAGCTTTCAGATTTCTATTTCACACTCACTAAAAGGAAATGTGTGGGTCACCAGAACAGTGATAAAGCTAAAACCATGTATTCTAAACCTCAAGGTTTGTGCTTTAGTAATTAATAATTAGTAATTGATCGCGAAAAAATAGAATGCTCAGAGCCGTGTTGTCCTGCTGATTTTATTTTAACTGGATCTAAAGGAGTTAAGTGATTCAACATTTGTAAACTAAGGCCCCAACGCTGTTGCTAAAAGTTCTAATTTTTTTTTAGTAGAAAAGGCAATAGGCAAAGATGTTGTGGCCGGGCTCAGTGCTCCAAGGAAAGGCTCAGGTTTAGTAGGATCTTTAGAGCTAAAAGTTCCCTTTGGTTGCGAGCTCCACGGTTAAAGTGAACAAAACAAAAAGCAAGTTTTATGTATGCCCCTCGCAAAGGAAAAGCTTCAAAGAACAAGTCTGATGATGCATCCCCGAATGCTTAAAAACTTGCAGCAGAGTTAGGCGTAGTGTTGCTAAGAGCGGTCGGATTGAGATGGTAAAATCCGAGCAATTATTCCCATTCTGCGTGCAAATATATGCTATAAAACGTACAAATGGATACGCAAACAGCAGCTCCGTATGATGCCGACTGCAGCCTGCTCTCTAGCCCCCGAATGCCTGAAAAACTTCCAGGAATTGGAGGAATTTTAGGCTGCGTGTTTTGGCAGCGCGGGCTCCAGCAGGGTGTAGGGTCCCGGTGTCGTGCACGCTGCAACCGCGACGACCGCTGCAAACGGCTGCTCTGCCCTTGCACCCCTGTGTCGTGGGGTTCTGCACCCACCCGCTGCCATCCTGCCCTTCTGCCCCAAATCCTGGCCGTTTTGCCCTTGGTTTCCTGGCATGTGCAAGAGCTGGAGTGCCGGGTGACACTGGTATCAAGTGAAACTACTGCGTAACACGGACGGTGTCTTCCCACACTCAAGTAGGTGGTGGTGCTTCATTAGCGATACTGATAGATGCACCGGAGAACCATTTATTTGGCTTCTTGTTTCATGTTTTTAATAGTGCACAACACAGTAGCCTTTAATAAAACTCACTTCCATTTTTCCTTAGGAAATCACCTGTTGGTATCTCTCTCCAGCATTAGATTCTGAGACATAATTTACTCTATTTTTATCCTGACAATTTTCTCCTCTCTGCCTAATTCCCCTTCTTCCCTTTCTAATATAGACTCCAAACCGGGTGACCAAATATTGAGTGTGCCGTGAGTCAGAGCGCGGGAGCGGGGTCGCACATGGGCTTGTGTCGGCGCGTATCTCTGAGTCAGGCTTTCATCCTTCCCTGCTTCCATCCTGCTTTTTGGAGGGGTAAAAAAAAAAGTGCCGCTCGATTGCGCCGGCAGCAAATTACTGTTTGTCCCACGCTGATTTTGCTTACGGTGCAAAAGCATTAGAGGTGCAATAGATACGCAATAGAAAACGTGTTTGGTGGTGCCGGTGGTTCTGACGTTCTCGTTCGTGCTTGGATTGGGCTAGGGCATGGCCGTGAGATGCAATTGCTTTTTGAAGGATTCTCTCTAAAACTCTGTTGTTGGCTAATTTGTGGATCGAATAAGGCATTAGCTGCTCTGCAAAATTGATGTACAGCGTTTGCTAAAGCTTGCGTGATGTTAGCTCGCAGCAGTAAACAACTGAAAAATAAGGGCACTGTAGAAGACACATTTTCCTTCCTTAGTAAACATATGCCACTGCCGCCCTACTGTTACCTGCAGCAATTACTTAAAAATTACTTTAAAATAAGTTCTGGAATGGTTTCCTATAATTATCTGAGTGACTGAGGGCAGAGCTAACAGTAATGAGTGGAAATGTTTTAGTAGACGGTAGCTTATCTGATAGCGATAGGAACAAACAAATAGAAGTTGTTTGCCTTCTTTTCCATGGGAGGGTTAAAAGTCTATCAATGTTGATGATAAATTGTCAGCCAACAGGCCTGTTAACTCTCCAAACTTCTTCTTTCTTTTAGGAGCAGAAGTCCTGCCGCCTCCATCCAACCTAAGCTATTCGTTCATCCAAATCTGCACCCTGAACTGGACGTGGAGAGCCCCAGAGGGTGTCAGCAGCAGCTGCGACCTCTGGTACTTCAGCGACACCTTCAACAACGAGGTATCTGAGAATCAACAAGTAGGTTCCTCAGCTCTCGGAGCTGCTCTGTGCTCGTCTATACTCCAGTTAATGCATAATTGTGGTAAAACGGGGTATGTTTGTTTATGCGTACGTACGCATATAAGTACGGCTTGTAGTTCTTGTTGTGGGATCCAAACCTCAAAAAATGAGTCATGACAACATGCGGAATATTCAGATCAGAAAAATCTGTCTGTGGCTCTCTGATAAGGCAACTGTTACCGATAACTTGCAGGCACCGTAATAAGGTGTAAAGAATCGTTTCATTATTTGTTTTCACCGCTTTCTATTAAAAACACGTTACTAGGGCAGTCTCCATCGCCACGATACAGCAGTGAATTTGCAACGGCGTCTTCCTGCGCTTTGAACCCGGGCCAAGGAGGAGGCATGCACATTCGTCTCGGTGTGCAGAGGGGAGGCTGTTTATTGTCCTCTGGAGACGATGCCAAGTATTAAAACATTCCTGCATCTGCACTGTCCCAGCACACGCACTGGCAGTTATTTGTGGGGACTGTGCTATGAACAGGACAAATCTGAACCCTAAAAACAACTGCAGTATCTGTTTGTTGTGGGCTTTTCCTTGGCTTGCATCACTGATGTGATTCACGGTGTACCTCGCTGTGGCTTCGTAGTTGTTTCACCACGATGGGGTGTATTTTTTCAGTGTATTCCCAATGAGATAATCCTCTCTCAGCCCCTAATTTCTACCTGTCAGAATGCCGAACGTGGAACATAGCTTGGCTGCAGAGCTGGCAGTCCTGTTATTTCGGATATAGTTCAATTGACCTGATGTTTTCACGAGGATGCCTCGTGAAATAGTCCTTTGTCCTTGAGTGCTATTATAGTTTTATGGCCTGACGTGCGTGGTGGCCTCCTCACTAGCGCTGCCGTGTTCTTTCTGAGAGCTCCAGGATATCCTGAAATAAGAGGGCAGTTTCACAAGCAGCTTAGCTGATCTACGTTAACGCCGCAAACGTAAAGTTTCATTTTTGACATCCCCTTATCTACGGATGGGCTGGATATTCACCAGACCTTTCTGGGAGCCAATTGAACTTGCTAACTCAGCTGAAACCTGTTTACCTCCCCTAGTAAATTAATTTTCTGCTTGGCCAACGGTCCAATGAGTTTGTGGAAGGACCTGACAAATGTCAAGTGAGCTTATGGAGGGATCTAACACATGTTAGGAGCCGTAAAAGAGCTGTTAGCTGGTGGTTTCATGAGGCTGGGTGAACCAGCCTCTATCATCTCATTGATCTTATTGCATTACAGCTGATAGAGTCCACTGTTAATGGCTGTCTGATTTCCTTTCTCATTCATTAATGTGATCTACTTGCCTGCAGCTAAGTAGAAGAGATATCTGCCTGGTCAAATAAAAGGTGCTTAAGATAGCATATGACAAAGGGGTCTTTTTCTCACTCAAACACATATGAGTCTCATTTCCAAAACTGGATGCTCATGAGCATGGGCCTGCTGCAGTGTGATTCCACATAACAGCCAGCTATGGATTTCTCTTCTGGTAAAGTTTTCCTTTGCTCCATGTACATCCTTCGTATTGCATCTCAGTTAGGTCTTTGGTCTTTAGATCTTGCTCTGCTGGTCACGTACGCAAGTGTAAATACACAGAAAGATGAAGGGAAAATTACACTTGGAAGACTGCAGTGTGCTTGTTCTGCATAATCCTTGAAAACTTGCTCTGAGTTTGCTCCATATCATACTAATTCCTTGGTGTCCGTGTGGGCTAGTGTTCATACCTGTAGGTAACTGCATTAGGAACAGGAGAAGGCACCTGATCACAGTGATGAGCTGAGCACCATCCAGTCCCCTGCATGTCTTCAGAAGGTCATTTCATTGGGTTTGAGCTGCATTTTTTGATGGATTCTAATGTATTTTTATATTAGTAGCAATCTCCTTGCGCACGACAAACTGAATGTTCTGATTTTTGGTTTCCCCCCCCCCATTTAAACCCAGGAATGGAATAGGAATCTCTTCCGCGTGACGGACATGCTCATGACCGAGGAGATGGGGTTCAAAGTGAGAAGCGAGTGCAGATACAGCAACAGCAGCGAGCCCAGCCCGTGGGTAGAGACCTCGGTTCGGCTACCAGGTAACATCCCAGACAGCAAGACGAACCCAGACGGGCCAGTCCTTGACATCATCTTGTCTTCCAAGCAATTTTAACAAAATATTGCATAAACACGTCAGAACGAGGTATCTCAGGGCAGAGCCAAGGGATATATTGGATAGGAAAGAGCAGGGTTGACCTGGTAGCCTTGGGTAACCCAGGGTCTATCCAAGGCTGCAGCGGAGCTGATGATGCAAGGAAGAGCGACTGAGGCTTTTTGGGGAGGAATTTAGAAGCTCTGCAGTTGGGAATAAGGTGAATCACCTGAATAAGGTGATTCTGCTGTGTGTAAACCAAGACGGAGTCTTCTGGCACTTCAAATCCTACGGGTATTTAAGAGGTATTATTAAGTATTAATTCCTTACTTAATACCTCATGTAAGATATTAAAATACTTGTCTTTGTTTTTTTAATCTAGAAATAAGAGGTAAATAGAAGAATTGTTAAAAGAAGGCTTTGAGCAAGAATTTATGCTTTTTCCTCACAAAAATGTAATTATAATGTGTGTTGCCACAGGATATTTTGGATGCCCAAAGCATAGATGAGTCCTAAAAACTGATGAGGTAGATTGGGGCAAGAAAGGCACCAAAGCAAGAGCTATTGCATGCAGTCATTTATCTAACCTCCAGCTGCGGATATCCTTGAGTTGCTGCAGCCTGGAAGTTCAGAGGTTATAACAAGGAAATGGGGCTTCTTGCATGGAATAATAGAAATCTGTTTAATCCGGGATCCTGGCTCAGGATGTGTGAAAGCGCCTTGCAGACAGGAGAACCTGAGAGCGTCTCAGATTCGTCTGCATGTCCTTTGAGAGGACGTTCTGCAAAGCCGGGGAAGCGGGTTGTTGCGACAACATGTCCCAAACAATTAAAACCCTTGGGGCCTTTAAAAGTTTGCTTGCAGAAAAATATTTTTAAGTGCCTCTTGGAACGGGAAAACCAGTTTCATTTTCTTCTACGTAGTCACAGCTTCAGCAAGCAGGAGTAGAAATAAGCTTTGGATTTGCTCTCAATAACAGTCTGGACTGCTGATTAAAATGATCACTCATTTTTAGTTTTTGGGGATGTTGCTCACATTGAAAGAAAAACATTTGATAAGCTGTAATATGCTAATACGTTAGGAAAGTGTATTTTCCTGGTCATACAATGATGCAGGATTGAATATGAAAGACATCCTGTGCTTGCTCTGCCTGGCAGATGTATTGACTTCTCTGATCGCAGTTGCTATCTGCTCATTTGTTTTTATGTTCTGTAACTTGGGTTTCCATATGTTTAAGAACAGAATGTCTGGTGGTATTTGGGTCTCAGTTAAAAACTCAGCTTACCCCCATGTTGCTTTTATCTGTATTTCAGATTGACAGGTGTTTCCAAATGCAGAATACAGGGAAACGAATGTTGTATCTGGAGATAATTAAATGCTGGCTATTGTTAACATTGATGGCTGTAATGATTCAAGCAAAGCCAAGCGCTATCTCTATAACTGCCAATTGCTTTAGCTTCTTTTTAAGTGTCTGTTTTTTAAGAAGAACCAAAGCAACTTCCTTACTTAGCACCTCAAATTCAATATCAGATAATTCTAAGGAGCAGTGCACAAAGTCATTCCTTGAGATCCATCTGGAGGTAGAAGTTTTTCAGGTAGATAGAGGTAGAAATTTTGACATCAGATGCGATGTTTTCCTGCTGAAAAAGGGAATATCTATCTCAGAGGCCTCTCCAACTTGCCCCGCAGGTGTTCCGGGTACTGCAGCTATGAACTTGGACTGCGTCTGGCACAATTTGGAGTACATGAAGTGCCAGTGGCTTGCCGGGAAAAATGCCCGCAGTGATACCAGCTATACCCTGTTCTACTGGTTGGTATTAACCTCTTATTCTGAATCCTAAACTCCTTAAACCCTTTCCTTTAGTTTTACATTCCTTCTGGTGTGCTCTGCTCATCTCTTTCCTGCTCTTTTGGAACATCCCGAAGCTCCGTGCGCGACTTCTGCTGCTGGGTCCTGTCCAGCAGAAATCTGCTGAAGGTTCAAGAGGTTGCCGAGTCCTTTCGGGAAGCTGAATATTTACACGAAGTAATAGCTATTTCTGCAGCCCATTTAAAAATAACTCCTTCTGCTTATCTTTTTTAATTGTGGATTCAGCAGGGAAGGTCAGGACTGCGCCAGGCTAACATATTTTGTCTTTTCTTTGCTGCCTGACCAACTTGTGTTGCAATTGCAATGTCACAGCTGCTCTCTAGTGCGTATGTCAGTTCTTAAATCACTGGAAAGCGGTATGGGAGCATTAATAACACTTACTAGTAGTTTTGCTTGGATCTTCTATGTCATAAATCATGGCTTCCCCTTGAAAGTTATAGGGAACATCTTTTTATCATCATCTCTGCTTGCCAGTTAACTGCCATAAATGGGCTCTTGTCCTAGAGGAGCAGAGTTGTGGTTTGAGGAAAAATTGAGGAAAAATCTATGCACACTGATCTGTGCCTGCTTCTGTGTGTTCATTCTTTATGGGAAACGCCAGGGTGCATTAGCTTCTGCAGAAATGTTGAAATTTTATTTCTGAAAGCTCTAAATCTTTTTTTTTTTTGGCTTATCTGACCTGACTAAATGAACTTCTTCATTTTTCACTGCAGTGGTAGTTTCTTTTAAATGTATTTTGACAGCAAATAGCAGAAAACTTGCTGTGTAGATATGTAGACAGTGCTTTAGGGTAGAGCTGTATGTGAAAACACTTGGAAGTCAAACATCGTCCTTTCAGGTTCAGTCCAACCATTCCCATAACATAAAAAAAAAAAGCCACTTTTAAGTTTTGAAGGTGAAAGCAAGGGTGAAACGCTTGATTTGAGGGTTGAAAGATGCATTTTCTGTAATGCAGAGTATTTTTTAGAAGTAACTGGATAACAAACTTGGGAAAATAGCACTTTATTCCATGTTCTTCTTCCTTGGTATTTTCCTGCAAAAGGTTTGTTTTTTTTTTGGAAGTGGATATGAGCAGAACATCTGCTTATAACAAACAAATCCAGTCTCTGCACAGTAATAGTGGCTGAGATGGAGCTGGTGGATCCGGTGCTGTTTGCTTGAGTGCCCCACCTTCCCCAACCCCAAAGGAGGGATAAAAAGGGGTCTGGGACTGCAAATGACCCCACCTGAGGCTCTGATTACTCTTTTTGTGGTGCAGAGACATCAGTTCTCCTCGTTTTCTGGGGAGGAAAAGCCCTGGGGATATTTTCCCCCTTGGGATCAAAGGAAAATGAGGAAAAAGGCAGTCACAGCCTCTCCGGTCTCCAAAGGGAGCACTGACATTTTGGAAAGAAAGTGAATGCAGTAGGTGAAACTTGGCTTTCGTGAGAAAGAGCTGAGATATATCGCTAAAAGTGGTAAATTAACTGTTCCCTCACAAAAGTGAAATTGTCTTGTTGGGCAGAGATCCAAATTGATTCGATTCCTTTTTTTTTTTTTCTTTGAAATTGTTTTCCCATGGGAAAATGTGGAACAAAGCTGGAACTTACTTTCAGTTTTAATTC
Organism: Crypturellus tataupa; assembly: GCA_034781795.1. Taxonomy (NCBI): domain Eukaryota; kingdom Metazoa; phylum Chordata; class Aves; order Tinamiformes; family Tinamidae; genus Crypturellus; species Crypturellus tataupa. Next base: position 982,006 of record JAWLRI010001115.1, read on the forward strand.
TTGAATACTTTTTGACTCATCTCCTTTCTACTACTGGAAACTATCAAAATAACCTTCCTTTTGCAATTTAAAATAAATAACAGGAGACTTGCTTTGTTTAACTTTATTTTTACATATGCTATAGCACAACCTTTATGCAGGATGACTCTTTAGAATTTGTAGAATAGTTTTAACTTTTCTCCTATCAGTCATTTCTTCTGAAGCTGAAAAAAAAATATTTTTATTCTTACAGGTATGAAGGCTTGGGAAATCCTGAGAAGTGCAGCAATTCTTCTGTACATGAAGGAATCTTTGAATGCATTTTCGATTTTAGCTTTCCCAAGCCCACCAATACTTACCCAACTATCAGAATTTTGATTAAAGATGCTTCGGAGGAAATCAGGCCTTTATGTGCAAAAAAATACCCTACTACCCTTGGTGAGTTTAATACTATGTTACACAAAGCAATCAGGGTTTACTGGTATGTCAACATGTTTGAGAAATTTGCAGCTTGTAAACTGTGGGTCAGACAACGCGATGAGATACTCTCTTCTTGTACTCATTTTTGATTTAAGAACTTTGCAAATAGGATCTATTTTTTTTTTTTTATATTTAATCCAAATACTCTCTCTTTACTCTTTGGTGTCTGTTTTTTTTCCTCTTCCTGTTTTTCCTATCTCTAGCATATGTGTAAAGTCATTCAACACAAGACTTCTTTTCTAACCAGTAATACACAATTTAAAACTACTTTTTTTTCTATTTTGCATTTCAGTAAAACCTGCTGCGCCCAAAGTGGTTGCACTGTCAAAGGTTAATGATGAAATTCATCTAGAATGGAGCCGACCAGACACCTTCCCAGCCAGTTGTCTGTGTTACGAGGTGGAATACCGCAGGGATGATGAGAACACTGCCCAGATAATTAAAGTAAATTTTCTTTATTCACAGTTACCTGTATTGATATATAAGCATTAATACATAAGAAGAGTCCCATTAAAAGAGGCACAGACCTCTGCAAGTAGCATTCCCTAGGAGATGTGCTGTATTGCAAATATTTATCTGGTTTGGAAGAGCTTTGCTCTGTTGGGGTTGTATCTTCCTATGGTCAGGCTGCTCTCCGTTATGTGACTTATTTGGTCTTGAATGTTGTGACTTGATTGCCATAGAGCAAGATTATTTGTTGGTTGTGCACCGGGGATTATCCAGGAAATCAAGAGAATTAAAAACAATATGGAGAGTAAGGGGAGAAAAGTGCTTGCGTCATGTGTGTCAAAATATGTTGACTTGAAGGCGTTGACTTGAGTGTCTGGATTTGCTCAGTCATGAATCTGAATAATCGAGCTGGCTGTTTGATCTGAGAAGTAAAACAACAAGATAAATTCAGAAATAAGGTGCCAGGGAGCTTATCTGACTGTTTGTCGTGTGCAAACGGCTGCAGACTGGTCTTGGAGCAACACAACACGCTCCAGGAAGCCTGATCCTTAGATTGGGTATAAGTGAAGCCCTATTCCAGCTCATCTTTTCCACTCCATGAGGTATCCCAGAAGACTTTTCTGTGGATAAAGCTCGATCCACATTGCTACGGTGACTGGTAGAGGGGATTTCAGCGTAAATCACAGATGTTCAGGAAAAAAAATAAATAAAAAGCAAAATGCAGTTCCAGACACTGAGTCTTAGTTTAATCAGCAGTGCCAAATGTTGTATAATAGGAGTGAGTCAGTGTAAGTGTTAGCCCTGGAATCTTTGTTTTGGCAGCAGTTTTCATCAAGCTGATGGAAAGCTGTTAGGTCCCTTTAATGAAGTTCTGCATTCACAGAAGGATCTTCCATAAAAACATCCCAAATGCATTACCTGCGAAGCAAATGGACTTGTAAAGGAGCAAGAGAATACTGGTAATTGAACATAGTATTTTTTTTTTTATTTTTTAACACCAGGTTGAAGATAATCGTACTTCAATTCCTAGTGTTGATCCTAATACCAAGTATACCTTCAAGGTGAGAGCAAAACCCAAGTCCGAGTGTTACAACAGCGGGCTCTCCAGTGACTGGAGCGAAGAAAAGAGCATTGGTAAGAACAGCTCTTCTGAGTCTGTTGGATCTGGTAGTCCTCTCTGTTTTTCACTTTCTTAGCAACTTTATCTGCCTTATAGTGTGTTTTGTAAATTAAGTTCCTGCCTACAAAAGCATTGTAGTCCAAAAATATTCAAACTGGGAGTTAGAGAACTGTTTATTTGTCATCCTTGTTCCTATAAAGCTTCCAGAAACTAATCCTAATTTTCTAGATTTTTTTGTATTCCAGGTGCAAAGTCAGACTCCACAGTCTATTTTGTTTTAATAATCACCATTCCATTAATAATAGCAGTATCTACAATAATTCTACTTTTTTACCTAAAAAGGTAAGTAATCCTTTATCCTTATTTTCAGTACACTGTTTTTGATTGGTCTTTGGTTTGCATTATAATTCATTTCATTTCCAAATAGCTGCTCATGGTGTGACATGATGTGACATGTTTCAGCAATAGATGTTTTCTCCCTAATATGTATTGCATTAAAAAAAAAAAGGCAACACTGGGTGCTTCAGTAATTAGAATTTAATTAGTTAGATTGATAAACTAGATATATGTTCTGGTTGCACTTTGGTGTAATCGTGTATATCTGCTTGCATCTGCTCACAGTTAGTTTCTTGTTGCATAGTCATTGCATCCCCTCTCTTGAACAGTGAAGCCCAAATTAAATATAGAGAAATTCATTATGAAGTTCCTTGTACCATTTAAAAAAAAATCTCCTCTTGCTGCTGCCTTTGTCACCATTGGAACCTATTCAATATTTGGCTCCGCGTAAACATTCCCATTTCCTTTTGTTTGGGCGAGTGAAAGTGAAAAGGAGCCTCAGTTGTGCAGGGGATGAAAGGCGGCCAGCAACAGCACTTTGAATCACAGATTTTCACCCCCACACCCAAATATTGCCTTGAAATTGTGATTTTTAGATTACCATCCCTTTCATTTAAAATCTTGCTTGTCGTTTTTCCAAAGGCTGAAGATATTAATCCTTCCACCAGTTCCTGACCCTCGAGAAATCCTTAAGCGTATGTTTGGCGAGCAGAATGAGGATGCCCAGGTAAGTGCCTGGCTCTTTGGCCAGCCGTTCTGTTGGAATTGGAACCCATTGGCTTCCTTTTCTTTTTTCCAGCTCTTATTGTTATTTATCTTTATATTTGTAAGTATATTTTATATGCAGAGAAATATCTACAATGCTAGGAGTTGTACAGAAGCTGATACAGATCTTCTCATCAAGTTGAATCATCTTTCTTCAAATACATTAATTTAATTAGATACATTAATAGATTTTAATTATTCTGTTGTTTTTACAGACTTCTAATCCCTTAAATGGTTTTCTTTGCTGCTCCATTAAACTACTTTTCATGAACTTGAAAAAAAGTTTTATGTCTGCTGGTTGCTCCTGTTTATGCTGCTGGATAAAACTATTTATTTTCAGAAACTTAATAGTTATCACAATTGCCAAGTTAGGAGATAAATCAAAATCTTTAGCTTCTTGTTGGCAAAGGAGCAGAACTAAGGATAGCTGGTTCAAGCTCTGGTTATTGAAAGATTTGCTACATGCTGTCATTTCTGGAAAAATAAACATACTGATTATAGCAGCTCTTCTGCAGTTTTTGTATCTGGATATCTAAACAGAAATAACTCAGTAGGTCTTTATAAAAAGAGCTACAAACTCTAACTCAGACCTGGAACTGAGGCACTGTACAGTGTTCCTTGCAGACCATCCTTGCATGAAGGGACCTTTGGATTCACAGTGATATCTCAAAGCTGATGCCCTCTGTGAAGCCTTTACAGAGGGTAATAACTATATGGGTTTCTGGTACCACATATTTCTTGGCCATTCTCAGCTGGATTGCAGATTTTTCTAGTTTCTCATGGTTTCCCAGCTACAAATAGAGTCCAAAGCTCCGCAGTGCCTCTTGCCACGGGCACACAGTGAGTTTCCCTAATAATAACCTGGAGCCACGAGGATGGCATGGCTCTGTCCTCCTACTTTTTGCTTTCTGGATAAATATTTCAACATGCAGCGAGCTTTACAGGACTAAGATGGTGCCTGTGCCTGTGGTCATCAAGATCATAATTACTGTAGCTGCTTGTCTTGCTTTGAATTCTCTACCTGCCCTAATAACTGCCCTAATATCTGTATTTGGGAGGGCACTGTTAGACCCAGGCCAACCTTCAAATCTTCCTCACTTCCAAAGAGCACAACTCTTGTTAACCAGGCCTAACATCCCCAAGAAACATATATTTTTGCACCATTACCTTGGCTTTTCACTGTAATATACAAAATATGTTGTGAAACTGTTAAGTCTGACTTGTATTGGCCTGCCACGCTCACCATGAAGAAACTCTGTTAAATACGTCGTTGTTTTCTTTCAGGGCACTGTGAAGGAGGATCCTGTGAACGCTTACAACAGGTTGATTAAGGAAGAAGAAATTCATTCCTTAGTCCTAACAGAAACTCTAGGGACCTCTCATTCCGAAAACGAAAACCGATAGACTGTCTCCACCCAGGAATGACGAGGAAAGACTTTTCTTCGTGCTCCCTTACCTCAGGTGACAATGTAGATGTGGACCGGCCCGTGGGACATTCGCAACGTTCAACCGAGTCCTTTGTGAACCTTCTTGTACGTGCGATACTCGGAAGAACCATCGCTAACACTGGCCATTCCTCCATCTCTGCTGGAGCTGCTCGTCCTGGATCTCTCGAGATGAGCCTGTACATAAACTTAATCGGTTTACACTCGTGTTTGTGCCTCCGGTTGGACTGTAAATAAGCTTTTTTTGGAGCAGACACTGCAACTTTGCTGAAGGACTCGGTTCTGCTTTGCAGCAGGTGGGATGAGGCTCGTTTACAGCCCCTGGCTCATTCCTGCTGCCGTGTGGATGTGCTGCGGGATGCCAGAGCATGTGGAATTGGTGAACAGGCCATGGCTGGGTAGGTTTCGGTTGATGTGCTTCAGCTATGGGCTCATGAAACCCAATAAAAGAGAGTTTTGTTTTGTTTTTAAATGGATGTGAAAAGCCCCTTCACCTTGCAGGGATGTTCAGTCTACTCATAGAACGATATTATGTTTTTATTATTTTTTAATCACCTTCAGGTCCCTGTGCTCAGGTTTTTACCTTGCCTCCACGAGCTACGTGTGTTAATCTTACTTTGTTTTAAATGATAAATAGGGTTGTCCTGATGACTCTGCACTGAGTCGCATCCAGCTATGATTCTCGTTTGGCCATGCTGACCTGAAAGTGCCTGATTTTGGAAATCAGCCTGAGACTGTTTAGCAAAATTACCGGATAATGAATGTGTGAGTTTAAGGAGCCATGGCCAAATGCTTAGCACAATTTCTAAACCACAGAAACTGAATTCAAAGACTTCTATGACCCGTCCTCACTGCGGAGCTGATGGATGTGATGGAAGAGGGGAAGACAACCCTGGCTTACAGTCTGGGGAATAAGCTCTGTTCTTTCTCTAATGAAAAACATCCTCTCCTGGATCTCAGCAATTTAAAAGTAGAGAAAAGCTCATTTAACTTTTCAAAATTTTCTCCAGCATTTGCTGCAGCAGCTCTTCTTGTTTTCCTTGCAAATCACAAATCGGTTTATTCTTTTTTTTTTTTTTTTTTTTTTATGTGGTTTCATTTTGATGTCCTTTACCCATCAGAATTCATTGTATGGTGTCTGGCACAACTGTGGATTTTCTGTACTCGAGATTGTGAGTGTTGGATTGCACCTTGTGCTGCAACGGTGGTAACAGCAGCACCTTGATTGCGCTCTGAGAAAAGGAGGCAGAATGTAATGGAGAGAAGTGCGTTTGTGCAAACTGGTTGTATTTAGCAATCACGGAATTGCTTCCTCCTGGCAGTTTTCTGAGCAAATAAGTGTATGCAATTTAAGGCAGAAAATCTGGGAACAGACCCTCTCCAAAGTTTGCCAGAGACAACTTCCATTGCCACTAATTTACCTTTTAAAATTCAAATTGGATTCAATCAAAAATTGGAAGGGAAGAACTGCTTCCGGATTATCCCATTCTGTGAGACGTAGCGCTAATGGAGCTTTGCCTTGAAACCACACACTTATGTCTTGTATCCCCTCTGTGTTCCTTGCATTAATAAATCCAGTTGCTTCTCCTTGCACCTCTCAAAAGTCATTTCCTCCCATGTCTTAACATTAGCTATTGGTGGCAGAATTAGGAGGAGAAACGGGCTAGGCCACGTAAGAGCTTATAACTTGTACTTAAAATCAAGTTTAAAAAAACACCAAAATTGGTTAACGAAATAAAACAACAGCAAAGTCTCAGGGATATCAATGAGATGTAACAAAACTCAGGTTTTACAAAATCAGCTAGCAGAAATATTTGATGTTCCAGTGGTAGAGGAAGAGTGCGGGACAAAGAATTGCTTAATTCCTTTGCCAACTTAACTCCTTTCCCCTCTCCGCAGATCCATATTATGACAGACAAAAATATTTTTCAAATCTACCTCATATAGAATGTTGCTGATTATAGATTACTAGACAAGCAGAAACATATGTAAGGAAGCATAATGGTGTAATCTGAAGTTTTATGGCCTTCAGTAAGACAGTCAAGGAAGAAGATCCTTGGTACTTTGTCCTAAAGTGTCTTTTACTCTGTTTTAGTGTTGATACTAAAATGAAAATGTCTTTTTTTATAAAAACAAATGAAGCAAATTCACAAAGTAAAGGGAAGAAAAAGAGAGCTGAATGTGCTAGGCTGAAAGGAAGACTGAAGTGGGAAGGATGATTTATATCTTGTTAAAAATCACTTGAGTAATTCTTTATTTTCTGACTAATGGTTATTGACACTCCCCAACTCATTTATTTCTTGAGTCTGTGTTTTGGCATGTAGAGCAAACCTCTTAGTCTATGTTAATCTTTAAATTCTCTTGTTTATGGTGTGTGTGTGGTTTTTAGCTTAAGATTCTCTTAGTTTTGCTAGCACTTGCTCTTCACTGCAGTTCCTTGATTTGTAAATTTGTTGAAGAATGAATAAATATGTTTGAATTTTTTTTGATATAATTTCATGGTTTGGTCTGTTGTGAAGATAAGCTGAGGCAGTAAAAAAGGCAATTGGTCAATAAGAGAAGCACGTTTGAGTCGTGTAAAACAGAGAGAAGAAAAGCTGAATATCTCCCTGTCCTTCTGCATTTTCAGTGCGCTGGTGGTTTGGGGAGGGCTGAGCAATGAAGCTCGGTTGGAGTGATGACTTCGCATTGCACTGTTTTCTTGCGCTGTTGGTGTGTTTTATTTTATAACCCAAGAGAGAATTCAGAAATTCTCCATCTGGAACTTAACAGAGCTTGCTATGACCTTACTAAAAGTAGTTTGGATATATGATGTTTTGTTAGCGCTGGAGTCTTTAGAAACATCAAGCTGGTACGCTGATGAAAGCCATTACCTAGTTGTCCCGATCCAAACGTGTTCAAGTGCCAGATAAACACATTAGCAAGACCTTCTTCAAAAGGCTCAAAGAAGCCTTCCTCCCCTTCAGGCCAGTGCCTGGATCATTCAAAATTAAGGGATAAATTGGGAAGTTTAAAAATCAAGAATATTTGATTTTTTTTTCTTTTCCTGTTCTCGGTTTTGATGGCCATAATGACCACCTATAATTTTATTTGCTGCCCATAGATGACCTTTTTTTAGTTCAATAAATACCACATGAAACACAAAAATACTTGGATAAGTTTTCTGTATTTGGCCTGCTTCAGACAATTAAATGCTCTTGTTTTTGTGATTTTTTTAATTGATTTCAATCAGGAATAGGACATATCTTTAAGAAACTCAACGAATGGACACGCTAGATTGCAAACCATGACATTTTAAAGCTTGCTAGGTAGAACCATGCACTTACAGGGAATTTCCATTCAATGCTAAGTCTTCGAAGTCTTCAATAAATTTGCCTCTGAGTTCAAACTTTAAATGTTCAGAATTTCCATTGGAAGACAAATGTTGATTTCTTTTTTCTTCTTTTTTTTTTCTTCTTCTCTGTTTCTTTAAAGAAGAACTTTCCGTTTGGGAGGGTTTTCCCCTTGGCCCAGTGAGAGGAGGAGGTAGGTGGCTGGATGCGCAGGTAGATACAGGGCACCAAGGGGACCTCTTGCCCCAGGGTCGTGGTGGGATAGTCAGTGCTCGAGGTCCATCCATGGGCATCATGAGGCTGTTGCAAGCTGCCAATATCACCACAGATCCACCAAAATAGTTCTCAAATAATTTAATTTTGCTCATTTGGTTTCTGCTGGAAGCACCGTGTCAATCAGCCCCGATCTGGTCTATCACCAGCTGTAGGAACGTGCCTTGTAGGTGATAATCATCAACCAGATGTGAAGGCAGATTAACATCTTTCTACTTGAATGAGTTTCCTGCTGGCTCTGTTGAATCACAGTGAAAAGTGGGTGAGTTAAGATCACTATGATGTAAATAAATCTACACTATAACCACAGCAAAGCAGCCTGGGTTTGGGTGGGAAGAACGGGAGAAAAGCAAATTTTTAGGTCCGGAAATCGTGTTTCAGGTTGATAAGGTGTAAGAACCTGAGAGCTTTTTGATGTCTTTTTGTTTTTTTGTGTCTTCTCTTTCCTCCAGCTACATCTGCTGGGTTAATGAAATTGTTTTTCTTTACTTGTAAGCCCTGCCTCGTTTATCCTTAGCGTGTCCCTTCTACAGGAGTGCAATTATCACAAAGTTGTGTTTTTCAAGTAAAATCTGAGCGCTGCTGTCATGGTAGAGCTGTGAAACAGCCTGGCTTTCTAGTATTAATCTCTGTGTTCCTTGTTTTCCCTTTGCCAAAGTCTTTGAATTATTTTAATGGCAATTCCACAGAGCATCTATAAAGAGATGCTGGTCCAGGTAAGGCATAATTGTACTCTTAGGTTGGTCCACTGAAGTTTTGCTGTATTTAATTTGTCTCAAATTACTAAAATGGATTTGGATAAGAGTACAACAAGTACCAAAAACGTAGCAAGATTGAGGTTGTTAAGGCCTGAACATCAGTATCAATTTTTGGAACTTGAGCTAATTTACTAAGCTAGATGACAAGGCAGGAGTGATTCGAACTGGGAGTTAAGCTAATGTCTTGCTGGTTTTACACCTTTGCAATAAAAACACACCAACCTCATGCTCGAAACAAATCGGCATGAATGGGAATCCATTCTGGTTGACCTAAAGTCAATTAGATCGCACAATACCAACCGCTGCAGTCTTGGTGATCTCTGTACATTTTCAGTGTAATTCGGTAAGGTTTGAAATCTCAGAATCCAGGTTTCTCTAAAGATTTCTTTGCCACTTTTCCTGAACCTGTTTTAATGGTGCAAATAGGAACAAAATCTCTAGACTTTTCCCAGCAGCACCGTAAGCACTGAACTACCTCCGATTTGCCTGTTTTGCCCCTTGGAGCGTTTCACCTTCCTACACTACATGACCTTCGAGACTTATAAATTTCCTTCCTTCGTGCAAAATGTAGGTGTAGAAACTCTGACGGTGCCAGGTACGTTTCTGAACGGGGCATAAATTACTCAGCCCTCCAACTGCCAAGGGCTCAGCTGCAACACGGAGTTGTCCCAGTTGTGGCTGTTTGGTTTTAAATCCCCATCCTATCATGCTCGGAAAGAATATTCAGCTGCAGATAACCCCACTTAGAACAGCAGGAACTGAGGCAGAACCATTAGGTAATGTTTTTCCAGTAGACTTTCATATAGCGTTTGTTGCATATAAGACTTCTGGTCACTTCTCTTTTTAATTTTCTCCATTTTTTTTCTCCTATGAGGAGTAAAACATAGAAATCCCAATAACTTTAGAGTGGAAAGGACTCTGCCCTCCTGTGTGCTGGTCTTCATGGGCTGTGTTTGAGTTTAGCTTGGAGCAACAATCCTGTAGGCTTGGGAAAACCGAACCATTTTTACCAAGTGCGTAACATTAGCTCTTTTGATTACGGGCAATATGGAAAGTGATATTGAACATGCGTTTATTAAAGGCCATGTAAGGCTGAAAACATCCCCAGGGCAACACTGCCTTGGTGCTCTGAATCACAACAGGAGCAGAACGTTTTGTGATGGATGTTCGTCCAACTCAACCGCCTTGGAAAAGCAGCTCGAGTCGAAGCTCCCTAGATGGTCCGCTGCGCTGCTGTATCCTTCTTAATTAGGAAACTCCCCTAATAACTAACCTAAATTGACTTTGCTGCGGCTCAAGCTGATTTCTTACCCTGCCACCCATCGCCATGCAGTGAAGCTGCTTAGCAGCTATTTTGCATTTGGAAATATAACCCTTGCTTCTGCCCCTCTACTGCTTCTTCTCCTGGTTTATGTTTTCTAAATCTTTCCTTATTCTTGCCTGCTTCTCTAGAGAGAAGTTGCTTTCTAAGCAAGGCAGCAGCATCCCCAGAAGAGCAGGACCATTATCTTGCTGGTCTGTCAGTCTTTCCCGGCGACATCTGCAATGAGGGAGTTCTTTTTGTTTGTTTTGCTTTGCTTTTTGGCAAGAGATTATTGCACTATTCGTTCTCAGTCTGTGGCTTGCTGCAATTCCAGATCTCTTCGAGCAATGACGTTGCCTTGTTAGTCATTCTTGATTGCAAAACTGATTTGGCCTCCCTGCGACTAATGCTTTTAACGTCTTGATTGAATTCCATCTCTTTCACTTGTGCTCTCATGCCATTTAGGAAAAAATGTAGCAATTGTTTTTCATGCTGTATGTCCCTGAGCATCTTTGTAACCATTCCTCACTCGGTGTAATCCATGAAGTGTATTATATTACAGAATCAGATGGATTAAGATGCTGAATAGGATGGTGAATAACCTGACAGGCTCCTATAAAACGTCGGCCCTCGCCATCCCACTGGGCAGTCGAGTGCTCTTTAAGAGATTTTGTTTTCATCCAGCTGCACATCCATTTCAGTGATTAACTGTCCCATTTCCTCAAGCTGATTACAAGGATGTCGCCCTGCGCGTTAGCCCTATCAGAAAAGGAAACCGGATTGGTTTGGCGCAAACTGTTTTTGATGCTTGATTAGATGTTGCCTGGTAGACACCGAGAAGAAAGGCTGCAGAATTGTTTGCTCTGTTCCAGGATTTCCCCGGGGATGCAGTCGGACAAAAGGATCGATCATTTCACGGGTGTCTCCTTTCTGAAGACAAACACGCCGTTTGCTCCTCGCTTCTGGATGCTTCTGTTTGCTGCAGCCCTCAGAGAACAGCTGGGTCCTGCAGCTTGTCTCACCGTTAGCAGGTTGGAGCTGCAGGAACCAGAGACATCCTCTTCTCCAGCCCACTCTCCTCCTGCCTATTTGCTTCTTAAAATCTGCTCTGGTCATGGATGATTATGAAAATTAAAGCAGAATACATCAGGCACTGCAGCAGGCTTATTCTGCCCTGGATTTTTTTTTCTTTTTTGTTTTTTAAGCTTGCAGTGTATTCAGACGCTCTCTTCTCACCCATTTTGTCCTATATTAGCTGCAATCCCTTTCAGCCCATTGCTGTTGGCACCCTCAATCATGTCCAAAGGATTCCAGGGCAGAGATAGGGAACTCGGGGCTGGACCCTGCAGAGCAAAAGAACACGCTCGGGGCAGTGGAGTTAACCAAGGTAGCAACCACCAATTCCAGCATGCGCAAAACAGCATTTATTGCCACCCTGCTGCCAAGCCAAGCTTTTCCTCTCATTTTGGGTCCCCATTGCTCTGCCAAATAATGCAGGAGGGCAAGTGGGTGGTGGGAAGGTGTCCTGCGGGCACACGTCACCCCCAGTGCCGAGAGCTCTCAAAGGGGTTTCAATGCCTCTCCTAAATAATTTCCTTTCTTTACATGTATTTTTGCACACTTCTCAGCTGCAGTTTTCAAAGTGTTTCCGTTTACGGTGTTGGGAAGTGCACGTAATGCAGATTTTTGCTGTTGCTGTGCTCTTGCGGCAGAGTAAAAATGGGAAGTGTATCCTAAAAAACAGAAGCCAGAGAGTTCGAGGCTGAGTCTGTTACATTGATATAAAATATATTGTACTTTAAAAAAGCGATTTTTGTCTTTCCAGGACCCTGATTTGCGATACTGCAAATCTGAATCTTCTCATGCAACCTTTTATTTTATGTGTAATGGGGAAGTTGTAGAGCATCATTTTAATGCACAAGGGTTGGTATTGTTCATTTTATTCGAGCAAGCACTTCCATGGCTGCTAATTTACCATAACCCAAGGGCGGTCCTGGCGGATCTGCGGTTGCTGGTAGTGCCGCTATCGGAGAGCCCGTCTCTCCCCAGGAAGCAGCAGCGGCGGCGCTTGCACAACCCCGAGCTGATTCAGCTCCTCCGCGGCCCCGCTTCCTCCAGAGGAAACGTAACACCCTGTCGAGGATTGGGAAATGTTCCCTGTTCATTTATTTATTTAAAAAAGAAAATGTCAGGAGGAAGAGGAAGCAGAGCTGTAGGGCAGAGCAAACCAGCCCTGAGCTGTTCTCTCTCCAGCAGCTACTGGTGCAGAGCCTGGATTGAACTGCCGCGCTGGTCAGGTCGGGATAGAAGTAGTTAAACTATTCCCAGCTATTCCAGCTCCCCAGACTGGAATTGAGAGGCAATGGCCGGAGGGAGGATACGGACACCTGCGGCAGGACAAGTTTTGAGGCACTGTCTGAACTCGCACGTGGCTCTGAAACCCCCGATATCACAAAAAAATCACAAAAAAAGCTCCCTGCATCTACACTTTTCCTCTACTATGTTTTGACAGTGCTTTGCCAGGGAGAAATTTTCTCCTATGCTGGGAATTTAGTGCCTTTCCGAATGCTTTGGAACACAACCGTGATTTTTTTCATATTTAAAAAATAGCCATGACAAAGCAGAGATGATTTTCTAAATGCGTTTCTCCTCATATCCTATTACATTTACTTCCTGGCTTGTCAATTATTCTTCCAGCTTTATGTCCCTCTAGGTCAGATCAGCAAAATAAGCGAAACAATCTCCTCGGCATGCACAGCTCGTAATGCTGAGGACAGACCTGTTAGCACATCCATGTCCCTGCATCTATTATAAATGAGTTGTGTGCGTCCTCTACAGGAACGGGTACACAATTAATGCTCTTATTGCACTGGTTAACTCTTATGAAATGCCTTTAAGTGAGCGCTACAGAAACAAGGAGAATCTTGCCTTCCTTCCTTGAGAAGGAATCTTGCTGTTTTATGTAAGTTTAAACTATTTTCTTTTTGTAATCTTGTTATGAAAGTGAAATAAATCCTTCTTTTTTTTCCTATTTTTTCTTTTTTTTTACCATAAACCAGCCTGTCTAATTTTAAATATAAATCCAGATAAAACTGAAAATATTAGCATGTTGTATCTCCAGAAATGCGGATTCCACATTGAGTGATTGGCATTGGCACAACTAAAGCATTAGTTCTTGAGTCATGATACCATTTTGTCCATGTTTTTTCGTTTTTTTTTTTTTTTTTTTTTTTTTTTTTTTGGTGCAATCAAGGGCCAATTCTCGGCTCTCCCTTAGTAATAAGGAAGGTGAACGCTTTGTTTTCCAGCTGCAGGAGCTATGGGGAGATGTCAAACACTGCGGGATGGATGACAGACCTCGGCATCACTCGTGCCCATTTACGCCGAGGCCGCGCCGACACCGTGGACGTGCCAGCTGCAGCAGCTGATGCTGGAGCACAACTAGCTCCTAGGGAGAGCCTGCTCTCCTGCTTTTTGTGGGGCTTTTTGTGTGTGTTTTGTTCGGTTTGGGTTTTTTTCTCTTAAAGTTTCTTAGCTGCTCTGGGCGCAGGCGCTGCCGAGAGGCGACACTGGGGGGCAGGAGTCGCCCACAAATGGGGCTCCCCGTCCCCTTCGCAGCTGGCCACCTCCAGCACAGGGTGCAGTGTGACCCCCTGCTCGCCCTGGCATCCCCCTGCTTGCCCCGACACCCCTGCGTATACCCAGCTCCTCGCCCCAAGCATGAACCCAACGCACGTGAATATCAACAAGACCGGAGGAAACGGCCCCACGTTTCACCAGGGGAGGTTGAGGTTAGAAATTAGAAAACAATTCTGCACAGAAAGAGGAGTCAAGCGTTGGAGTAGGTTGCCCAGGGAAGTAGTGGAGCTGCCATCCCCGGCAGTGAAACGTGTAGATGAGGCACTCGGGGACACGGTTTAGTGGGCATGATTGTGCTGGGTTTACAGCTGGTCTTGGAGGTCTTTTCCAACTATAATGTTTTGTGATTCCATGTACCCAGTGAGAGCAGAAAGGGCTCTGCGGCCGCATTACCCAAGATCTGATCTCAGCAGCCAGCCTCATTTTCCTCCCTTCCCTTTGCAGAGAGGGCTCTGGCAACCCCCTCTTCCCTGGCAACAGAGCCAGTGTCTGATATTTTAAGCAAAAAACAGTTTCCCGCTTTAACCGGGTCAGTGTTTCCTACCAGGCAGCAGTGAGCAGCCCTGACCTTTGGCCAGCTGCCCTGGGGCCGAACGCTGCATCCTCTTTCATGGCTGTTGGGCAGAGAGGAACCTCCTGAGGTTCAACAAGGACAAGTGCAGGGTCCTGCACCTGGGCAGGAACAACCCCAGGCACCAGCACAGATTAGGGGTTCACCTGCTGGAGAGCAGCTCTGTGGAGAGGGATTTGGGAGTCCTGGTTGACAACAAGTTAACCGTGAGGCAGCAATTTGGTCTCGTGGCCAAGAAGGCCAATGGGCTCCTGGCTGCAGCAGGAGGAGCGTTGGCAGCAGGACGAGGAGGGGATCCTGCCCCTCTGCTCAGCCCTGGGGAGGCACCTGGAGTGTTGGGAGCAGTTCTGGGCTCCCCAGGACAAGAGGGATGTGGAGCTACTAGAGAGGGGCCCGCCCAGGGCCACGATGATGATTAAGAGACTGGAGCATCTATGGTGTGAGGAAGGACTAAGCGAGCGGGGCCTGTTTAGCCTGGAGAAGACTGAGAGCGGATCTGATCAATATGTACAAATACCTGAGGGGAGAATGTAGGGAGGATGGGGCCAAACTCTTCTCAGTGGTGGCGAGTGACAGGAAAAGGGGTAATGGGTACAAATTGAACCCCAGGCAGTTCCATCTCCATGTGAGGAAGAGCTTCTGTACTGTGAGGGTGCCGGAGCCCTGGCACAGGCTGCCCAGAGAGGCTGTGGAGGCTCCTTCTCCGGAGATCTCCCAACCTGCCTGGATGCCACCCTGTGCCCCATACTCTGGGTGTCCCTGCTGGAGCAGGAGTTGGAGTAGGTGCTCTTTGGAGGTCCCTTCCAACCTCAGCCATTCCATGATCCTGTAGCTCCAAGGTCTAGAAGATGGATGCTGCGGTCGTGGGGCGCTGCTGGAGCCTCCCGTGCCGCTCCGCATCCCTCTGTGCTCCGAACACTCCCTGGGCACCATCGCTCTGTGTACGGACAAACCACCCCGGAGCATCCCGGGCAACTTAGCATAAGTGCAGTCCTATAAGATCCAAAAAAAATCAATGCAATGGGATAAACTGATGGTGCTCCGGGTCTGGCCTGGCTTGGAAGAGCTGCCTTGGAGTAAATATACTGGGAAAAGCATCAAGGGTAGATGGGGGTGCCCAGGCCCTCTTTGAAAGCCTGAGATGACAGGGAACAGGGACATTTTGTTAATAAGCCACTAATGACAGTCTCCCTGGGGTTTCTTAAAAGTTAATAGCTCAGCTCTACCTTGCCTCTTGTTGGCTCTGATGTCAGCAGCCAGCAATCCGGTCCGACCAGCCTGACTTGCAAATGAAAGAAGTGTGTGATCTGGTGTCTTATCTCTCCCCCACCCCCAAGCCCCGTCCACTGCAGGCATCACAAGAAGCTAATTGACTTTTGAGCTTCCTTTTCCTGCTCCAACACCTCAGGTGACTTCGTTATTTTTCTCTCCATTTTGTTTCCTAAACAGATGAGCTTCAAAGGCGGCGCTGGTGCAGGTGTCGGTGATAAATACCTCCCAGAGAGCCGGGGGAGAGGTCGTTGCTGCATCTTTGGGAGAAAAAATGTAGTTTGTGGTTTTGCTGTCTTATATCTCACCCTGGTGGGAATTAACACCTAGGAATGATGCTGGTTGCATTCCTTAATCTCCTTTATCCCCCAGAGAAGAGCCAGGAGGGAGATTTTGATAGAGAAGACTAGCATGGAGCAGTTTTCCAGGAAAATGGATCTTCACAGGAATGCAGCACTGTCCAGAGCAGAGGAGAGATGTCTGTGGGGTTTGTCCTCTGGTTGGGGCCAATCCAGAAGGGACATCTCTGCCTCGGAGCAGGAGCCTGGAACCAGGCACGTTGCCAGGATGTATTTCCCTCTCCTCACCTGGAGCCGCAGGGAAACAGCGGACGCTTGGAGGAAGCTGTGAAATGCCACCAGGAAGCCGTGATGCCACCAGGAAGCCATCCATGTGACTTGTCCTGCTAGCCCCAAGGTGACAGGGCACCCATGTCAGCCCCAAGGAGCAGCAGGAGATGCTCAAACCCCAGGGGAGAGCAGGCAACCAGACGAGGAGGTGCGACACGGGGAAAGCTTGGGATGCTCAGGGCTGCAGACGAGTCTGTGTCCAGCCTGGATGTTATGAATTCCCAGCAGCTCTGCCTAGGCCTGGAAGAAGAGAGGGATCAGGAGTATAAGGGACACTGGCAGGGGTCTCCAGATGGAGCCATGAGGAAACCCCGTGAGCTGTGAGCAGATGGCTCCAGCATCACACCCCGCAGCTCTTCCCAGCCTCTATTTTCCTGCTATTTAGGCTGCTTCTACAAACTGCTGTTTCCTAAAGTGTCCACCTGGCCCAGGCCCAGCAGTTCATCCTTCGGCTTGTCCAAGCCCTTTCGGGAGGCTGGTGTGCTCCTCTTACCCACGAGATGATGTTTAACCAAGTGGAGCCTATTTTGTTCTAATGATCTTTCTGCACTGGCACCATTGCCCTTGAGCCTTCTCTCTTCTCCTCCCTCAAGTTTTCAGTCCGTCAGCATCTTCCTTGATGGGCCCTGCCGTGAACACCTTCTCCTCAAGGTGACTGCGCTTTTCATTTACTCTGTTCAGTTTGCAGCCGCCCCTATTGCCTCTGGTTTTCTGTTCACACAGTGGTATGGACAAAAAATGAAGTTTTCCTAGTAAAAACTATGCATCTGAGGTATCCTCTTTCTTATATGATCCATAAGCTGCTATTGAACCCACAGAATGCTGTAATTTTGCTTGTCCTTGAGCTCAAAGAGTAGAGAATAGATATATGGAGAGGGTGAATAAAAAGAGGAGAGATGCTGTGTTGCCAGAGTGGCCATCAGCCAGACTGGCACAACCACAGCACATCATTTTGTTTTTATTTCTTTAAATCTTAGAGAAAAAAAAAAAGAAAGAAAGGGGGAAAAAGAGGCAGTTCTGCAAGACACACAGCTTGGGTGTGCTCGTTTCCTCCTCAAGGTTACAAAATCCGTCCCCAGGTCCCCTTGCACCAGGCACAGCTGCAAAGCCAGAGCCGTGCTCTGGTGGGCTGCCGTCACGGTGGGAGAGGTTTTTAGGGAGTTTGCTGGTTCCTTCCAAAGGAAAGGTGAGCCTGGCTTCTCACAGCTTCTCTGTGCATTTTTGCTGCGTGCAATAAATACCGTCTTGGTACATAAAATCGGTGCGTGAAATAAGGTTAGTCACAGGACTTCCTGGCAGAGCGGCGCACAAACAAGCTTTCCTCACTTCCCTCTTCAGAAAGTTCAGCTCTCCTCTGCTGCGCAGCCTTCTTTGTTTCTCCGCTCTCCCTCTTATCCCTTGACTCCCATCAGTATCTGAGTCAGTCCAGCAAGCATCTCGCCCCGTGGCCGCCTCTCCAAGCCCAGCAGGAAGCTCAGGCGCTGGAGTGCACTCTTGACACATCTCCTGGGGTTCCCTTCGCCCTCGCCAGCAGGTTATTTCGCTGTTGTTCCCCCTTTGCGCATGGAGAAAGAGGGAACCAACAGGCCATGTATTCAGCATCTCGTTAGCAGTGAATGGTAATAGGGTCTGCGTTACTTCCCCTTTTCTCCTTCCCTTTATCACTCATATTCTCCAAGTACTTTAACTTTTTAATTTTTTTTTCTGGCAGCAGTTTCCTGGACTCAGCTTGATGTTTGCTTGTAGAAGAAGGTACTTACCTAAGCCTCCCTCTTATTTATATTATACTTCAAAACAACATACTTGCTTGGATACAAAGATGGCCAAGCACCAGCACGCAGGAAGGCTGCGTCAACCGTGGTGTGTTTTATAGATGCAGCCTTCTAGCACGCGAGTGACGCTGTCAACTCCTGACATTTACAGTCTCACCAGTAGCCTTTCTGGCCTTGATCCACATATTTACGTCTGACTTCTTGTCAGCGCGAGGGAGATACGTAGGTAGCTGTTGGACCGGCTACAGGAGAGTTTCCCGCAGCAGCCAGGAGGGAGAAGGGAGCTCGTGAGTCATCTGCTCCTCGGTGCGCTCCTTTATTTGCAGAAAAATGACTCCTTACGCACAAGGCGCTGCTGAAAGCCTCCCTTCCCTGCCGCAGTCGCTGAACGCGCTGAGATTATCCAGCTTATCATGTTGGCACCTTGGCCTCATCCATACACACAGAATGATCCCGGCCCTTGCATGGAGTTAGGCTTTCCATACAAGGCTCTGCCCGCACAAATGCTATCGCAGAGACCTCAGAGAGTCAGCACTGTCCTCACCTCATGTGCCCCCAGCTGGTGACCACCCCGCCAGCAGCTGCCTGCGTTTTCAGCAATGCTTGAGGATTCGTTTCCTGCAAGCAGGACTGCAGGTAGGAAAACTTCCAGGCCACCCTACTGACCTACACAGATAAAAATGAAACCCCAGCGGGATCTTCTGGTAACTCATTTCTGATGCTTGAGTTGTCTTTTTACTCTATTTTGTTGTAATAGCAGCAAAACTCCAGCCCATGCTCGCCCTCTCCACTTCTCCCTCTCCCTTTTGCCGTCCTTGACTGCAGTCCTGGGGATCTCCTGATTTTCTCCACTCCGATGTTGCCTTGCAGCCCACCCAAAGCCTGCGACTGCTGCGCTCTTTGAGTGACAGCCCAACTGGGACGCAGATGTTGAGCTTCATTTCCCACAATCCAGTGGCTTTTGGACATTTTTCCAAGGGATTTGTTCCATTCCCTCCTCTTGCTCAAGGTCCCTCTTAACAACCGGCTAAACTTAATATGCCTTTTATGCAAACAGCAATTTCCTTTTGAAGCTCTCGGTGAAGGCTGTGTTTGTCACTTGGTGCTCTAGGAGGAATTCGGCTAGATTGGACCAGAGACAAAAATTTCTCTGTTCCCTCTCCCAGGAAGGTAGAGCATTCCTGCTTTTAATGGGCAGTTCTGCTCTGGGAAGGAGCTCAGTAATACTCTGCCTCTTCACAGTGATTCCCTACACAAATTCATCCAATTCACCAGTTAAAAGCAGAACTCTTTAGTTCCAGCTGGGGGCTTAGGTGGATTCTCCCCTGCAAGGGAATTGTTGGGAATGGGAGAAGTTATACGAGGTAAATACAGCGTTTTGGGTCCATTAGCTGAGATGACTTTGTGGGCCAGGCACAAATCTGAGCTCGGGGCACAGGTGACAGGATGGGTCTTGCTGTCACTTCACGGCGCTGCCTCTGCCGGGATCCAGGAATGCAAAGCCCAAAACAGGGAGCAGATGGGTTTGCATTTAATGCCCAGGTTGGCGCTGGCAGCAGCTGGAGGCAGAGGCGGATGCAATGGGGCTCTGCCCGCTCTGCCCATGCCCTGGGCAATCACTCATCCCTGGTGCCAATAAACCCGCATCACTGCATGCACAGCCTCCTGGGGCAAGCAGGGATAACTTTATCCCTTCTTATTCCCTTTCCTGGGACGAAACCATCTGCAAGTCCGTGCTAAGCACATGCTCCAGCCACGTGGAAGAAGCCCCGGTGCCACCATGCCCTGCGATGTGCCAGCATCACCGCAGGGGTGTTGTATTTCCAAGCCTTGCTCCTCCAAGGGAACCACGAAGTTATTTCTAGCATTGACCGAAGTTTTTGCTGCCGAGAGCCCTCGTCCGTGCTCCCCGCGGTGCCGTGACCGCTCCGGCCGCCTGTTTGCAGCAGGTACCCGTGGCTGCGATGTGCCAGGAGCCCTTGGAGGGCTGCCCGTGCATTTTGCGAGCCCCGTTGCTACGCTACCCAACGCGGAGCAGATGTTTATTTCAACAGAGATGCCTTTGATTCCTTTTCAACTTTCCTCCCGAGCTGCCACCGTGTGTGAATGCTTCTTCCCGGGAGCCAAGCGCTGTCGGGGCCCGAGCAGCAGGCGTTGTCACCGCAGGGGGACACGGGCTTGGGAGGCATCTGTGAAGCAGGACAAAGCGACCTGACTGCATCAGGAGGGATGCCTGAGGCTCAGGGGAGAAAAATAGGTGTGCATGTGCGTGTAGGTGGGCACTCACACCTCTCCTTTGGATAGAAAGTCCAGGATAAGGCTGAGAAGAGGTACCACGTCCTCCTGAGTTGTTTTTTTTCTCCTCTTCTTCTTTCCCCTTTCCTTTACTCCTTAATTTTAGTGCTTGGAGCAGCCTGTCCCTGCAAGCACCATGCACACAGCCTACTGCCCCTTTGGAGCCCGGGCTTTTTTAGTATAGGAATCCTATGAGAACCAATTTCCTGTTGCTATTCCCTTATATAGAAATGTTTTTAATACTATAAATACTGTATGTATTTTATTAAAAAAAAAAAAAAAAAAAGGAAAAAAAAAGGAAAAGAAATAGTTGGAGTGGCTGTATAAGACGCTGTGCAGATGGGGCTGGCTCTTTGTTTGCCCACGGGCAGGGCCTCCCGCTCACTTCCTTCACCCCTTCCACTGTTGTGGCCAAACTATTTTTGGTATTCCAAGAGTGCAGGCTTTGCAGAGTGAAATTTTGGTTTCCTGATGGGGGGAAATTAGAGCAGAGTTGAGTTATTTAGCAGCATGAAATAAATTTACAAGCAGGGAGGTGAATCCTCAAGAACAGAATCCTCGAGGACAATCATTTGAAAAGATTGATGTTCTGTGGTGTTAAACTGCAAAATTAGACATCATTAATTAAAAGATAAATTTATTTTATAGAGTATATCTGTAATGAAAAGGTCAGAAACGCAACACTAACCATGCCTCACTTTTGTCACCAACTTGAAAGCATAGGACCATTCTGCAGAACTTTTTTTTTTAAGCCAAATACTACATGGAAATAAAAAGTTTAGCAGAAAAAGGGATCTTTCTGTGAGGCAGGTGGGGAATTTACCCTTGAACCTGCGAACAGGCCAGTGAGTTTGTCATAATCCTTAGTCACGTAGTGACTCACCATTCAGCACACTGGTATAATACACATTCCCTATTAGCTTAGTGCCTGCGTAAAGACAACTTACTGTATTTTTTTTCCTATTATGGAAAATTAAAGATTGTTACAAAGAAAAATTTCCTTGAAAAGAAATGAAACGACGCTATGGTCATCTATGTCCAAAGGTACTATGTCTATTTGTTCTTTTCCCGAGCAGCTTTGCCTTAACTGCAGGAGAGTTCCTGTTGTTCCAGCTGAGAAACGTTTGGCCCAAAATTAACCTTCCGAGTCGCATCCCAATCATGGGAACAGCTACATCGTGACAGAATGAAGGTCCCTCTGCTGTGGTCACTGGTTTCCGACAGAGCCAGCGGCAGGGACTTATGGAAACGTGAAACGCAGTGAGCGCAGGCAGCGCTTGCAACTGCCCCCGGGATCCGCAGCTCACGTACTTCCTGAACCAGAGGTGCTAGTTTTATAAATAGTATTTCCCAATGAGTTTTCTTCCATTAAATTGTCCAGTCACTTTTGGCCCGTAGCAAGCAGTTCCCCAGCTTAACTATAGCTTGCGTGAAGAGGTACCTACTTGTGTTTGTTTTGAATTTGCCACCTGCTTGTTTGATTTAATGAACCTTAGTCCTTGCATTGCAGGCGATGGTGAGCAAGCATCCTCCATCCACCTTCTTCATCCTAGGCATCTGCCTCTGCCCGATTATTTCGCTTAAAAGTACAGGAAGTGTCAATTAAAAAATAGCTTAGCCATTTCTAAGAAGGATATTGCAGGGAGATATATCATTTTGCCCTGGTAAGAAAAATAATAAACGTGCCCCTCTGCTTTTGAGGTAGGTTGGAATGTGGTAGAGCCATCACCCTTGTGTCAGGGATGTGCCTGTTGTTGTCTCCTGGAGAAACTGCCCCGTTTGGCCGTATTTTGTGCAAAATCTCCATTTGTGAACATGTGGTGGACACTGGCAGAATCTGGCAGCTGATTTCTCTAAATAATTCATTTGTGGTGAACAAGCTCCTTGCGTGCGGCGTCCCGCAGAATCACCGAGCTGGCTCTGCCGGTGGAACGCAATTCCTGGTGGTGCTGGGCTGCTGTCACTATACTGTGACCAAGAAACCCTGATTTATGTCCTCACACTCACCTATACTGCACACAAGCAGCAGGAGGCTGGAAATAACCACACAGAAGGCAGTGGAAATAAGGAAGGGAGGATCTGCAGGAGCCAGAGGATGAGGAGAGGCAAGGAGGATGGATGCAGGACATGGAAAGGAAAGTGCAGGACAGAAATGAGTGCTTTGTGGTGCTGTTTCTAGTCTCACTGCAAGGTTTTATCATTTTAAGTGATTAATTGGTTATAAAAACACTAAAGTTGTAATATGGGATTGAAGAGACCTACATCTGCCTTCCCTGTTAGCTAGAATCAGTAGTTTCCAGCAGCAGGGCTAGCCATTGAATAACTTGCTTCTAAAAAAAAGTGATTCTTAATGTACACAAATCAGAAAGATCAGAGAAATTATATCCTTCCTACAATATTTACTTTTTTTTTTTTTTTTTTTGTGGGGGGATTATTTCTACTGTTCTATTTGGTAAGATAAATATTATGTTTGTTCGATTGTTTTTCCTTTTTTCAGTTCTTAACTCTTAACTCCACAACACCTTTGGAAGACTGTTTTAAAAGTAAAAACATGAAGGATATTTGATTTTAACAGTTTGCGATACTGTCTTCCAGCTTTTCATGATGAGCCACTAGCTGGGCTGTTTGTGTTCTGAGAATGCAGAGGGGGAGATGTGTGTTTTCTCATTACTGATTATAGCCCAGACTATAGAGAATAAAGTTGTGTTGGCCAAGGCCAAAGAGACCCCAATAAAGCAGTATGTGGGATCACTGCCATGAGCCCCAGGGGCAGCTCTGCATGGGCTGGTTGAGCTTGGCAAAGGCACTAGAGGCTTTGGAATAGCCAGATTCTCCAGGAATACCCAGAAGTTGGCATTGCATGGATGGACGTGCACAGATGGATGCGCAAGTCTCATGGGATCAAACACCCCCTCACGCCAGCAAATCATTGTGTGGGGTCTATAGCTATAAAAAGCAGTAATTTTCTACTTAAAAGTGTAAGTAACTACATTTGATTCATTGATATTTGATAGAGAAGAGAAATTTCTGGAGGTAGGTGTAACCCACCATCAAGCACCATCAAAGAGCCTAGTGTTTTTTACTAGCTCCCCACAGTAAAAATAATATTTTCACACCAACAACACATACATACACACACAAAAAAAAACACTATTTAAATGCATAAAACAATAGAAGGGTCTGATTTAGGTCACAACTCGATTATGAGGCCCCGCGAGCCGTCCCAAGAGAACTGTGGACGTGTTTTAGGTCTTAAAAAACAGTAGCAACAGGTACTTACAGGGAGGGGGAAGGGAAGGCCTTTCGGGCAGCAATATCAGCCACTGACCATCTAACTTTCTTAATAAACAAATTAGAGCAAGCTAATTACAGAGTGGCACGTAATATTACAACCCTTTTCTCAGATGTTATGGTGCCAGCCTACCTCGCTTCACAGCCTGGCCGGATGATTCAGTTGTTACGTGACTGCCTGGTTAAGATTCCCTCACAGATTTTCCTCCTTGGCTTCACCCACCAGATCATCCCGGGACCTTCCGAGCCAGCATGGCATAAACAAGCATTATATTTTTGCAGAATATTTTGCTTATATTCCTGTCACAGCTGCGCTCTCAGCCAATCTGCTGTGTTTAGGGACTAGATAAACTGGGAAAACCATATTATTGCATGTGCAATAATTGCCCTGCTCTTTTTCTATTAAATAAATATATTAGGGTCCCTTTTATGTTAGATGAAGCTAGATGGAGGTGAAGGATTTGAAATACATAAATGGCTGAAGATTTGGTTTATGGCCTCAAAACGGGAAGCATCGGTTGGCAATTAATGCACTCTCTGAATCCAAGTGAATAAGTACTTTCACGTTGAGGAAAGTGGAAATATATCTCAGACAAGGCTGAGATAACAAGTAGGATTTGGGGTTAGAGAGAGGTAATAGAAAAAGAACTGCAGAGCCTCAGGGTCAGAACAGAGGGAACTACAACAGTAATGCATTAGCCTGTGAAACAAAAATCATCTCGTTTTGTCTATAGGGATTTTGTTTTTTTCAGAAAATGCGTTTTAGAGATCTTTAAGAGGTAACATGAAGGGGGGGTTAGGTAAGCTGGAGCAGAATGAAATGGGCAGGAGGCAGGAATTGCACGGATGAATGTTCGTTCATTTATTTGCTGAACCACTGCACACAACAACTAGGAAGGCTTGTCAGGAACATAAACGCCTCCTTTAATTAGGCTTTACTTGATCAGAATCTTTGTGGATATTTTTGAACATTAGTATATGGTATGAAGCCCTAGAAAATGCTTACCTTAAACATGCCACCATGAAGCCAAACTCCTTGTAGGTTCATGACGTATTTTGTAACTGTCACTTGGAAGCTTTTTAACATTATGTATTTTTAAAAGGCGCAGAGAAAAACTAAATGTTTTAATAACATTAATGTCTTAACAAAAGGGCAAGTCAAAAAAACAAACAACAACAACAACAGCTTGTCCTTAACTAACATCACCGTGAGGTTTTTCTTGGTTCCACAGTGAGTTAAGGATGGAAAGTCTGAAATTCTTGGCTTGCTAGCGCAGCCTCACCTTACACAGAGGTGCTCTGTGCTCCCTGCCGCACTGCAGCACTTCTCCATGTCCTAACGGAGGAGGATCGCCCTCGGACACGTCCTTTCGGGGATGGGAACCACCCTCGGAGCGGGGCAGGTCTGCAGGGAAAACAACCTTCATCTAAGATCTAATATACCCTATATTTTCTTGACTTTGAGACCCCTAAACCTGCGAATTTGAGGGAAAACCTTAAGTGCTCACAAGGATATGTGTAGCTCATCATGAGCATAAAGGGTCAGCGTGATTTCTGTATTCTTGCTCAACAGGGTGAGGCGAAGACCGGCTTCTTTAAAGATGTCATTTTTAGCTTCCCATGAGTAAATGGCCAAACTTTCATGTTTAGGGAGGTGAATCACACGCAGGAATAGGTGACTCATGCCCAAATGTACCTTAAAACACTGGTGCTTTCTGCTCTCCAGTGAGTCTGTGGGTCGGCTGGGGAAGATGCTGAGGAAGATGCTGAGGAAGATGCTGAGGCTGAAGCACTCGTGGGGTTGGTCCCATGGGACCTGCATCCTGGTAGTGGGAAACACCATGGATGAGCGAGGAAACTCAACTGGAAGCTGATGCTGAACCTGAGCTTGCGCTCAGAGTGGCTCCTGCCACCCGGGCAGGAGATGCCACCTCTTCTGCAATGGCCTCCAAAGGTCACAGTGTCCCCACATATGAAATGTGCGCCCTTGCTGGCATTGTCGCGTCGGTGCGCCTGGGGACAGGGTGGCGGGACCGAGTGTCACCAGGTGGGTGGCGTGACAAGCCTATGGGCTCTGCACGGTGTGGCAGCGTGCCTCAGGGGCGTGGGACGGTGTGGCTTGTCCCCAAATGGTGTGGTGGTGTGGCCCAGGGGTGTGGGATGCTGTGGCATGTCCCCACACAGGGTGATTGTGTCCCAGGGGTGTGGGCCAGCGAGACATGTCCCCAATCCCACGTGGTGATGGTGTGTCCCAGGGGCGCAGGAGGATGTGACTTGTCCCCACGCAGGGTGACAGTGTGTCCCAGGGGTACAGGATGGTGAGGCGCATCCACAGCCCCACACAGACAGCGTCCCAGGGGTGTGGGATGGTGTGACATGTCCCCACACAGGGTGACGGTGTGACATGTCCCCACCGGGTGTGACAGTGAGTTCTAGGGGTGCAAGACGGTGAGCCATGACCATGTCCCCACAGGGTGCGACACGGCCCCACACGGTGTGACAATGTCCCAAGGTGCAGGAAGGTGCGAGAGACCTGTCCACAGCCCCACACAATGACATGGCCCCACATGGCGTGACAGTGTCCCAGGGTGCAGGAAGGTGTGAGATGTCCATGATCCCACATGAGGTGACACGGCCCCACACGGGGTGACAATGTCCAAGGGGTGCAGGAAGGTGCGAGATGCCCACGGCCCCACACAGGGTGACGGCCCCACACGAGGTGACAGTGTCCAAGGGGTGCAGGAAG
>JAWLRI010001115.1:1009263-1029130 GCA_034781795.1 Crypturellus tataupa
CCGCGAGGCGCCAGGTGAGGCCCGCGGGCCCGGCCTGGCAGCCTCCATCGCCCAGCGACGGCCGCCGCCTCGGCCGGGGCCGGCACGGCGGCCCTGCTGGTGCTTCCTGCGTCCCTTTCCTTGAAAACAAAAACAAACCCATTATATAACCGATATTTTTAAGATTATTTATTTATTTATTTATCTAATGGGAGTTGGAGTATGACTCTTTACCTCTCATTGCTCTGGATCCAGCCTAAGTTTGGCATGAGATCCTTATTGAACCTGAAGGAGCTAAGGACCAGGCTCGTTTCAGTGCTGATAATCTTTTTGTTCGGCAGACATGGGTGACCTGGTCAGTGTTTTCAGCTTTCTCTTCGCTCGTACGATAGCTGTGACTGTATATCTGAGTTTTATTTTATTTTTTTCTAGTTCTGGTAATGTAGAAGCCTTTACGATCGATTTCTGTATAGGTGAGATAGGTACAGATAACAATTCAGGAAGGTTTTGGAACAGAAAGGTGAAATTGCTTATGGTCGAATACCTTCATCTGTTCCAGGAAGTGTGGAATTGATATCTAAAATGATGTATTCCTGATAAGGAGTCAGAAGTTTTGCTGAGTCTCTTTTGTTTATATATATATATATATATATTTTTTTTTAAGGTGTTCTCCTATTTGAAACACTTCTATTTCAAAGTTGAAGTTGATCAATACCTTATTTTGCTATCTTAATGTATTGCTGTCCTGTTTTCTTAGCTGCCCTGTCATCACAAAAGATCTTGAAATTATTTAAAGTGTTGCTTTCCATTGTTAAACCAATAAACTTTATATAATGACACAGTTAGTTCCACTAGTATTGTTGTTAGTTTAACCCAGACCTCTTAAGAAATGTTTGTAGATCTAAAGTCTTTTTTTAACTGTTACATATGTACAGCTGCATAGAATTAAGATCTGTTTTCCCAGGGTGACTTTCCTTTTTTTTTTTTTTTTTCTTCTTTTAATGGAGACTAATACGCAAGTTCTGAAATTTGTTATAATATGAAGATGTTGAATTTAGTGCAAAATTATTCTGCTAGCTCTTTAAGAAGAGTCATAATACAGCTTAAAAATACATATATTCTGGAAGAGTGTGTTAGTCTGAAGTGAAGGAGTCGCTTCTTCTGTTTTTAACCTATTTGAACTACTCAGCCAGGATTATGTGAGTGATTTATAAAAGTGTCCCTGCTTATGCTCAGTGTTAAAATAAATGCATGGTGATTAATTGGAGGAGGAATAAACAGGTTCTTGCGTGATGGAAGGAGATCTAATAGTTATGTTAGAACTAGCACTCTGGGAAAGTGCCTGTAGTCTCAAACTCCTTGTCTTGTAGCCTGTGTTGAGAGAAGCATTTTATTGAGGGTAACAGTTGGAAATGGAATTTGCCAGGGAATGTGTTACAGGTTTGAGGTTTCCAGTTATACTGTAGTCCTGTATTTTTTTTCATCATACAAAAATAAATAAACCCCAACTTATTAAATAATTCCATAGCCAGTGCAAAAGGAAAACTCTGCCAGTTTGTCACTGCAGTATTACAGAAGCTCTTTTGACTATTTTAAGACCTTTCATCTAATGAAGAATCAGATTCCCTTAAAAAAAAATCCAAACAGAGAAAACAATGGAAGGTCACAGAGTTATTCTGGTGAACTCGGGCAGTGACTCGCAGTACCCTGGCAATAGTGGAAGACCACGGGGTAGTGTTACCTGTTGCCCTTATGAGTAGTTAGAGAATCAGTTGTTTGCATACTGACTGGGTTGTATTTAACCTGTCTTGTATCCCTAACAAAACCATATTTTATTCCTTAATTTTTTTTTTTTTTTTTTTTTTTTTGTGTGTGGAAAAGTTCTATTTATTGTAATTGTAGTAACTTACCCAGCTGTGAAACTTAGCCTGTTCAGTGAAATCAAAATACTTGGTGCCTCTATTAGAAAAGTGCTCTGAAACTGAATATTATACCCCAAATTGCAGCATTTTTGTATAAAATCTAAGGTTAGAGTGTGTTAGTTTCAGGGTCTGCTTGGATTATTTTATTTAGTGTAATGTTGTTGTAACTTTGTTCCTTTTTCTAATGGGATAAAGATATTTAAAATAGTTCTTAGCGGGGAATGTTTTGAGGTACCCCAATGAGAAACTGGTTCACTTGCACCATTTTGATGGAATCCAGTTTAGATATGAAGAGTTTCTGGATATGGCTTGCAAGAAAGGGATTAGTCTCCCATTATCTTTCACCAGTCAAGAGACTGTGCTGAAAATAGAGGTATTACCAGAGCTGAAGGGAAGGTGTTGGACATTTTCTTAGGAATTCTATGATACTGTTTCTCTCCTTTCCAAATGATCAGAAAGTTTAAAGTAGTTGCTGTGTCAGTCATTTCAGATTGATGCATGTTCTGATGAGCTTATGTTATAGGCAGCATCTCATACATTGCTCTGAAACTTCCTAAAACTGGACTTTCCTGCCTCTCTTATTTGTAAGCTTATAAATAAGGAACAATTAACCTTTCTAGGGTGGAGAACGAGCAAATTCTGCTGTCTGTCAGTATCCTAAGGTTCTGAACAAGTCCTTAAACTCAGCAGTAGAACATCACTCAAGAAAAATATTTATATCTGTTAGAGTTCTTAAGAGTAAACTTTTCCATTCTGATTTGTTTTACAAAATCTAAATCTGTGAAATACCCATTTAGTTGATGGAAATGTCTTTTTTTTGTCTCGTGTGTTTTCCTGTCAATACGCACGTCGTTGGAACCTCATCTGAGGCTTTGTTTCTCTGTGCATCTCTGCTGTCCTGCTCGTCTAAACATTTTCCTTTTCTCATGGTTTTGTTGATATCTCATGATCTTGTATGGCAATAGTCTCAAGTGCAGCCAGCAAGGTTGTTTAGACCTGATCTCCATCTGCTTTTATTGGCATTCAGGCTGTCTTGTAATGAAGAGCCTAACTTCCTCCAGAGCAGCTAGAAACATGTGACCCGTCACCACTGTGATTCACAATTTAAGGATTGCTTGATTAAATGCACACTTGGATGGAAAGGTGAGCTTTGCCCTCTGTGCTGCCGGTTAACAGGGTGGCTTTGCAGGGCTGCTGAGTGAACAACCTGAGCTGGCAGCTGGAGATCCCCACGCTGAGGGATGCTCAGAGGCAGATCAGCTAACTTAGAGTTACTGGAAAGGTGGAAGTAAAATTTAGTTTTTGGTTATGATAGACTTGAGGTTATGATAGACTTCAGCTCAGAAATGAATGGGATGCAGTCTAACATGGAGAATGATTTTTGATACTTGAAAGCCAATGGGTAATAGACAAAGTAAAAATACTTTTCCTCTTATGCTGGTGTATCTGCAGAAATGGGGTTTTATGCATAGTGCCTAAAGCTAGTCTGGAAGGGTCAGATTGCACTGTAGTTGCAAGAATATGACTTCCGATTAAGAGCAAGCAGTCTGTTCTTGTCAGGCACTTTAAATGTTTAAAGAGGAGGCATTAGAAGAACATAAAACTTTGAAGAAAGATCTATTCAAGGATCTGTTAATGTATTCTCCTTAGAACTGAGCTGCATCCAGATGGTTCTGCAGTGAGCCTGAAAGGGCTTTATATTTTCATTATTTAGAAATGCAACTTGAAGCAACTGGGATTTCTTGAGTGGTCTAGAATGGACTCCAGTGTTTGGTGGTGAATACTTCATCTAATTTCAGTCCATTAATTTGTGCTTTGAGCTACACTGCAGGCAGACTGTAGGAGCATAGTATTTTAAGACCTGTACACAACACATCTCTTTGCTATTTGAAGCAGAATCACACTAAACTATTTGTGGAATTCCACATTTCAGCTGCCCCTCTCCAGTTGTGCGTGATGTACAAACTGTATCGAACCAAACAGGAGGCTGCTAACCCAGCTCAGGCTATAGCTAAACTTGTCTCTTCCGCCTTGTGCTTTGTGATAAGTTATTCCAATGACAAAGAAAAGTAGGGCTCCATCAGGCTCTTGCTGTCCCACTGTTACCATAGCAGGAGGATAGAGAGTACCCTGGAAAGTGTCTCCTACACTGGTACTGCACAGCTGTAACCAACTGCAGTTCAGCAGACACTTTCATCATCAGGCTGAGACAAGAAAAAATCCATAGCAGTGTTTTCCTAGCAATTTTCTTTTTCTTCAGGTTTTATAGCTTTATACACTTGTTAAGTGTGCTGACCTGGAATTCAGAGGCAAATCTGCTGAAGCTGCAGAGAGTACATAAAAACAAACTCATCTCTTTTTACCTTAATTTCTGTACTGTTCTGCACCATCATATTGTATTAGTTTTGGGCAGGGCATAATTTCCCTAGAAAAGATGAAAACATTACATCTGGAACCAGATTTTCTACTTTTATGACTATATCACATTTAATTTGTTCTACAGTGATTATTCTGTTGAATTTAGCATTGAAAAAAAATTTCTTTTTTTTTTCATCCTCAAACTCCAGAGTCTGACTCTATGTTTTATGGGTCCTGATTAAAGGCTTTTTTTTTTTTTTTTTTTTTTTTGTCTTTTTTTTTTTTCTTTTTTCTCCCTTTTATTTCTTTGGGGAGCAGGATTTGTTCTTTATATGTAGAAACTTTGTGGCACTCCATGAAGAAAAAAATGAATGAATGTGTCTGCAAGCATACTTGTTCTGTGAGATCTCTGAAGCATCTCAGTAAGGATAGGCAAGTGTATTACCCTTAGTTTTCATTGTTTTCCATGTCCTGCAAATACACTTTTTCAACCCTCTCAGAAAGTGAGAAGATGAATTGTCAAACTGCTACTAAGAGCAGTACTCTTGTGCTCTTCAGTGATACCTTGAGATTAAAAAAGTCACCAACCATGAAGTGGTAGATTTTTTTTTTTCTTTCTTCTTCATTTGTTCTCATTAAGGACTGAGCTTAATAATTGACTTTTGCAGAGTTCAGGAATGCTTTTTGGAGGTGTGTAAGGGATAATAGTACAAGGTTGGTTTTGAAGCTTTTTCTGTATGGAATATTTTTTTGGAGGATGGTATTTAGCAGCAATATGTATGTTGCCTCTGCAAAAATAAACAGTATCATGAAAGAAGCCACTGTTCCAAATTGTAATATTTCACTTCTAATACTGCCTCACTGTCTATTTAGATGTTTTTAACTTGCAATTACAGCTCTGCTGGTTGTTCTTTATGTTGAAACTTCTGGGGGCAGTTTCTGGGGTAGGTTTTTATTAAGAGCAAGTCTATTCTGCTGATTTCACAAGGATTGCCAAGCAAACTCTTCAGCTGTGCAGGAAAGACTTTAATCTCATGATAAGTATGTCCGTCTATGTGAGATTCACGGGAATTCATCCCACCAGAGGGATGGCTGCCTAAATAAATGGGGCTAAAAACTCAATCAGAGGAACTATTAAGAGGGACTAACGAGATAAAGTGGCTTGTTGGTCTTGTTCTCCTATCTTGTGCATGTAGTTTTGCAGAGATATGTTATGTTGTAAGTTCATTATCTCTAGTTTAGAAAAGAGTGTGGCTTCAGCTTAAGTCTCTTAATGAAAAAAGCTTTGAAGAACTGCATAACTGACTCTTAGAAGTGTGAAGCCAAGTTTGTCTTGCCAAGTGCTAGATCTGAAAGGCCTTGATTGAGGAGGCATACCTGGAAAAGCTGCACGGCATGATTTACCTTGGATCGGCAGGAATTCCGTGCATGCCAGGAGAAGGAATGAAAAACACTAGTTCTCTGTATGTCTCCCACTTCAGCTGTGGGAGGGGGGAGTCTGAGAGCCCAGGTCTAGTCGTCGTCAGTTATGAACCGGAATCCAAGAACCATCTGTTAGATCCTGAAGAACATTTGGGTTTATTTCTGTCTTTCACAGGCTTTCCTTTCTGTTGAGTACTGCTGTATGTCCTGTGTATTTAGCCCTGGTTGGTGGGTATTGGAGGAACCCGTGGGCCAGCAGGTAGTTTTGTTCAGTGCAGTCCTCTATGCTGGGGGGCAGCTGAACACAGAGTAGTCAAAACACTATGCACCTTTGTTGTTATTAAGTGTCTAAACATAAAACTCTTTACCAAAAATATTCTGAATTTCTACTCCTGTAAGTGTCTCTACAAGTGTATGGAGAAATCTAAAGAGGGAAAGATGAGCCCCCTAACTGAAGGGTTGGCTGCTTGGGACAGGACAGACCTGACTTATGTAGAGGATGGGAGGACAGCCCGGCAGGAAGATCACAACCACTGATCTCTCACTTAGGAAGGTGTCATCCTGCAGCCACAGCAAGAACACCCGTACCTCCCAGCTTTATTGTGGCCTAAAGAGCCTGTGTTTGTTTATTATTATTTGTTTGTTTTTAGGATGTTTCTCTTATCCCCTTCCTTTTATGCAATGGGATTCAATTTTAATGCTGTAAAAGAGCTAATGAGCTGCTAAGTAGTTGGAAAGGGTAGTTTCCTGAAAAAGGCAAGTTATTGTCAGCAGGATTAGTATCTTGCTTTCTTCGCACTTCACTGGAGAGTTGTATTTTTGTGGGGTTTATTTGTTTTCCCTTGTGTGTTGTAGCTTCCAGTCCAGCATGATCCCTATGACCAAGAAGATCCAGCCCAAGCAGACTACAGTTTGGAGGTCTTTTAGCCTCAGGAGGAGGATGGAAATACAGGCTCTGAGCAGACTGGTGTGTTTTAAGTCCATCTCAAAATGGCCCTTACTAAAGGAATGGTCTAATACCCTCTAACTGTGGGTTCCCATTTGAGTTTCATCATAAACAGTGACCATTCTTGGATAGTTTCTTTTAGTAAAGCTATGATCTGCTCTTTATCCTGTATCATGTTTTGGGGCTGTTATTTTTCAGCCTGTGTTTTCATGGCATGTTTTAATTTTGTTTGGCCTGAAAATAAGTAATGACTACTTCAATAAAGAGATTTAAGAAAGATGTATTTAAATGAGTGTTAAACTTGAGGTTTTGTTGTTGCTTTCTAGTTCATGAACTGGCAAACTAGAAAGTTGATTTTGTTACTTTTATTCTACCTGGATTATAGTACTAGTTTAATCTTATTTACGGTAGGAAAATCTGTTTTTCGGTTTCTAACTTGCACAGAAAAGAATGCCAGCATAGCCTCCGAATTAGAGCAGTGAGTGTGTCTGTAAACCTCATACAGCAGTTTTCAGCAGTTTTCATTTAGTTGCAGATACTAGACCTCTAAGGAGTCGGAAAAATGGCACAAACACCATGATGATTTAGTTTATTGCTGGCAGAGGTTTGATGTAGTTGTTTCTCTAAATGGGTGTGGTGAGAATTAAAAAAAGTTTGCTTGCGTACTGATAAGGTGGCTGAAGGGAAAGGCATACTGCTAAAATAGCTCACAGCCCATAAATGGTTATTTTTCTGTATTCCCATTAGAAGTGGCTTTATAATCTCTAAAAAGCTTTTTTTTTTTTTTTTAAAGCAGTTCATAAAATTGAGAGATTATAAATCTTCAGCAATGTGAAATTGCAGTGATCTTTTATCTTCTAACTCAGGCAGGTCACTGAGGTGGGTTTATTATCTATTCAAAACTCATTCACAGCCAGAGAGAGGCAGTTTATTTTGGAAGATCAGTTTGTTGGGCTTGTAATAAAGGTTTAAGCACTTTATGATATAGAAATATGTAGTTGAGTTCCAGACCTTAATTCTTTTTTGTCACGGGGCATCATCTTAGCTAAACAGTTTCCAATCACTTGCATTTTTATCAAAACGTGATAAAGAGGCATAATTTGTACCCCTCAATCCCCTTTCTTAGTTCAGTTGACTCTTTTGGAGGCCACGTTCCTCAGAGATAGGAACAAACTGAAGAATATGCAGGTGTATGCAGTGGAGTAAGTGTGTGTTAATGCTTTTTATTATTTTTATTTATTATTTATTCTTTAATGTGCTGGATGGGTAGGATTAAAGGCATGGCTGCAGGATGGAAGTGAAATGGGAGTTATTTTTGTTTGTTATTTGCCAGTGCAAGTGTAAGGACTAACCTTTGGAAGATGTGTTTATTTTGCTTTTTGGTTATTTATGCTGTACCCTAAGCCTCTTTGTTACAAAAGTGAAAGAATAGCTGAAAATAGAGGAAGTGAGCTTGGTTGTTTCCATTTTCAGCACAATATGCAGTTGACAGCATGCATCTGCCACAGCTCAGAAATGTTTTGAGAATACAGTTGAGAATGCACATTCTTGCCTGTTCTCAGATTTTTAAGGAAAGCTGATGTTAAAATATTGATAGTGGAAAGAATTTTCAAGCAGCTGGCCTCTATAATTAGTAGCTGACTAGGTAGAAACAAAGCCATTTTTTGTTTTGTTTTGTTTTTCTTTCTTTCTTTATTTATTTATTTTTTTCATTTGCTTTTTGTGGTGCTTTGTTTTGCTTTTGTAAAGTTCTTCAGGTTCTCGCTAAAAACGTCAGTGAGGTTTGGCCTCCTCAGAGAAGGGAGGCCCTTCTTCAACTGTATTACATAGGACCAGGTCCCATTTAAGGAGAGCAGATCTCAAACCTAATTTTTGCTACCTGTTAATGCAGAAAAACTTAGTATTGCAAAGGTTTGGTAGTTTATGAAGCTATATTTTTTTGGTTGTTAGAATCATTCTCATCTTCAGTATTACGTAGTTCTAATAAATATATTAAAATACTTTCCTGGTAATTACATCTTGAAAAGGACTACATTACAGGGCTGATGTGTTTTGAGTGGCAACCCAAGTTAATTTTTCTGACTTTTTTTTATAAGTGATAATGGGTTTACACCTGTGCATTCATTGACCTCAAACTATTTAAATCATATTTGCAGAAGCCTGTGGCACTGTTTGTATGTCTAGCTTTAATGGGTTGTAATATATATTTTAAATTATTTTGGGGTAGAGAGAAGGGAAATCAATCAGGAATAAAAAAAAAATCAATCTTTGTGTGGTTTCTTTATCTTAAAGAAGTAAAATATATTTCATATGCAGATACAGTATGGGAGTGTATATATAATATATGGTAATATAATTATGATATGCAATTATAATATGTGGAAATATATGCATATAATGTATGGAAAGAAACCTGACCAACATTCTTTTACTGTATCTGTTAAGACATTTCTCTAAAACATTTCATACCCTTACCAGTCTTATCAATCTTACCTCCTTCTAATTTTAGTTTTCTTTGGATTTGAACAGAAGTGAAATATAGAGGTAATACATTGTCTAAGAATAGATAAATGTTCATGAATGGGTCAATTTACTTGTAATAGGATTTTGATGCGCACTCAACCCAGGCACAAGTCAGGTAAATGTTCAGAATAATTGTTTTGGTTAACTTAGTCTGTTTTCTTTTACTGACTTTCAGATGCCTCACTTTCCTGAACCAAAATGTTTGTTATGAGGCCAACACATGATATGTTGAATATTAGGTCTAATATTCACTCCCAGATTTTGCTATTAGCCATAATGTGGATGGTAGGACTTAAGAAAATGGTTCAGTTCATGATAATCTCCTTCCTTTCCTTGATGATTCTGTAAGGTAGCTCTTTTCCTTAAAATTCACATTTGACTTTTCTCTTTCTGTAAAGATCAGGTTTTTATTTTAGTGAGTAGTTGTGTAAGTGTCTTTAAAATACACAAATATTTCTGATTGCTTCCAAAGATAATCAGTATATCTTAGGATGCTGTCGCAGCTATTTGAAAAACATGTATGAGTAGATACTCTGGTCTTTTGAGCTAATTAGCTGATTTTTTAATATATATTTTATAAATGTGCTTTTTTTTTTTAACTGTGCTTCTGAACATAGGTGAGTGGATATTCTGTAATATCTGCTACAACAATTTTAAGGGATCTGCTGTTCCAAATAAAGCCCAGGAGACACTTGAAATGTAATAACATTTCTGGGACAGGCTTTGGAAATATTGTTAGAACAACAGAGTATATATCCTCCCATTCACAGACTACTTTAAAGCAGTCCCATGAGACTGTGTTAAATTATTTGCCTTAGGGAACCAAGAAGATCCTGGGTTTTGTTTCATTAGATACAGGGTATTAACTTGGTTTCTGTCTGAGATACTTTGAAGCTTCTGGTTTTCATCCATTTATATGCAGTACCCTTTAATGAAATTCATTAATGAACCTTCTTAGAAGAAGATCCAGTTCTGTAAGCAATGATAGCTTGAGAGCTGTCCTGCTCTGGCAGATCCTGAAGCATTCACATCTATCTAACATGCACATTAATCAAGATGTTATGCTGAGATTATCTTCTGTCTATTATTTGTGTGTATTTGAGTGTTTATTAAAATACAGTTTAAAATTACTAAATTATTTCTTGTAATTTGGTACACGTCATAGATATCTTTATAATCTTGAAGTTAGATATCAGGTGTGCTTTGATTTAATTTCAAAGGAAGAATGCAGAACTTGGAAAACAGGTAAAAGAAAGGGGTCAGGGATAGGAAGGTGAGCCAGCTGGGCAGTCTCATAGCTGAATATAGCCAGAGAGTTGCTGCATAGCTATTTTTATCAAAATGAAGAGAAAATGCTCATGACTAAGGTGTTCTGGCAGTTGACTTGCACCTAATGCAGGTATTCTGACAAAAGTGGTTTTGCTGCAGAGGTTTTTATCTGGGCACTCGGAGCAGGAGGCTGGACTAGGTGACCTTCTGAGGTCCCTCCCAGCGTGTGCCGTGAGCCTGTCACCCTGTCCTTGCTGTTAAATATGTGGTTGGGTTACAGAGGAGAGGCTGAAGAGCAGTGTGGGCTGTGCAGGGCTGCTGCAGTGATGGGTTTCCTGGGCTACACGGAGGGCTCACACTGCCCTGTCTGTGCTGTTAGTGTTTCTCTGCAGCGAGGCTCAAGCTGGCATGTTTAAGCCTGTGCCTATCATAACCACTGCTGGGATTTGAGAGTGCGAGAGCAATGGGCTCTCCTCCCAATTTGTCCACTTTACAGGGGATACCTTCTCAGAGGTGTTGATGCAGTTCACACATTCTGCCTGCCCTATTGCTGCCATCTGCTTTCCAAGAGAAGTGACACTCCATGGAAACAGATTTGTTTTTAACCATTTCTTATGCAGGAAACTTTCAACCTTTCTCTCATTCCTTGCAAGATCTGTGAAAGAGCATGTGGCAACAACTGGGATTTTTGCTCAGGACTGTTAATGGTCTTAGATTATAGTTTCCACCATACTAAAGCTTAACTGGCAGCAATGCTGTGAAAATTTGTTGGTGTGTAACCATTTTTTTGGTTATATGTTGATACATGCACAGTAGTATAGAGTGTAGCTATGCATACTTTATATAAATCTACTTTTGTTTAGAAAAAATATTTTAGATCAGATGTACTTAAAGAAAAAAATGTAAAACAATAACCTGAAAGACAAATAAGGTATGTAAAAGCAAGTCTGTTTTAGAATATGAACATTGTTTTAATGATCTATTTCAGTGTTGTATTTCAAGTAATATAAGTGTTCTTGGTCTGAAACCTTTCCAAAATAAATTGTCCCAATATTGGCCACAGTTGTTCAGAATATTTGCCCTCATTTTCAGGCTGCTCTACAGTTGCTTGTCAGCTTTTTGAATAACAGCAGGTGGAAAGCTGACTTCATTTGCTGCAAAAGAATTTTCTCAGCATAGAAAGACTGGAGAATTCTCCAGTGATAGAGCATGACTTGTTCCCATCTGATGCTGCCCTGTTCCACCTCTCCCTCCCAGGACTCTGTGTTCAAATACTGTGACACTGGGGAGTGTCAGAGGAGAGTGCCTGCTCTCTCCTCTGCTCCAGTGCTCGCACATGGTGGTACTAGGAATTGCTTGAAGTTGAAATGACCTTGAAGGCTGTTCTGATTCATCTGGGGTAACTTGAGAGGGCTGGTACTCTTTGTTGATGACCACCAAGTAGTTGTGAAGGGTTGGATGATGTGCCCTTCCACAGAGGAGCCAAGAGGGATTTCAAATTGGAGATTTGTGCCCAGGAAAAATGTGGGAAAAATTCTCATTGAGCTCCTCAGATGATTGCAAGGTTTGACCCAGCTTACTGCATCTGCTACTAGCATGCTTTCCTTTATGTATCTAGAAGTATTGAAGAGGTTTCACCTGCTATCCAAGAGGAGCTATTAGTTTACTTGTTTGGAAATCAATTCCTCCAAGTGTGTCAGCATGAAACTTGTATTTATGAATTGAGTATTTTAGGGTAATGAGGAAGGTTTGCTACTCCCTTTTGGACTCTAGGGTGTCTTCTTGTTTTGATTTTGGTTCGACTTTCAAGCCTTTGGATCATGGATGGTCTATTGGATCATGGATGCATCTACTAGGAGATGAAAATATCAATATTTTCTGAGGGGCTAAGGAGGAAGGGGGCTCAGGTACCTTTCTGAAGGGATTTGCATGGCTGATTTTTATGCTTTGCTTACAGAGAACTCGGTGCTTTTCTGTTCCATAACTTCCTCATTTTTGTATATTTGTAAAACTAACCGCATTGTCATTTCATATCAGCATGAATCTTAGTGCCTCATGCTTACTCCTCTTGTCCCAGCATAAGTCACAGTCTGAGCGGTGAACTGATCCCGTTGAAAATAAACCTGACAAATCATGTGGTTAACTCTTAGCTAAATCTGTCCCTGATTCATTTCACCATATTGTTAAAAAATGCTTGCTCTAGTGTGAGGCAGGGAGTGATAATAAGGGGCAAAGAAGGGAGTGGGATCTTCCCTTTTTGAATGGACTGAAGTATAATGAACCTTTTTTTTGACATGAAGATTTCGTTGCAAGACTGTGAAGCTCTTTTATAATTCAGAAATCTTTAATCTTTTTAATATACCACGTGGACATTTTACTTGTCACTATTTCTAGAGGTTCATGTTTATGCAAGGTATTCTTTGAATTGGATGCTGCTTTCCCCTCAAACTGACGCTATTTTATCTTTTTTTAATATATATTCATCTTGTTTTATATATATATGTTTTTTCAGAGCAGTGAGTGTAAAGACAGGACAGGAGAAAAAAAGAATCACAAAGCACTTTCGTATGTGTGTGTTTTCAAATACTGCTTTTAAACCAGAGTGGTTTTGGGACTGGGGAGATGTATCTTGTTCCAAGTTGTGTATTGGGTTGTCTGGCTCGGAGCAGTAGCAAATTAACAGCTCAGTAGCAAAGCATTTGGGGTCATCTCAGAATCTTGTTGTGTTTTTCAGAAGATAATGTGCCTAGTTTTGTTCTGCAAAGCATAGGCCTTTTTATTGGCACATCTGTCTGGCCTCTCAAAAACAGCTTTTTTGCAAACCGTCTTACTGTGCTCTGAAGTTTTATATACTTAAACTCTGGATCAGGTCATCCCTATCCATCCAATACTGTGATTTTTGGCTGTGGAGCATTCCCAGCAGCCGCATGGCATGCTTTAGCTTGAAGGGTAAGTGAGAATTTGTTTGCCATTCTTTCTTTTCCTTTTTTTTTTTTTTTTTTTCCCTGACAAATGGATGCAGCTGAGAAATTTGAAACCTTTGCACAGTAATTTATCTTGCAAGGACTTAATGTGAGGTGTTCTCAGCAGTGCTCTACTCCCACTTCTAAGGCGTGCTTAGGTGATACCAGCCAATTCTGGTCAGTACTTCTGTATTATTACTCTGCTCCAGCTCTCTGATTCCTCCTTTGAACATCTCCCAGGCCCTTTTGCTCTACTTTCACTTGGCTTCTCGCGTCGTTCTGAACATGCCTGATCTTATCAGGGGCTCAGTGTACTTGGTTGGAGGCTGCCAGTGCACATGGGGGTAGTGCAGCCTTCTCATAACTAGCTCCGTGCTGTATATCTTGATCTGATGCTTTTTTTTTCTGCCCAAGGCTCTAGGCCAGGTAGGAAGCCCAGACTTTTTTCTTGCTTTAATGATGCAAATGCTTAATGATGATGGTGCTTTTGTGCCAGCTAGCGCATTCCCCAGCCATCTGGATTACTGCACGGTAGGATCGATATCAAGAGTAGTCCAATTCTTTCCTTTCAGAGGGCTGTTTTATAGGGGAATGAAATAAGGTTTATACCTGACTTTCTGTCTGTGGTAAGACTGATTTACCCTTGACATAATTGCATAATATACGTTCTGTAACTAATAGCTGGATAGAACTTAGTGTACAGGAAATAATCTTATCTGATAAAAGCCTTCTAATGATGATGGTAAATCTGGATGATCTGCTTCTTGAGAAGCAGTGAGAACTAATAACTTGGATAATAATTTGGAAATAAGTAACTTATGTACTTTTTTTTTCTCTTTTTCTAGAACCACAGAGCAGACCCAGAAGAACTATTCACAAAACTGGAGCGCATTGGGAAAGGCTCATTCGGTGAAGTCTTTAAAGGAATCGATAATCGGACACAGCAAGTGGTTGCTATAAAAATCATAGACCTTGAAGAAGCAGAAGATGAAATAGAAGATATACAGCAAGAAATAACTGTTTTAAGTCAGTGTGATAGTCCTTATGTAACAAAATACTATGGATCGTATTTAAAGGTAATTTATAATATTTCTCAAAACTTGCTATCAGGATGTTACCCAGTTGTTTTAAATGCCGCCGAGGAAAAAAAAAAATCTAGAATTGAGGAAATGTCATCATGCTAACTTGACTTTTTTAGTAGTTTTTTTTTTTCCTTCTTCCTTTGAGAAATGATTTACTTATTTATTTTTCCCACTTTGATTTGCTGCTTTTGCTGCATGATCTTTGAGGCTGGAAATAGCTCAAAATGGCTGCAGAATGAACAGAGTTGTGTGAGAGTTGTTCTTGTCCTTGCTTCTGGAGTCTTTTTTTCTCATCTCTTCCCTAAGGTACCCAGCCTAATCTTGTGCTCCTTCCAGGTTAGAAAAAATGTGTTTACAGCTAGAGTAACAGAAACCTTTCTCTGATATGAAAAGGTACCCTGCATTGTGTAGGGTTGTGTTTGTAATTATGCAGCATAATAGGCCTGAGACAAAGTAAAACTGACATCAGCAAAGTTATGTAACAGCTCTATAAAATGTTATCCA
Source organism: Crypturellus tataupa (assembly GCA_034781795.1). Lineage (NCBI taxonomy): Eukaryota > Metazoa > Chordata > Aves > Tinamiformes > Tinamidae > Crypturellus > Crypturellus tataupa. The sequence continues at coordinate 1,024,232 of JAWLRI010001115.1, forward strand.
AGGCACAATTTAAAAACCAAAAATATTCTACAGAAATCCACAATGTTGAGTAGGTCTTTCAGTTTGCAAAATTTTACACATTTTTAATGGATAGATTTTTAAAGCGGTGAAGTGTTAACCATAGTTACTGCTAGTATCCAGAGGTTATTTGGAATTTTTTGAAGCATTTCAGCACAGGCATTTCTTTAAGGCACAGGTAGAAGTGATGATATTAGATCCAAACATGATCAGTCTTTTTCTCAGTTTTTTACTTATGTGACAAACAAAGTCCTAATGTTATCTTCCGTGGTATCCATATTTTTAATTTCAAGCTGTAGAAGACCAAATGTTTTCCCTGTAGCACAAATAGGTAGAGGTAAGTTTTGGAAAGTGCTTTTACATGTATATAGCTCTGATTACAGGATTAAACATCAGTTAATTTGCAGCTGTCAACTTTGGGGGGGTTCCTGATTTGTTAGTCTGTTAAACCTTGATAAGCAATGGATTGAATTTGTTGAGGAAATTGTCTTTTATTACAGCAACCTAAGTGCTAAAACCAAAAAGTTATTCCAGTTTTCCAATCCTGCAAAACTACTAGTCCATAGCTGCAGTCTTTCTTCAGCATGTTTTTTACTCTTTTTGTTTTTCTTCTTTTCTTAAGTATGTAGTGTAGTTTCATAAGTGCTGTAAAGCTTTCAATTTGTGGTGGATTGTTTTGTGTTTTGTTTAATTTTAAAAAAATTCCTGGCAAGTATAAGAATATGTTCATGTCACATTACATTCCTCACTGCTGAGTTCTTTCTATTTCTAATCTATCTTGATAAATTCTGAAAGATTAATGCTGGTCCTTTGTTTACTTTTCACACTTATAGTATTCTTTGGGGAAGAAAACTTCTCTGTGAAGTGTGGGAAGGTTTTTGTGGAAGTTTGACTGTTGTCTGGTTCCTTCAAAAAGAAAAGTTTTGGTTTATTAGAGTGTTTTCTCATTCCTGAATAGCATGATAAGTAATTCTACTGCATGCTGTTCCCTGAGTAAATGAATGAAAACATCCCCAAAAATAAAAGAATTACTTTTAGTTCTTTAATTAAAAATAAATAAAATGGCTATAAGTAGGGTGTACGGGTGGTTTTTTTTGTGTTTTTTTTTTTTTTTTTTTTCTCTCTCCTCCTCTCTCTCCCTAAGACTTGATTTATCCCTGGCAACTAATATTAGACCTTGTAGCTTGAGATCACCTGAGGGAAAGAGTGTATTGGTTTTGTTAAATGTGCAAAGAATCTTTCATGATACCTTCATTTTAGTTAATTACAGGTATTTTCAGGGTTGTATTGGTCTACTTTTTTTTTTTTTTTTTAACTTAATTGCTATAGCTTTTAATTTTCTATCAGCTGTTATTCTGAGAGTGTTTGTCAGCCTGTTCGGTGTTCAGATCTGCAGCATTTCCTTGAGGAATACTGTAGACATGTCTTCGAAACGGTGGAATTTGTACTGTTGTGCAGCAAGTGACTTTAAAGACTAAAATCATTACAGTGACACTACAATCTGAAAAATAAGACATCTTGTTGCATTCCAGGCAACACACAGCAGATTAAAAAGTCAAGTAGGTCTGCTGGTGATTAATTAGTTCTCTGTATAAAAAATACTGAAAGTATTTCTAGAAATACCTTTTAAAGTGGTGACTAGAAAGAGTATAACTAGAAGGTATTTAAAGATGTAAAAGATCATTTTGATTTTTTTTCCCCTTTGCATCCTTCTTTGTTGTAAACAACTGACTCCTTAATGGGAATAAAAAAGATAATGTGTCTGGGTTTTGGCTAGTGAAAGGTATGAACCTGTGGGCATCTTTCAGAGCCCTAGAAAATAAGGAGTTGAACCAGTCCACCCTCTTCCAGATCATGTTTATGGAGCAGAAGTAGCTTACTAAAATACACTGATCATCTCTATGACTTTCTCTGAAGCTCTAAGAAGGATATTAGAAATTCTTTGGAGTTATGTATTGCCTAAATCAAGAGGGATTTCCCTGGCTAAAGTAGAGCAAACTGTCAGTGCAGATGAATTTCAAGTTGCCTGAAGTACTTACTGGTTCATTTTAGTTGAGCATCCAGATCTAGTTCTAGTCTCTAAATGGTATTTGCAAGCTGCTGCTAGTGAAATCTATAAAATTGGATGGCTTTTACTTCAAAGAGGCAGTTTCTGATAAAAATGGTTTTGCATTAAGGATGAAAGAAATAACTGCAACCACATTTGCTTCTGATTTTTATGTATTTTGCAGTTTGTTGCATTGAATATTACTGCAGATCTATCATAACTTTTGCTCTTCAATATTAAGTAAACGTTATCATTTTTATTCACTTTCAGTTTCTACCAAGTACTCTATCTTACAGTAGTAGTAAAGGACTATTTATTTTCCTGTTTGTGCCATATAGCTTTTGGGCTAGAAATTTTGTTTTCATCCCTTAACTATTTGCAGCACCCTGGGCTTGCTCTTTTACTCTTGTAGCGAAAACAAGCTTGAGGTTACTCTGTTATCCATATTTTAATACGGATAACTCCTATAGTAGCATCCGATAACTACTATCAAAATTAAACAGCACTTTGTGCAGAAAGGCTTTGAGAGCATATAAAGATACTGGTTGTGTTCTGCACTATTTATACTGACCTAAAATAGCTAGAAAAAAAAGGTTGTATATTCTAGCTAGCAAATACACCCAGTTACCGTGGATAATAGCAATTTCTTTGGGACATTATATTACAGAAACACAGTACTTATTCACCCTATACTGTTTTCAAGTAATAGTCAAATCTTCCAAACATGCCTGGTAACCACAATGTTTGCCTTAAATGAGAGTTTCTTGCAGGTTTTCTCAGCTGACAAAGTTGAGCTTTATAAAAACCTGCTAAAATTAGCCAGCCCTTCCCTGCTGATCTCATAATATTGGCATAGGCCCTCATAAATGGCATGTTTCTTAAATTCAGTATAAATCCAACAGAGTTCACTTTGTTGAGATAATTGGATGTGGTGCCCTCAAAAACTGCACCTTTATTTGCTTGTTGGGTTTCCTTTCAGATTTCTATTCACTAGCTGGGAAAAGGAATAAGGCAGAATATAGTGCAGAATGAAGGAGGCTTGAAAAAGTAGTTCTGTCGTAGGCTTGTGTATCGTTACAGGGAACGAGCAAATAGCAAATTATTTGCTGGAGATTTAAACAGTAGTTGTGATTTTTACCAGTGCTGGTTTGGTTTTAATAACTGATCTTCATTTCAGACAAAGACATGTGGAGTGGTTTTATTTCTCAGGAAGTGATAGTACTTCTTGGGTACTTCATGGAGTAGTAGTAGTAGTAGGTTTAAATCCAGATATCTAAATTCTGAAATGTGAGGAGATTGTGGGAAGCAAATAGAGAAGATTCTCCTCTGGAAACAGGAATATTGTTACCAGATCTTTTGGGTTTGTTTATATGAATCAGTCACCATTTTCAGCTGCACATGCAGGGTAAAGTCAGCATCTGGAAATCAATGTTAGAAGATTTTGTCAATTCTAGTGTTCTAGCACTGTAGCTGAGACATCTCAGCAGTGAAAGCACAGAAACTCTTTGCATTCCCGTGTCCTTTTCCAAGTAGGAATGAAGATTCAAACAACATAATAAAGGGACATACACTTTGCAATGTGATCTTTAAATCTTACTTTTTATTTACTTGTGGTGTTCTTATCTTTGACCTTTTTAGTGGCTGATTTGGAATCTCTGGTCTGGAGGCTTAGAAAAACTGCATGATTTTTTTCCCCAATACAGTAATGCAGCTTCTCCCAGATGGTGTCATATGCTGCTTGTGTCTCAAAATTGAAGCTGCCCCTATGGTAACAGGCATATTTTTGATAGAGATAAGACGTTCAAGGACTGTGAATTCTCAATTTTTGCTGATCTAACAAGTCAGGTTGGAGCTTGAGGGTGTGCTCGATATGCACTTGCTCCATTACCTTATAGATGAATAGGCATTTAACAGCTGCATCCATTTTTTTCTTTTGTAGTTCTGTTTCCTTTGAGGAGAAGTTTCATCTTGGTTTTGTTTTGTATTTTGCTTTTTTTTAAAGGAATTTTAAGGTCTACTGAGTAGCTTTGCCCAAACACGATATAAGAGTGTGTGTGCTCATGTAGCAGAAAAGTTTTATTTGAGAAAATCATAGGAGAGTTTTATAAATTGCAAGTTAATTCTTCTAACTTTGTAAATTTCTATGAATTTTATTACACATGTATTAAGAATGATGCTTCTTCTGTATCACAAAGAGCTGGAATTGTCTTATTGCAACTACAGTCTTAGGGAAAAAAAAAACTGATTTACTTTAAAGCAGTAGTTAGAGACAACCCAATGTTTAATGGGCTCTGCAATTGTGTTCTCAGAGCAGTATTCTGGTACTCTGTTGAGTTGGTTGGGTTTTGTTTGTTTATTTTCAGGGTACACTTGGCCTTCTAACAGCTAATGCCTCTTTTTTTACAGGGCACCAAGCTATGGATAATAATGGAATATTTGGGTGGAGGATCAGCTTTAGACCTTGTAAGTATATGAATTTTGCCTTTTGATTACCAGCTGTAAAACTTACTTCATTGTGTGTGCTTTCATCTCTCTTTTATAAGAATGCAGTCCCTGAAGGCTGGTGATATTATAGGAATACTCTACTGTAATGCTTCAAAAAATGTAAATTAGTCCATACTAACCTCTGTGTTTTTTCCTCACACTGAGCTGGTATTAATTTGTTTTTGCTGTTTGTCCTCTAAGCGCTAGGATGTGTCCATTGATTTTTTTTTTTTTTTTTTTTTTTTTTTTTGAGTCCAAGGGAAGCAGACTGGGTTTTTTACTATAAGGAGGAATAGTGTTCTTGCCATCTTCCTTCCCCCACTCCAAAAAAGTAGCATATTCATTAGCTT
>JAWLRI010001115.1:1029230-1039989 GCA_034781795.1 Crypturellus tataupa
TTTTTTACTATAAGGAGGAATAGTGTTCTTGCCATCTTCCTTCCCCCACTCCAAAAAAGTAGCATATTCATTAGCTTAAATTCTAATGTTTCCTTTGGGACTGGGTTTCAGGAATGAATGTTGTGTGTGTTCACAGAGTACAGTTAATTTTAACTGGCTAAAAGGTGTTGGCTTTTCCATTTTCAGATATTTATGGTTAAACATGAAAGTGCCTGTTACTTAAAATAATGAGGCATTCATAAAGGATGTAACTTAATAAAAAAAAAAAAAAGCACAGTCCAATGTACGTGGATGTGGTTTCCCCTGACTTTCAGTACAACTCCGCCTTGACTGTAAAGCCTAGACTCACCCTTTCCTGTAAGATAATATAACTTGGTCTTTGTCTGTGTGACTCTGGAGTAAAAATACAGCGTCTTCAGTATTACAGAATCATCTTAATGCTACAGTTACTAACAAAGATCTTGCCTGCATAGATTTAACAATGTGCTTAACTTCACAAATCTGTTCAAACTTTTTTTTTTGAGGGGAAATTTCACTACTTTGGCTCAGCTGTAGCAATGCAAAGGCATAGTCCTTGTGCAAAGAATATGGTAGCTTGTAGCTTTGGAACTTTAGTCTTTTGGGGGACGTGGCTAGGAGAATTTATTCTTTGTTAACATTTTGGGTAGTTATTTCTGATGCTCCACAGAAGACTATAAAAGCAGCTTTGAGTAGTATTCAGTGGTTTCACTCCTCCTTTAGGAGGATAAAACCTTGTTTATTATCTTGATAGCACCTTGGTGTTCTTTCTGTTTCACTGCTGTGTTTTTGTTTTGTTTGTTTGTTAGCAGAATTACCCACCTTAGCTGTTCCTGTTTCATTTAGATAGCTTCCTATGCTTACTAGCTTTACACTTAGTCCATATGAGGGACTCTGCAGAAGTACATTCTGTTGCAAATGGGAAAAAAAAGTGGAATGCAATATATTGGAACATGAGAAAAATAATGGATTGTTAAGTTGTGAACATAGACTGTGAATAGATTGATTTATTTTGAAGTAAACTTGGATTTCATAAGTCACTTAATCTGAAATGCAAAATTCTGTGTGCAGGCTCTGGCAAACTGGAACTTCTTGGAAAGTTCCGTAACTTTTCATATGGATTCCGGGGCAAGGGGAATGCATATTTGTGTACATAAGAAAAAGAATACTAAGCATTTTCAATATATTATCCATACAGGAGACATAAAGATGACCCTTAGTTCTGGGAGGATATTGAATATTCATATTTATGAATTGTGTTTGTTTTGTTAGGGTAGATTTTAAGTTTTAATTAACGTGTGCTTTCCTCTAAAGCTGCGAGCTGGCCCATTTGATGAATTCCAGATTGCTACCATGCTAAAGGAAATCTTGAAAGGTCTTGACTACCTGCACTCGGAGAAGAAAATTCACAGAGATATAAAAGGTGTGTGGCACTTCATATATATGAATGACTCTTTAAAGTTGCAAAATCATAGGACCCACATTCTAAGCTAAATATTGTATTATTTTCCGTCGGCAGCTGCAAATGTCTTGTTATCAGAACAAGGAGATGTTAAACTTGCTGACTTTGGAGTTGCTGGGCAGCTGACGGATACGCAAATCAAGAGGAATACCTTTGTAGGAACTCCGTTTTGGATGGCACCTGAAGTTATTCAGCAGTCGGCCTATGACTCAAAAGTAAGAGTAATAATAGAAAATCTTCACTTTGTAGCCTTGTCTTTTCTGTCTTTCTAGCTCTGAGTACTGATGAAATGGATTTCAGAGTTCTGAATAGGAAAATAAAGTCTGATTGGATTGTTTGTGTGCTATAACACACAATATGCTTTTACTTCTGTGCAAGACAGATGAAAATTCATATAGTAAATTAGATACTTTCAAGTTATGATTATTTCAGAGAAACTCATTGATGTTGCAGTTGGTCATCACTTCTTGGCTAAATTCCTTAAGGAGTCTGCTGGGAAAGAAACTGAGTGATCATCTGCTGGATTTGGTTGACACCTCTCCCTGTTTCGTTACAGAGTGAGGTGTAGGAGCAAGGTGGAATACTAAGTGCTTGTGTAGTTTAACACCAGCGTGCAGTTTTGCTGTCTAAACAAAACTGAACTGCACTTAGGAAATTCACGACAATTCTTTTCAGTTCTTTATGTGGAAAAGAAATTGTATGAAGATTAATGTTTCTGAGGCTTTTTCCAAAAGCACACGTCTTCAGGTACACTTAGCACTGCAGAACGTTTTTATGTATACATTTGCCAGAGTTACTAAGGACACATTACATGGGGTTATTTAAAAAAAAACCTTTGTGCGTCATCACTTATACCAACATTAAGTTTGTGGTGTATATATAGAACGCTTTCAGTTGCTAAACGCTTTGTCATGGTAGCACTTAGTTTTTTACTAAAATTAACTTTTCCCTTTCTCAGGCTGACATCTGGTCATTGGGCATCACTGCCATCGAACTAGCCAAAGGGGAGCCACCCAACTCGGATATGCACCCGATGAGAGTTCTGTTTCTCATTCCCAAAAACAATCCTCCAACTTTATTAGGAGAATTCAGTAAACCTTTCAAAGAATTCATCGATGCATGCCTGAATAAGGACCCAACATTTGTGAGTAGATAAAAGAGTGTGTGTTTGTGTGTAGGTGGGCTTTGACTTTCTTATTTATTTGGGTGCTTTTGAGGGCAGTTGTTTTTTGTTCCTTACTCTTTCTAGAGCATCAGACTCAAATAATTTCAAAGACTATGCTTTTCACTGTAAGTGGTATAAGTGCTTTTTTTATGTGTATCTTCCCATCCTGCTCTCTTCAGTTTAAAATAATAAAAGTAGGGAAAGAGTGACCAAAGAAATTATAATATCAGAGGCAGCTTCCTAAGGAGCAGGCTAGTTTGGGCCTCTTTAAGAAAAGAGAAGGCTGAACATAAGAAAGAGTCTCGAACTTTTTCTTCAGCAAAACTTTTACTGTCTGAATTTTGCTCTACAAGGAAATGTTGCACTAGAGAATTTTGATTAGTCATCTTCCTGGGTGTGTACTTGCTAATGCAGAAGAGTAAGCAGTATAGTCTCTGTGCAACTTGATCATATTTTTAGAGTGCTTGTAAATATGGATTACTGCTGCCTTCTTTGACTTCCTGCTTGAACTAAATTCCTAATACAGTAAAACTTAAGATCTGGGAGTCAGTTATAATACTAAATCTCCTCAGCTAATGTATAAAATCAGAGCATGTTACCATAAAGTTCAGTATTTTAAATGTTCCTTACAGCGCCCTACTGCAAAAGAACTTCTGAAGCACAAATTCATTATGAAAAATGCCAAGAAGACTTCATATCTGACAGAACTCATTGATAGGTTTAAGAGGTGGAAGGCAGAAGGGCACAGTAGTGATGAATCTGATTCCGATGGCTCTGATTCGTAAGTTCATTTTCACAGTTTAGTTTGGGTTTGTGTGGTTTTATTTATTATCTTTAAGTGTTATGGGTGTTGCAGTTTATGTATCTCATTTGCTCCTCTCCTATGTAACTGTCTTTATTCAGTATGTTTTGCATCAGTACTAATCTTTCAAAGGAAAACGTTTTTCTGAACCTAAAGACTAATGCATAAATCAAGCCATTCCTTCTTCAAACTTCTCCTCAAACTCAATTTCAGTTCTGCTTAAGCACTGTGTGTTCCCTGGTCTCAGGTTAGTGGTTAAACCAAAATACAGCACAATTAGAAACACTGCAGAGCAAGGTTGAGGTGTGCGGAGAGGCTTGCACAATGCCTGTGGATCAGCATCTGTTCTCCAAGTCTGTTTTTCTGGATATCAGATAACTTTTAAAAGGGAGACCATGGGAGAAGGAAAGCCTTACGGGTAGACTAGATCTATTTGCTTTGATCAGGCTTTAACTTATTCAGTCTCTAAAGTTTGTCTTTTCTCCTAAGTTCAGTTAGATTCAGTGCACACGTACTTGAGGTACGCTGAACTAATCCGTGTAGGTTTAGTATGTATTTGGGTTACCCATGCTGCTTAGCATTATGTTGTGGCTAGTGTTATGTAGATGGTGTCCTTTTCCTTCAGGGAATCAAGTAACAAAGAAAATAACTCTCATCCTGAGTGGAGTTTTACTACAGTTCGAAAGAAACCAGATGCAAAGAAGCTGCAGAATGGGACGGTATGTATGGTCCGAGTTTTTCTTTACAGCTCTGTTTTGTAGATATTGTAAGGGGCATATTCATAAATGCTAATTATTTTCTTAATAAGAACTGGCTACCTTTTTGTAAGTCAACACACAGAGCTTATTAGTGATAATGTCAGCTCCAGTTGCATAAGATACCCTATAGTAATAGGTCAGTGTCTGCTTCATGGAGTTGTGAATATTAAATGTTAGTATGATATTGAGCAGAATAGAACTGTGGCAATATATGACATGCATTTTACATAGCATGTATAACTTTGAAAGTTAATTTATACACTATTACAACAATGTATTAAAATAACCTGTGTTTGCTAATTTTTAGGATCAAGAGCTTGTTAAAACCCTGAGTTGTTTAACAATGATAATCACCCCTGTGTTTGCTGAGGTAAGCTTTAATTTAGAAGGCCATTTAAAAGTATGGCAAAACTGTTTGATTGCATTTTGTAAGCTTTATCTGTTTTGGTCTGTTACTCAGCTTAAACAGCAAGACACAAATGATGCTAGCAGAAAAAAAGCAATTGAGGAACTTGAGAAAAGTATCAATATGGCAGAAGCAACATGTCCAGGGATCACAGATAAAATGGTGAAGAAACTTATGGAGAAATTTCAGAAGTAAGTTAAGAGACTTTTATATGCCTTTAAAACAAACAAAAAAGCTTCATTTTAACATAAATTTAAAAATTTAATGCCTATATTCAAGAAAGATTGGCTGAATTTTGGATACTCTCTATATTAGGAAAATTTGAGTGGAATTCTGTGATAAATGACAGATCTGTTACAACCAGAAGTTAAACTTTAGCTCTGTTCCTCATATGGGATGCTTCTGGTTATTGCAACTAAAATTGTAGCAATCTTTTTTTTTTGTGTGTGTGTGTGTGTGTGTGTTCATTTAATGCTGCAATAGTAGTAGTTATAGTTTGCTGCTTTTAATTTAACCTGCAATTTTATCTCAAATATATTTGTAGCAAGTAAGGGAGTAAGAGAATCTGCATTTTTTTTTTCTGACCGTTGCACTGACCATTGTGTGGTGTTTGCAGAATGAAAATGTAATAAACAAAAAATTCTATTTTATTTGTAGATTTTCTGTTAATGACTCATCCTAAGAAACTTCACGTAATTGACTGCTGTTTCGTATGGACCCAGTGAAACCCACCAAACTACTTCAAGCTTGGCAGTGCTTAGCTCATGAGCTCCTTGTGCCTTTTGGATCTTTGCAACATATTGATGGTGATTGAGGATTTGGAAGAACCTACTCAACTATTTTGTGGCAGTGCACATGGTTTTATATTTTCAGGAAATTATTTTGTAAAGAACAACTTTTAATATTGTAGTTTCACCTGTTTAATCTGATAAATGTTGAGGTGCAGTTTTGCTTTTAGAAATAACCATTACTTTAGTTAATAGGAAGTGCAAGTACAGTATGTTTTGATGCTATTTTGTGCCTGTGCACAGGGATGTACAGGTCTTTTGTATTCCTGAGTTAAACTTTTGTAAATCACTAACAAGCTTCAGAGAAAATAGCTTTTTCACAAGCATATTCAGAACATGTAACGTAGTGGCAAAGGTATTGCTGTAGCACCTGCTTCAACCAGCATAGAGTTATCATGCCCTGGAAAATAAACCTGCAACAGTATCTACTCTAATTCTAAATTGGTACAGTATTTTAGGCAGCTCTATGATTACATATATTTGAGAGCAATATGTCACTAGTTTGCAGGTGATATGTAGCAACAGGAGTATCCTGATGTACAGTACATATATTACCTTTTAGCGCAGGTTTTAGGTAGTAACTCAATCTTATTCATCATGGTAGGAAAATTAAAGCAATACAGTTGAGGGGGTGGGGCTTTTGGCAATAATGGACAAAACCTGAAGTCCAATTTAATTTAATTTTTCTCCTCTGAGTATACATGCCTGGGTGGACGGGAGCCAGAGAAGCCGAGCGTCGCATGATACATACCTCACGAGCAGGTATAAGCGTAACACCAGCGTCCTATGTGGTGGTGTTGTTTCTCCTGTAAGATATTTATACACGTTTTTGTTCTTAAGTACATTAAATACAGTGCATCAACATAATTTGTTTATAATTTTCTGAAAGTGTATTTTAAATATGTATTTACCAGTTTAATATGCAAATAACTGAGTTATAGATATTGTTTCACGAAAAGGTAGTACTGTGCAGTACAGAGTGATTTTTTTTTTCCTTTTTTTTTCCTCATAAAAAGTAGGTAAGACTATAAAGTTGCTTTCAGTTATATATTTATGGTACTGCTAGATGGGTAATATCTTCTTTTCCTGTTTTTTTTTTTTGTTTGTTTTGGTTTGTTTTCCTTTTTCAACCCAGTATGTATATTATGCTGAAGTTTTGATTGTTTTTTCAGTACTTAGCTGTGGAACTGTTGGTGTAAATTTATTTTTGATAAAGGCTGGGTGTGTTTATTTTATGGTTCAGACCTGCACATTTTGTTTTTGCACAAAAGTCATTTTAAAGAATCTGAAATATATCTGCCAAATATTGAGAAAGTAATGGTGTGCAAGTAAATATTGCATTTTTAGTCAAATGTTGCCATTACATCGTTTTTATATAAAGGACACTTGTGAGAGATGGTGGTTAGATATGCCAAGGACAATTATTTTCAATGGTGCCTACACTGTAAAAATTAGTTTTAACTCCTTGTTTTAATTTTAAAGAAAATGTTTCTGTTTAAATCTTTCATCTGCTATATAACTGAAATCCAATTAGAATTTATATCTGAGAAAAAAAAGTCTGGAAATAGTTTTTGAAAACAATAATGTTATGGATTAAATAAATATTTTTATAAATGTAAAAGCAGCAAAAGTTGTAAATACAGTTGATTTGAAGCTTTACAAAATAACTGCATCACAGAAACAAATTGTAGTGTTCCTTTAGCTTCTGTAGTTGTTAGTCTTGTAAATCTGTTTATAGATGAAGCTTATTTCAATGTTTTTGGGGGGGTTTAAATGGTTTAAAAAATAAATATTTAAGTTCTGTAAACTTTCATGAGCCTGTTCTGTTGTTTTGTTCTGGATTGTTTTACTCGATGTATGGATAAACCTCGCAGGGATTTGTGTTGCAGCTCCCAGAGCTGCTCCTTGTGCAGTTGCAGGGGTGTTTTGGAAAGGGGGCTACCTTGGTCTCGTACCTGCAGAGGAGTCATCAGGACCCGTGTGCTCACACGAACGTGCGGTGCCGGTGCCAGCGCTGCAGAGGTTTTCCAGCGCCCGACTTGGGAACCCCGCGTTGTGGATGCGAGGTACAAAAAAGCCTGCGTCACGGTTACCTCGGCTTCATTTCAGCAGTCTCAGCCTAGGTCTCATTTCAGAGCCACACTCATTTTGCAGAATTAAAAGAAGGCTCTAAGGGAAGTAGCAAGAAGTAAAAGCACATTTTTATATGGGAGGCCGAGGGAGAGGTGATGGGAATTTCTCCAACTCCTGTCGTGGGTGACTCTGCCCTCTTAACGAGGGCTTTAGTCTATGCAACTCCTGACGATTCCGGATAGCCGGGGTTACGGAGTGAAAGCAGAAACTGCAACCTCACTGTGCGCCGACTGTAATGCACTGCGGTGCCTCTTCCCCTGCGATGGGTGGGATGTGACCTACCTTGTGGGACACTCTGGGGACGAATCCGTCATATATGCATAGAACAGCCTCATTCTATGATACAGCCCAGTCAAGAACCAGTTTCATTGCACTGCATGTGGCATTCCAGCTCCTAAAGACTGTGCAGCCGAAGAGTATAACTCTGAAGAGTGGATATCTGTATTCCCTGTTTCCAGAGAAGTTGGCTGTCCAAGCATCCTGCCCCAGCCCCGTGTGTTAGTTATTGATGAGATGTGTAACTTAATCAACAGTATTCCAGTGCTGGCACGGAACTAATGGAAAGATTCATCAAAATATTCATGCAGGAACCAGCTTCCCTTTTGTTACATATTCCCTCTGTAGACTGAGAAGAACTGATACTGAAGTAGCCCTAAAGTAGTCTGAATCACAGAATAGAGAAATGTGTTTGGTCTTCGATAGCTGAGTCATTTATCAGTGTAAGGAGTCTTTAAAATCCCTAGTCTCATTCCTCTAATACACTTTGTACAGTGAACATCTAGTAGTCGTAAAAAAACTGCATTCGATGGAATGTCTAGTCGAACAGGAATGTAGGTAGAGTCCTAATGTTTGCACAAAGTGGAGCAGTTGTTAAAATCTATTTTTATTGTGCTGTTTTATGACTTAACACTGAAATAAAATTGTTCCTTGATGCAAAGCTTTAGTGTCGTGTGCGTTGGCTTGCCTTATTTCATATTTACTAGTAATTGAATTTATTTTTAAATATAGAGAGGAATTCAACACTTTGAAACCTCTTTTAGTGCTTCAGGAAAGCCAGTTTACACAGCAGTTTGGGTTGAGAATGGTCATTTGTGTTGCATTCCTGGCTGCTCCGTTCCCGGGCTATTGCTGCTCTTCGTGCAAGATGTGCTAAGTCACGGTGCACGCAGCCTGCCCCAGCGCGCTCTAGTCCATGGAAAAATCCAAAAATAGTTCCCGGGTCCTTGTCCCTCCTTCCCAAGGCAGGGAGGAGGCCCCTGCCCTGCTGTGCTTTGCAGCACGGTCCTCGCTGCAGGGTGTAGCCTCCTGCTCAGGGCTGTGCTCTAGGGAGAGCTGGCCCGGGACAACCTTTGCCATGTCTCCCTGTGCTTTTCCTGGGATTTTAAGGTGTGTGAAGGCGGCGTGTATATTCTGTAGCTCAAACACTGCTGCTTTTCTCCACCACCTCACGGGTGTAGCCTGCCCTATATGAATGCTCTACTCAGAGGTGTCTAAGCGAGGTCCAGGTCAGCGTTTCCAGCGTGGTCCAGCCTCGAGCAGCCCCGGGGAGCCCTCGTGTTGATCCAACGCAGCTCCATGGGCAGCCGCCCAAGAACGCGGCTGTTTTGCACAGCGTTTGGCGCAGGCACCGCGGCTGCCGTCCCGGGGCGCTGACGGCACCGAGGGGAACGGGAATGGGCCCCATGGAGCATCCCTGGGTGCCCAGGAGCCCTGGGGCACCGAGAAGGCGGCTGGGGCTGCAGGAGCTGCAGCTGCCCCTGCACAAGTAGGGACACGAAACTCCCGTGTGGGCAACACTTTATTGCCCAGTTTGACAACAGCGATAGATGCTCGTGGTGCGGCAGTACCCTGAAGCCCACTTCTTGCATTGCAGCTAACTATTTTTTCCTCTTTCCCCAGCTTTCTTGTCCCTGAAATCCCTTCTCGGAGTTCATCACAGCTGTGGATTTACTGGGCTGGTGGTCTCCTTGCACTAACATCCTACACAATCTTAGAAGATGGTTCTTAAAAATAACAAAATCCTTCCCTAAAATCTTTTAGCATCATTCCTTAATTCTCTGGGACCCTTTTCCAACGTAGGTTTCCTGTAATTCTAGCAGTAAGCAAATTTCTTTCTTTTATTTATTTATTTTATATACACTTCTACCTCAAGCATTTTTATACCTTTGCTCTTTCAGGAAAGAATGAACCGTTTTCCTGCCCTCCCCGCTATCGACTTTTAGGAATTCCCCTCTCCTGCTTCTCCTTTATAACTTTATGGAAACAGCCCTGGTAAAAATAACGCTGTGCTCACGCCGCCAGCAGAAACGTTTAGCAGCACCATGGTTACAGCGAGCCTCCCCGCGCCAAGGGCGAGCACCAGCGGCCTGCTGTGTCCTAGCGCCCTCCTGGCATCTTCTTCCCCCGTGTCCATCGCCAAGGATGGGTTTGAGGGACAGGGGCCATGGGAGCGATGGTGCCAACGGCGTTATGGAAGGTGCAACGCCAAGGGATGGATGTTAATCCCGTTCCTGGAATGCTGCAGGATGTCGCCAGGCTGATGAGTAGCAACGTGGTGGTGCTTGGTGGAGGGCTGATGCTCAAAGCAGGTTGAGGGGAAGACCGAGCGGGTCGCTCAGCTGTGAGCGTCACAAGGAGCGCCCAGGAGTGCCACCCGCTTCAGACAGAGCAGTTGGTCCTATCCAAACCCCCCCTTGAACATCTTCCTCCTCTTCCCACTGGAGCTGAATCCCACTGGGGCCGCATGGGAAGGCTCTGGTGCCACTTCCAGGTGTGGTGCGGGGGACAACCCTGGTGGGGCATCCAGGTCGTGTGGACAGGTCCAACAGCACCATCATTGTCCACAAACAGGTCCATGAACATCCCTCTACAGCTAACAGCACGCGGACACCACGCGCACGCACCGCGCCGAGCGAGCAGCGCGCCAAGGGCTAGGTGAAGTAGCCCGCGGCGCCCCAGGGAGTCCTCCGCGCCGCCGCGCCGGTGGCCAAGGCCACCTCTTCGTCCTCCTCGTCCAGCTGGAGGCTGCCGGACGAGAGGCGCAGGCGGGCGGCGGGCAAGGGCCGGGGCCGCCCGTAGCGGGCGCCGCACTCGGACGCCACCAGCTCGGGGTCGGAGTCGCTGGACTCGGTGCTGCTGCCCACGAGCGGGCGCCGCGGGGCCGCCACGGGCCGGAAGGCGCCCGCGCGGTGGCCGCTGCTGCTGCTCAGCGCCGGGCAGGGCCCCAG
>JAWLRI010001115.1:1040331-1063584 GCA_034781795.1 Crypturellus tataupa
GCTGGAGCGCGACGGCGGCAGGAAGGCGCCGGGCAGCTCCGCGCACGACGACGACGACGCGTCCAGCGCCGGCTCGGAGACGTGGGCGCCGTTGGCGGCGCCGAACGGGCCGTAGGCCAAGCGCAGCTCCTCCACCTGCGGGCGGGCGGCCGTGGTGGTGGCGACTCGGCCTCCCGCACGCGGTGGCCATGGTGTGGGGACACCTACCTGCTTGGACACGTCCGTGAGCAGGTCCGGCGAGGAGCGGCACTGGCGCTCGTCGTAGCGGGACGTGCGGCGCTTCCTGCAAGGCCCGGGGTGTTACCGGGCCCCCGGGCGCCGTCCCCCCGGCACCGCCGTCCCCCCGGTACCTCTCGAAGGGCAGGCTCCGCAGCTGCCCCTTCCGCCCGTGCTCCAGCAGCTGCCGCTGCGTCCGCCCGCTGCCACCACCGGAGAAAAACCCATGAGGAACCATCAGCCTTCACCCACCCCACAGCTGTTTTCTCCCAGGAAGGGGGTGTTTTTTCACCTGTAGCGGAAACTGGAGCCCTTGCTGCACAGCAGGGCTTTGGGCTTGGACTTGGGCTCCTCGGAGAGCCTGAAGAAGGCGTGATACTCCACGCACGTCTTCCAGAAGGCCTTGCAGGCGTCCCGGCTGGCCATGGCGAACTCCAGCGTGTCCTTGCACAGCGCCTGCGCGGCCACCAGCAGGGAAAGTGGTGGAAAATGGGGTTTGTGCAAAAAAAAGAACATTCAAGGCCATGCGGGCCTGCCGGTCACCAAGCCCAGGCTGGTGCTGGTGGCTGCGGCACCCGGCCCTGTACTTACGGCAATGTTGATGTGGAGCTTGATGAGGAAGTGCTTCCTCTTGAAGCTGAGTTTTCGGATTTTGGCCCAGTTGAACGTGTTGATCTTCGTGTTGCCCTGCAAAGAGGGACACGGCAGACTTTGAAGCGAGTTGGGCTATGTGACCCTTGGAGACACCAACACAGAGCAGACTCAACCTGAGGAGACCCCTCACAGCCCCGGGATCCACACACAATCCCACCAGCTGATCCCAAAAATGGGAATGGAGCTTCAGGGCTTTGCTCTTCTGCTCCTAGAGAACCTCTTGGCCTTCCGCCATGGACACCGCAGCAGCAGACCAGGCCATGCTGAACACCGCCGCGACCTCAGGACCCTGCGGGTCTCCTGAGAACACCCTGAGGGTTTGTTGCATCCCAGATGCTCCAACCACATCCACGGCCTCGCGCTGTTTACGGCTCCGCAGAAATAACCGGGTCTGGCAGCGCTAATTACCAGCACCAGACCCACAGTTAGGATTTTCTCCTGCTCTGGCAAGCCGGGCCCAGGTTGGAATTAAGCCGGCGTGGGAGGCGGGCGCTGCTGCCCTGATTACAGCCTTATGCAGCGGCACAGACAGGAGAGGGCTATTTTTTGCTGGTAGATTATACACTGAGCACGCGTGATGCAACCCTGGGACCCGTGTTGCTACACGGCCACGTTTTGCTTTACAAGGGTGAAACACGGCTCTCCGGAGCCGAGGTGACCGCGCTGGGGACAGCAGTGCCGGCACCGGTTGGGCTGTGTTTTCGGTTGCTGCGGGTTTGGGGGTGGCAGCTCACCCGCAGCACCAGCACCCCCATGTGCGTCACGGCCAGGTTGATCTGCGTCCCCTCGCCGTCGCTCGCGGGGTGCGGGCGAATCCCGTACATGTCCAGCTTCCGCGCTACGTCCAGCAGCTGCGCGTCCGACTCGGCCGGCGTCTTCCCGCTGGAGGCACAGATGAGGGAGAAGGATGTGGAAATCACAGAGTCACGGAATGGCCGAGGTTGGAAGGGACCTCCAGAGAGCACCTAGTCCAACCCCTGCTCCAGCAGGGACACCCAGCGCACAGGACACAGGGTGGCATCCAGGCGGGCTGGAAGATCTCCAGAGCAGGAGCCTCCACAGCCTCTGGGCAGCCTGTGCCAGGGCTTGGGCACCCTCATGATAAAGAAGTTCTTCCCACATGGAGATGGAGCTGCCTGGGGTTCAGCTTGTACCCATTACCCCTCGTCCTGTCACTGACCACCACCGAGCAGAGTTTGGCCCCATCCTCCCTACATCCTCCCCTCAGGTACTTGGACATATTGACCGGATCTCCTCTCAGTCTCCTCCAGGCTAACCTGGCCCAGCATTGGGCACCTGCTGCACTCGCTGGTGCAGGATGGCGACGGCTCCCGCGGGCGCTGCTGTTGGCATCGCCACCTCCACACGCTCATTAACCCATTAGCCCCATTGCGGGCGCGCGGTGGGACGTGGGGCCGGCGCGGCGGCTCTCACCCGTGTCTCCGGTGGTAGCGCATGATCCTGTTGTCCAGGTAGTCCTGGTTGGGCAGGTACTTGTGGCTGGCCAGGTGCCTCTGGTCCCTCTCCTCGTGGAAGTCGCCCAGCTCGGCTGTGGGGCGCAGCGGGGTGAGGAGCCGTCGCCGCGACATCCCGGCTCCCTCTTCCACAACCCCCGTGTCCCTGCGGGACCCCCTACCCTGCAGCAGGTGGGAGACCAGCAGCGCGGCGCTCTTGTCGCTGCAGGGCAGCCGCCCGCCGGCCAGGTCCTTCTTGATCTGCAGGGTGAAGAGGTACCTGCGGAGAGCGAGAGGACGGGGCCTGCGGCTCCACGGGGCCCTTCTGCGAGGGGCTGCCTGCCCCCGGCATCAGTAGGGTTCAGAGTTAACAATCCTTTAGGCTTCGCAGGGCATTTGCAGCTATCATCAGGGCTAATGTACTGCTGAGGCATTGCGTTTGATTGCAATGGATTGCATTCCGCTGCAATGGATTGCGTGGGATTTACTCTTGGTTCCTTTTTTGCAATGCTTTCTCCAAAACATAAGAACTAGCTATGTAATTAAAACTACTAACAATAATAAAACTAAAGTCTTCATTTCAGAATGTAGCACAAAACCAGACTAAGCAAAGTCAAACTCACTGCAAAACTACTAGAAATTCAGCGGTAAATAAGCTGGAGCCTCTTGAGAGTGCTGATCCATGGAGTGGATTGCAATATCTTTATAAATAGAGGCTCAAGAAAAGACATTTCTGTTTTGGCTTGTAAAGTACCAAGCTGTTTCACTACACAGAGCTATCCCTGCTAATACAGAGGTGCAGGATGAGGATAAGGAGTTTAAACACACTTAAAAGCCAAACGACAGGGCTGTGCATTAAGAAAGGACCCGAGCAAACACGGTACCTGGTCAGCTCTTCTCGCAGGTGTCCGGGGTCCACTGGGAAAAATTTCACCATAAATTTGAAAAGAACCTCCTTAGGATCTTAAAACACAACACCTCATAAGTTTGCTTTCCTGCGCCTAGTGAGAACATTTACAACTCGCTTCGCGCATGCTGCCTCCTGCCGGAGCAAGTCACTCCGATCCCTTGCGGACTTAGATCCACGAGCGCCAGGGCCTCCCGCCTGCCCCAGGACAACCCGCCCGCCCATAACCCGGCCTTGGGAAGGGAAAGGAGCTACGGGAAACGCTCCAGCGTATCCATTACCCTGCAGTTTGCCCCGGCGTCCTGCTGGAATCCAACAGGGCTGATCTCGGGCACCTCTGGCACGCGGAGATAAACACCAGGCTAGCGGGAAAGGGGGGCAGCTGGATGGCCCTGGATACAGGGATTGCTGGGGCGTCAGGAATGGGCAGGGGGAACATGCAGGTGACTCGATGCACATCAAAGGGGCGGCTTTTTAGCCAGCGTGTCCCTTTTGTGGGGCGATTCCTGCCCTGACATCCCCTCCTCCTCAGGCACCACGCCAAAGGCAGCAATTTTGCTGCAGGATTTTATACTTTTTGGTGAATTCAAAACTCCTACCCAGCCTCAGACTGTGGAAGGAGCCCAGGTAAACGCCAGAGACGGCAGCCCCTTCCCCCGGCACAAAAGATTGTGCAAATGCACCTGGGAGAGGCTGTCCTGGACAGAGATTTATTTGCAAAATACTTACTTTTTACTTGTTTCGTTATGGGTTTCAGTGGCTCCAACCAGACCTGAAATAAGGCAGCGAAGAACTGGGTGAATAAAAGCCGCAGGATCACCCAAGAATGCAACAAAAAAACTCCATCCAGCCCTGCTGGCATCTTAGGATGGGGATAGAGAGGGGGACGAGGGTTTCCCACCCATCACTCACATAGTGCCCAGCCTGGCTCCGAAATTCCAGCCCGAAATACTCCTTCTCGGCAAGGTTGAGGTGGCTGCAGGTCAGGTTGAAGAGCCCTTTGCCGCAGGACTTTTGCTACGGGACAAGCACACGGTGGAGGCAGCAGGTTAGGGGATGCTGAGAGCAGAGAGGACCCAATTTCAGTGAGAGCAGGAGAATATTTCTGCCCCCCCACATAGGATCTATGGGATTTTTTCCCGACTCTGCCACAGCCAAAGCAATTCCCTTGGCACATGGGAGCGAAGTGGGCATACTGTATGCCCCTTCCCTCAGCTCTTGGATATCGGAGTCCTCCTCACTGCTTTATTGCAGAACTTAATAGGCAGGAAAGGAAAAGAAGAGAGGAAAAAAATGCATTTTGGGCTTTGGGAACAACCACTGTCTGAGCAGCTCCATCCCCAGCTCCCGAGCTCACGCACTGGCACCCAGCAGCACTGGGCACTTCAGCTGCCCTCACACAGGGAAGGGAGGCCGGGCATCACTTGGTCTCATATATATAAATATACATATGAGCGTTATTGAAATACCCCAAGGGTAAATAAGTGCCTTTGCTGAACATGCCCGGCCTCCGAGAGCCTGCTTGGTCCATCCTGCTCCCTCCACATGCTCCAGAAAGCAGCAAAACTCGAGAAGGCAGTGCCGGAAAGCACCAAAAACACTTGCTTAGTGCCAAAGCAAGCGGGGACAGGCGGGACAGGGCCGGCACCGGCTGCATCCCTGCATTCCTGGTGCCGAAGCGGAGGGCAGGCTGCAGCTGGGGCTCCCTGCTCGCTAATCACAACCTTTCAGGCTTCTCCCGGTGCGAAATTGCTACCTCCGCGCCGTGGGGCCGCGAGGAGCGACAGCGTAATGACAGCGCCCGGCTCGCCTCGAGCCCACCGCAGCACCAGCGCAATTAAAGCAATTGCAGCCGCTTATTCCCAAGGCTGGAGCTCCGCAGCGTGAAAATCCTCGGCCTTTTGCCAGGCACCCTGCAAAGACCCCGCCGGGTTGCTCTGAGCAGGTCCCAGCTAAGGGCGCTTGCAGAAGTGCCTTGTGCGCAGTGCGATCCCAAGCGCAATTGTCACACATCCCGGCAGCCCCGATGCCCACGGTGGGCAGGGGACACGCACGGAGCACACGGGGGGATCAAACCCACCATATTTTGCCCCTTTTGTGTTTTCCCTCCCTTTATACTGAAATACCGTGCGCACAAAAGAGCTTTCCAAAGTCGGGAAGGGATTTGGAAGAGCTGCTTGAAATAGCTCCTCCAGACCTAGCCCAAAGCAGTGCTTTTATGATGGCCAAGCCACTAATTCAGCTCCTCATTTATCGTAACCATAAGGCATCAAATGCATGAAATGCCTAGGAGGGGTTTCCCATAGCTTTCCATGCTAAAAAAAAAAAAGGCAATTTCTAGTAGTTCCTCTAATGGAAGCTATTTGCTGCAATAACGTTGTGCAGAGCTATAGCAGTGTAAGCGTTTCGGGCAAAGAAGAAAGCGGAGATGGAAAAGTGCAGCAATATCGTTCGGATTATCTCGCACTATGCCCTGATCTAATCAGTATGAAAAACAGCATTTTTAAATAACCAGGTTTGTGTTTAAGCTGACTGCAGGCCGATGATACATTAATTGAACTTCATTAAACTTCCATATGATGGAATTACTTTATAATACTCTTTTGTATAAAACTGCTATTGTGGAGAAACCAAAGTACTTCTGAGAGGGAGCAGACATTTTTCTATACAGACATTCTGTGCTATAAAATAGAAAACAGAATTATCTAAGGAATGTAATACAACTTGAAGAATAGTTTTATATAAAACAGTTTCCTCCCACAGGAGATGGAGGTAAGTACCAGAATAGATCACCTTGAGTTATCCTGTTCAGTTTTCTACCATGATTGATTATCACATCCTAATCAACAGCAAATACTCAATCATTCTTGTAAGAAGATGAAATTTCTAAAATATAGACAAGGTATCACTTTATATTTAGCTCCAGATATATAAATATATTTATATATAATCTATAACATCAGAGATATCCACATAACATTTAAAATACATTTCAACAGCTAGTATTTAGAGCTAGTATTTATTAAGTGTCAACTACTAATGACAGTGTGCTTTGGGACACTGTATTACAGAAAATAACATCCAAGCTCCTCATCTCCTCAAACCACACAGTTTTCTTTTCCAATGAAATATCCAAGCAGGGAGGCACATGCAGATGTTTCTCACCATGGTACTTTGGCTGGATATGCTATTTTTTACTCTGTTCCCAGATTTCTTTCCTTCCTTGCTGAACGCTTTTACTGGCATCCAAACAAACAAAAACAGAATTCCACACTTGTCAAGACCATCGCATTATATTAGCTGCTTTCCAAAAAGGGGACACCCGAGAAGTAAAAACCATTCCTCCTGCTTTATAAATAACACAGATAGGTGAGGACAGCAGGAGTGTGTCAGTGCTGAAAGACATTTAGCAATCAGCACAACAAGCGCTCGGTTTGGGTTGGGGTTTTTTTACTTTTCATTTTTGTTCACTTTCCCCCTCCTCTTTTGCACAACCCAGAGGCTCCCAGCCCGTCAGAGCCTTATGCAACCCTCCCGAGCAGCAAGGGCTGCACTATCCACCCCCAGACAACAAGCTGATGCCACTCACGTCGACGACGAAGATCTTCTGGGAGTCATCCAGAAACTGGACCTTGAGATGCAGCATCCTGCGGGCGCGGGAGCGCTAGCGGAATGAGCGCCCGGCCGCGAGCACCGGCTCCGCTCCTCGCGCGGCGACGGCTGCGCTCGCACGTGCAGCCTTCTCCCCGCTGCAGCGCGGCAGAGTGCAAAGAGAGCAGGACGGAGGAAACTGCTGATATCCACCCCCGGGGCTGCACATCGCCGCTGGGGTTAGGGGTGTTTTTCCCCTCGTGCAATTACGGCTTCCCAGCGCCAATCCCAGCAGCATCTTCTTAATTCAGGGTCACTTCCAGTCATACAGAGGGGCCAGAGAGCCTTGTGTTCAGCTAATGTGACCAGGAGTGTCCTGATAGCTCCATGAGGCAGGAGATGAAATTATATATGATATATATGTAAATAAATAAATACATATATACAGCAAAACTGTATCCTTAGAGTGTTGTGTTATGTGTCACTGAGATTTTATTTCCCACTTTCTCTTCAGTTTTCCTATGAAATATCTGCTGTAAGTGGCTCCCCAGCAGCAGTGCCATTTGCCGTATTCCCCCTTATTTTCCCAAATATCCCAGGAATGCCAGGATGGAGCCTCTTAGATGATGCCCTTAACAGGTACCCAGGCTGTAAAGAGGAAAACCACAGAGTACCCATGGATCAGCATCATCCTATACACTTTCCCATACAGCTATAGGGAAGAGGGGACTGGTGGGCTCCAAAATGGGTTTCTACCATCCCGCTAGTACCAGCCGTGGGAAGAGCAGGTCTCCCTCCTGCTGGTGGTGGCTGCAGCAGGATGGAGCAGCACGGGGAGCCCCGCACGGAGTCCCCACCGATGGCCACCCTCTTTATCCGCCCTGTTTGGGAATAACACGGGAACACAACGTGGATGCGGGACAGCAAAGCAGGGAGCAACTGCATCAGCAAGCAGGCTGCTCATCCCATCCTTCCCTTGGATTTCAGTGCTCTGGAGCCAGGTACCTGGCACCAGCTCTGCCGGGGAGGATGTTTCTATGCACCAAATCCGACGCCCTGAGCTTGCCGGCTGTATTTGCATTCGGGATTGCAATTGTATTTGGGGTCGCATTGCACTAGGCTGTGATCTTCTCTAGTCTCTCGTTGCTTGCCAGGATGGACCTAGCAGAACGGAGCAGAAAGTCTAATTCCTTGCAGATGTCGCTGCAGACTTTCCCTCCCAGTTCTTGGGGTTTTCCTCCCTGCTCCCGAAGCGCTGACCTCTCCGGACGCTCATCCTGCTGATGCAGAGCTGAGTCAGTGCCGTTACAGCCCCTGCGTTTTGTCATTTTTACCATCAGATTCATTCCAGAGGACAGAAAAGGAGGAAGACGAGATAGAGAAGAGTCAGGGGATTTTCAAATACTGTAACCCCAAAGCGAGAGCTCGTGCCCAGCTGGCAAGGAGAAGGACCGTATTGTGCTAATGCTGCTCTTCCCGCTCAAAGCACTTGCTGTCGGCAAGGGGCAGGAACTCACCCGTGTGCACTTTGCTCCATGGCAGCGTCTCATACACTGACGTTAGCTCTTTCCTTCCCCAGCACAAACCCGTCGGCCGGGGCTGCCGGGAGAATTTCCGCGTTCACCTTCGCCCACGGCGCAAACCTGCAGCTGCAGGGCCAGAGGGGACAGCAGGAAGCCGCTCCGCTGCTGCTGGAAGCCAAATCCTCCTTGAATAGCGCCAGACAGAGGAGGGCAACATGATCGGCTGCTTAATATCCAAGGAAGTGCACTAAAATTGGAGAAAAAAAAAAGAAAAAGGGGAGAATATCTGCACCTGAAGGAGGTGAATTTGTTTAGCTTAGAAGAGAAAGTGGAACTACCGCCGTTTGCTCGTGCGTGACATCCCGTTGCAGTAGGAGTGATCAGCTGTGCTCCAAGGCTATGGAAACCCGGGTTGGAGATGCTCCAGGGCCCCTGGGTCCTGCCTGGGTGCACAGTGGGGCATCCAGGGCCCTTCCAGCCTCGCATTTCTCCGGTTCTGCATGGGAGCCCGCCAAGATGCTTCCCGTTTGCAGCCTTGCGTCAGAGAGGAGACTTTCCAAGGATTTAGTCATTCCTGGATCTCCTGTTGCCGCTGGTTACAGAGGGCCTAAGTGGGAAGGGGAAGGGGCTGGAGGTGACAGGAAATGTTTTATTCCGACCGTGCTGCTAATTCACGGGGCGAGTGCAGCAAGCACCCGGCTCCCTGCAAACCCATCCTCTCCCTGCAAAGCACTGGCCCATTCCTGGATGGAAAGAGTTCTAGAAAAATAATAAAAAAGCTGCAAAAAAAGATCACGAGAACATCAAAATCACCAAAACAGCAAAATTCCACTTCCCTGACAGCTCCCAAATGAGACTCTTCTTGGGAAAATACCCAATTGGCCCTAAATAATAGAAGTTTTTCAAGTCTTTAACAATGAATATTATTTTTCATTGACTTCCCCAGTTGCGTTTTATTTTGCTCCTATCTCTACAGCTACAATGGACCGGGCAAGCCCTTGGCTTCTGAAAAACCCAGCTCCAGACCCAGTCTATTTATTAAATATAATAAACAATGCAATTCCACCAAACTGCCCCTGCCAAGCGCCAGCGAACCAGGCTGACATCACCGTGCTTGCAGCCTGTTACTCATGTAATTGCCGGGGAAACTCAAATTGTTGCATTTTTAATTTGGTGGCTTGGGTGTAATCTGCTCGTTACCTTCCAGCTGCAGGACTGGGTTTCTCCGTCCTGTCACCAGAGATGACTTTACGCAGCAGCATTTCTCTCTCTCCAGGTTTCTAATCCTGCTCAGGACACTGGTCCTTGGTGCCTCGGATATTTGGGATCTGCTCTTCCAACACTCCCATTTGCAGCTCTATTGACGGCCACGCAAGAGCGCTAATCCCACTCGTGCTAAGAAACCCCACGGACACCCTGGTGCTCATCAGCGTTAATTAACTGTGCGAGCAAAACCTGATGAGACCGACAGGAGGGACCAGCTGCTCTGCGGGAAAACTCACAGCAGGACCTAAATTGGGCTGGACTGCGATAGAAACAGGTTTAGTTTTGTTGAACCCTAAGCAAAATCCATCCTGTTCCCATTATTTTAGCAACAGTTTCTTGCATTCAGTGGAGCAGAGTCCATCGTACAGACACTATTCTTGCAATTACATTTGTTTACTTCAACTTCAGTGGAATCCCATGTTTTTTTTTTTATCAAGCTCCACTAACAGAGCAGGAAATTGCAAATAACCCTTGCTTACACCCCAAAAACCTCCCAAGTTCAAGTATAATCTGCAACCAGGCACCTGTTAGACAAAATAACCACGAGCACGAACCTTTACGTGAAGTCTTGCTAAGAGACATCCAGCTCATGCAACCGAATTCCTGAAATAGCAACTTATTTCAGATTTTCTGCTCTCGCTGCCCTGTACGGTTGCAGGGACAGAGCTCAGCCCTGCTCTGGAGAAGAACTATGGCTAGAAGAGCTAGACCGTCACTTCCAAGCTCCCTCTTGTGGTCGTTGTGCCCAAAACCAAAATAAATGTGCCAGGAATGGGCAATTTAAGGCAGCAGAAACACAACCTTCCCGCATCTGCGCAGACCATGGGCTTTTCTTCATTTTTTTCAGATTTTATATGCAATGTAAAAAAAACTATTACCAGGAACGGGAGAACACGGTTTGCTGTAAGTTATATCAGCAAATGTAAATGATTGAAGCATCTATACAAAAACCTAAATTGTAGCCCAGCCCTGGCACTGCCCAGAATAATCCGTGATGACATTTTTAATGCCCTGCTTGCACTTTGTTGTTGGTACAACTGTATAAAAAAGCACTTGATGTTTAGTTAGAGAAGGCTGCTTGGAAAGAGCTGCATGCAGAAAGGAGAAGTATTGCGACTCCATCAGGAGCCCCGGTGCCTCCAGAGACCCAGGCTGCTCCCAGCACTCAGTTCTGGCATTTCTAGCCAGGCAGAGGCATCTCTGACGATGTCGTTGTGCAAAGAGCAGGGCTTGCAAACGCCGGTCTTGATTTGCTCCAGGCACGGCCCATTCCTTGCTTTGCCTCCAGCGCAGATTGCGCTTGCAAATCCCCCGGTGAAGCTGATTTATGTGGGAATTCGTGCTCGGGCGCCCTGTTATCAGCAGCCCAGCCAGGTGCCTGAGCTCCCCATCCCCGCGGGGGCTGCCAGGACCCGGCCAACCCTCCCTCCTCCCCGGGGCTCGTGCGGATCCTCCCTCGTTTATACCCCCAAAGGGCAGAACACGGAGCCTCCTCCGCAAGGAAGAGCGAATCCCGACTGCAGGACCCCCGCATCCCACCAGGAATCCCAGTGGAAGGCGGGCAGCGTCTCTGCTCATGGGATGAAAGGCCAGAGGGGTGAAAACCTTTGCTGAGAGCAGCAGGGAGGATCCTGGAGGCCAAGGCGGATTCTGAGGACGCTGCCAAATTGAGTCCGTAGCACCGGCCGAGGAGACCCAACGCTAGAGGAAGGGATGGGATTCTAGGAACTTGTTGCTTACGTTCGTGACAGATGTGGTTTCCTTCTTGGCTCAGGACAACCAGCTCGGCTTGATTAATCCCTGATTACATCTAGGCAAAGGACTGCACGTGTTCCCAAGGTGCCCCCAGGCTCACGGATCAGCCCCATCCCACCGTACGGATCTCGATCCTGAGTTTCGTTAATATGGTTCCCTCCCAAGCAGCCGCTCTTCACCCACTCCCTTCCCTTCCTTTTAACCTCCCCTAGGAGATGGTTATCACAGTTCAGCCCCATCCTGCTGACTCCAGGTGTGAAGCTCCAAGCAGGGCTAAGGCGGTGCTGAAGCCCCTCTGGGAGCGGGAAGGGGAGGGAAACGGCGCCTCTGCTTCCCGGCGCCTCTTCCGTGGCCTCCTCGGGGTGGCGGCTGCGGGACAGACACATCCCAAAGAGCAGGAAACCCGTCCAGGACGTGACCAGCTCGAGGTTGGAGAGGAACACGCATTAAACCTGCCCGAATTATTGACTGGGAGCCCGAGATGCACCAGCTCAGGTGGGCCGAGTCGCTGCGCTGCCACTGCAAGGAGAAACAGCTCAGAGTGGCCACTAGAGAAAAGCTTCAGCTAACAGATGTGTCCCCCCATTCCCCGCCGCAAAGGGCTTCTCACCACATCGTGACCCTGCACAGGCCCTGGAGCTGAGATCTTCATTTAAACCTATTTTAGAAAGAAATATTGCATTATTGAGATTAGGCACACGGCATTCGGCAGCTCTGTGCTAATTCCTGGAACAGCAAACAGAAACCGATGGGCTCAGGGATGCGACATGGAAACGCAGGGCTCAAGGACTCGACGCGGTCGCTCCCGGCTACCCCTTGCACTAACCTCGAAGGAGGAACTAAACATCCTCCCCTTCCTCCAACAAACCGTTATCCATAGTTACGTTGTCTCCAAAAATTCTCATGGAAAACAGCCTACCATCTCCAATAGGGCAGTTTCAACCATCCTAAGAGAAGTTTTTTGTTTTTCCCCCCTCATTTCCAACACAAATCAGCGTTGCTGGAAATTCCGTCTATTTTGCCTTGCTTTCCCACGGCAGGCATGCTGCGGCTGAGTCCATGATTGCTGTTAACTTGTTTTTTGATTGTTGCTAACTTGCTTTTAAGAATAAGGGTCCAAGGTCTGCATTGGTGGTAGGATGGATCCCAAGCTGCCGATTAATCACTCTTTCTGATGGTCCCAAAAGGACCAGCAGCCCTTCAGGAATGTCACACACAGCAAAAATATTTCCTCTTTTCTGCCCTGACCAGATAATTCAAGTCTCATGTCAAGACAGATCTTCCAAGGACATGTAATTGGATGAAGTAGGCAGCCTAAAGGCAGGAAAAATGCAAGAAAACGAGCGTGGGGAGCCAAAAATTCCCAAACGCTGATTGCCTGTTGAATTTACTGAGTTGTGTTTAGTTAGCGAGTGTATTTCAGAATGGGCATGGGCAGTTTAAGGTGAAATGAGTTAACTCACAAGGATATGACAGGTAAGTACCTCTGGCTTTCATATATATTTAATATATTGCATGCATGGGACTTAATGTCCCAGCTCAGAGCATGCAAAAAGCCGAGTTTTAAAATGATTCCACAACAGCGCATGTGATTACAGGTAAATCTGAGCATCCCGTGGTTCTTAAAGCAGCCGCCCACATTATTATAGCAGGGAGCTGCTAAAACCAACATTTTCCATCTGAGACAAGACCCGTTGCGATCACCCGGTGCCTTGTGTTGGTGTCTCACATCCCGCTCAAGTGGCCCCAAGACAGAGCTGATGCCGCCCGGGAGAAGCAGGGTGAGAGGGTGCCCACTAAGTGCTTCTGCTTGTCTATGTATCACTGATAATTGAAACTGGCTCTAAGGTAGCAAGTTTTTGCAGAGTTTAATTTGCATTTTTTATTAACGTGCAGCTTCAGCCACATTTACTGCACTTGAGATCGGCACCAAGCGCTGGAGAGCCGTGGAAGGAAGATTCTTGCTCTTAGGGCCCCGATGACTCAGATCCCTGACTTGCAAACTCACCGCTTTTACTGGAACATTTGGGATAATGGTAATCAAATAGCTCGGAGCCCTCTCCACAGGCTCGCTAGGAAAAGAGAGTCTGCTTCTCGCAAGGGCTGAGCTCCAGCAGCGTGGAGTTTGCATTAGCAGAGCAGAGACTGAATTGCAACTTCAATGCAATGAACACACTTCATGCCACAGAAAGGTGTACAAATAAAGTAAGGTTAAAGTCAAGAAAACAGGGCTGTCGCTTTTGAACAAAGCTTTGGATTAACGCTGTAAGAGGGAGAGAAGGAAGAGCCACCCAAACACAGCAGAGAAGCTGGAGGGCAGCAAACGCAGCAGCACCAGGGAGGTGCTGGGGGGACAACGTTACCTGCAGCCCAAGGTGGGGCTCCAGCTTGGGACCAGGCTGCCCCGGGAGCCCTTGGAGCACACGGAGCCTCCGGGAGACGGAGCAGGGACCTTGGGACTCCCTTGGTCCCAGAGATGGAGCAGGGACCTGGCACCTCCTCTTCTCAGAGCAGCAGAGGCAGCTTCCACACTCCAAATAACCCCCAACAAACCAGCCCCTCAATCAGGCCCCGCTTAAAAGAACGTGAAAACAGACCAGGCACCCAGCTTGGTAATACAGATATCTATTTTATTAAAAAAGTTACAAACAGGTGGACTGTAGGGTTGTCTTACAAAATGACAAAAATGAAGTCTACTGGAAATTTTTTTTTACAAAGCATTATAGGTAATTGTTCCATTTTTGCACTTGTTATTCCAGATTTCGTCTATCACTGATAAAGATACAGTACATTAGATACATGATGTTAGGTTACATTTTTATTTGTAGAGCCCTACTGCAGTGATTTGAACAACTCCTAAACAGATGCCCTATAAAGACAATATGTATTGCATTTATTATTAGCCTCTTATACTAATAAGCAAATTCACATGCAATCTATTGAGGAAGCCTAAAATAACTTTTGGTCCCTTTTTCCCCCCAAAGTGTGCTGAAGAAACCATCTCTCGTTTTCCCACTCCTGTCACTCTAAGCTAGTTCAAGTTTATTTTTTTTTAAGGTTTTTTTAATTTTTTTTTGCGCTGAGGTCAATGGAAATGAACACTGGTTTGATAACTACCCATAGGAATGAACCACTGATTAATATTAACCAACTTTTTCCCCCCTTAGACAAAGGAAAGCTAAAGATCTTTATGAATTACTTTTATTCCCTATTACTTGCTTACAAACTACGAAAAAGATCAACACCACTTAAAAACCTAGTTCAAATACAGGGTTTGGTTTAATTCTGATATTAAAGTGCAAACCTAAGTATTAGCCTCAGCCTGTTCATAAATTTGTACAAACAGGGGGGAAAACCAAAACAACAACAACAAAAAACACATCCAAAAAAATTGTTTCAAGTAACCCCACAGGAAAGTTAGATGTTTTGATACCCAAGCAGAAAACTTGGTGCTCTCTACGTTTCAGAACTCAAATTCAATCTTTATTTCCAGAGCCAGAATCTTTATTTCCGCTCAATACTGTAAAATCAGCCTGAATGACTACCAATAAAACACATTAATGTTGAGATACTGTACCGGTGATCTTTTATTGTTTTCAATGCCATCATCCACAATACATTTAGTGAGTTTTCGACTGCTTAACCTCATATATCCATCACTGCTTTTACTAGAGCTTTTCTCAAAGTTATTTAGCTATTACAAGGAAAACAAAAATGTACATTTCTAGAAGCATGTTCAAATGACTAAAGCTGGGCTCCTAAAAACCTAGAACTTTGGTGCAGTAGGTGAGCTGCAGTTAAACTTCTGCAAAATAAAAGCACACATTTTAAACCACTGCTAGAAAAAGCTCTCATGTATGCAACATGTTAATAAAACTAAACAAAAAGATTTCATCTGTTCTTTGTACATTTTCATTCAGCTCTTTATACCTGTGTTATTGTTAAAATTTTCAAGTATTCAGAGAAAATATGTTGATCAGGTAAACAATATGGAAGGCAATGGCTGTTTAAAGCACACTTGCAGTTAGTATCACTGAAACCTGGTGCTTTCCCCTCATTACACCAACTTATCTCTAATATTAAACTTGTTTATTGGAAAAAAAAATCTAAAAAAAGCAATTTGTGACAGTGCAAGGAAAAAAATTAACAAATATTGCTTTAAAATATTATTCAGAAAGACAAATATTAGGAACTATAAAAGGTAAAGTGATCTTATTTGCATCAGATTTACATGTGCAGAGGTCCACTAGATGTCACTTAACGTGCCAGGCAAAGCTGAGCTAACTCTGAGCAGGCAGACAGCCCATTTGGGAGGATACATTATCCCTTTTCAAAGGCAGAGAGAAGCTATTTGTAAACACGCCAAGTTTAGAAACTCAGTAGAGGGAAAAGTGGGCTGCCACATTTCAATGCTACAATTGTCACTTGCGATTAAATGAGTTTAAAAAACCCACAATTGCAAGAAAAAACAGAAAAATCAGCTGGAGACTTTGCATCCCATTCCAAGTAATCCCAGTTATCAAATCAGAGCAGTTACACGCTATCACAGCTGCATTTGCCAAGAAAAGGGATACTACATCCATACAACGGAGGTGCCTTCAGTATCTTTTCATGACACTGTCACACGTAAACAAAAAGTCTCAAAGAAGAATGACCATCTCTATTGTAGGAGAAAAACTTGCAAATAGAAATAAGCACTGATGCGAGGTAATATACAGAAGTAACCATTTGTTTAAGGCTCAATTTTTTTCTCCATTAAAACTCTCTTCTTTTAAAAGGCATTGAGTAGGTAATACTGAGTTTAAGTATTTAATAAATACAAGTTCAGAAATTGATTAAAGAAATCAATTAAAATATTAAAAATGAACTCTTGCATATTAGCCATTATATGAACTTAGAAAGCTATAAAAGGACTGATAGGTAAAGAACAGATTTCTTAAACTTATGGTAAACATGCGAAGCATTCTGGTTAAGGTGTGTGGATCCTGGAGGCCACCAACCTTATGCACTTAGATGTATGGCAATGTGCTGTAATAGAGACAGGTTTACCAAGGCTCAGCTCTGCAACCTGGGCTGAAAGTTCTCCAAAGCAGCATCTGTGCAAGTTTCCTCTGAGTTTTATCTGCAATTTAAACAAAATAGCTAATGAAAGCCATATTCCAGGTACATTCAAAGTGAAATCAGCTTTACCCAGGGTGGAACAGCTAGTTTTCCCACACAGAAGCATTATTGAAGCTTTTACATTAATTCTGGTAGCAAACAAGGCAAATAGGTAACAACTGGTTGAAATGAACACTGTAAAAAGCAGTTTAGTATCTCAAAGGGGTAACTGAAACAACTGAGAACTAGAGAATTTAAGTTTTCTTGCACCCTGGGCTTAGCACCAGTGTTAAGTGAAATACTACATTACTAAGGAAAATTAATGTGTTCTGCATAAATTTTTTGGAAAATGTAACCGAGCCAACTAACTCAAGACATGAGTTTTTAAAACATTCAGATCCTCTAAATTAATATTAAAACACACACAAACTTTTATCAGAGTTCACCTTAGCAGGGGTAGAGCTGTACACACAAGCACACACAAAAAGAAAAGCAGTTCCACCAACATGACCAAAACATCTTGATATTTCTGATAACTGGCTTGCATTTCATAAGATTATTTGTACAAATATCCTAAAAGTTTCAGTCCAAGTCTCAAGTCTGCAGAAACAGCCCTTTGTATGCATGTGCATATATTTCATTACAGCTTGATACTTGGCTTCTCAGAACATTTGACGAGCATCTTCTCTACTCTGGAAGTCATTTCTTTGTGGTAGGACCCTGGGTTTCCTCTGATGCTGTTTCTTTTAAGTTTCTAACTTGCTCTCAGTTAACATCCGCTTACCAAGAACACTGGCACAGTCCAGAGGTCCCCTCCTTGCCTAAGGATGGAAGAAAGCCCTACCTCTTGTATCAGCAAAAGCAAAGAGAGAGGTTTTGTTCATTCATTTCCTCCTGCCACAGACACCTAACAGTAATTTTCAGTAATTTTAGAGAGGTTTCTCCCCCACTGTTACAGGTCAATGCTGGTTTAGTAGTCCCTGGACTCTAAACAGTAACAACCATTTGGCTTTTAATGGGAATGGCTTGGACCCACTTGATACATCCTGTATCCTCACCTGGAGACAAACCATTTATAGCAGGGTTGCTTATTCTGGCAGTTTAAAAATCAGCTGCAGGGTTTTAGGGCTTCTTCTAGTCTACAGAGAGTTACAGAACAAGTGATTTATCCTGAAACTCCATCCACACCCAAGCCCCAGAGCTGCGTGGGCAGAAAGGGACAGCAAAAACAGAGGAAGCAACTGCTGCATCTTCCTCCAAACAGCCTTTCAGCCGCCTGGGTGCAGCTTAGGGACTTCCCAGCTCAGAGTCTGCACTTTTCCACATAACTTGCCCTTTCTTAATACCTGGTACTTTATATGGTACATTATATGGCCTGATTTGTCCACAAAATTCCTATCGTGTTCCCTTCCACAGGAAGATGGAGCAGAGGGATAAGACAACCTTGAAGGATAAACGTGTCTGTTCTACACAGCAGCACTGGCAGGATACTTTCAGTGCGGAAACAGAGAGAGATGCTCTTCCCTCAGCACTTGTTAGTGCCAGTTACTCACAAAGGGAAGGGACAGAAATCACCAATCAGCAGTTTCTTACCCCAATATTAACACGTACAGAAGTACAGAGCAGATTTGGAACAAGACTTAATATACCAGCCCAGGGATGATGCAGGTTATGAGCTACTCTCATGCTGAGACTTCTCGAGAGCTACTGGAACCCACAACAGGGAGCAGCTGCCGGGAATCTTGGATGTCCAAGTGCAGGGAGATGGCAGGAGAGTGCCGCAGGCGCAGGAAAAGTGCAGAGTGGGGAGAACAGGATGCTGCAACAGCACCCGTGCCTCAAAGCGACTACAGAACATACTGGTTAGCACACGGGAGCTAAAATCCATCCTTGTTTTCAGCCAAGAATATGGCTGGAGCCAATATTCTTCATCATAAAAACACAAAGAATGAACTTACACAACATCCTACCTCATGGAAGGTCACATATTTGCTTTGCTTTCAGGGAGACTTTAGTACTCAGCATCCGGTGGTGGAGAGCTTTGAGAAGTCCAGGTTCTGAAGCGACTTAACTGCTTAGCCACAACAACCTTCCTCTGCCTTGAGAGGGCTCAAGAGCAGCCAGTTTTCAATACAGTTGTCAGAGGGGCAATATATTAGTAGCAAAAAATAACTCAGCAATACTTGCTAGTTAGAACTGACACTGAAATAGCCTTCAAAATGAAAGACTACTGAGAATGGCTCCAGCACATATTCCATACCCCCTGCACTTGAGTTTCACTATCAGAACAGGAGAAACAAAAACTAGTTCTCTATACTTCATTCTGACTTAACTAACTGACCCAGACCTAAAGCTAGTTCTGTGCACACAGAGAGGGTACAGGCCTTGGAAATGATGATGATGATGAAGAAATTGGGGCAGAACCGCAGCTGAAACCCATATCCTACACTGTTTCCAGAGAGTTGCCTCCACTGTCCTCATTTCACTTCACTAGGAAGGGCTCGGTGCAAGGGAGATGCTGGAGAAGCAGCAGTTGTCCCTTTGGATCACAGATAAGCTAAATACTCATCCCTGCAGAGCTGACTACGACTATCAGAATACACTATCAGTGGTTCTCCTGCACTACAGCTATCAGACAAAAATTATCAGGCAGCAAAGGCTTATCATCATGTTAATGAGATACTACACCCACTCAAGCAAAGAATAAGGACCAAACAGGAGCCAGGAAAATGTAAATATCCAAAAAGTGCAAGGCTGAAGTAAAAGGTAGACGGATGAGGCCCAGGAAGAACCTGGGGTAGCGATAAGGAAGACGTCACAGCCTCAGCCAGAGCTGAACCAAGCAGGAATCTGATCAGGAAAAAGAGGTTTATTTGGCTTGGCACAGGTGAAAATGTTATGCTGGGTAGAGACAGCACCCATACAAGCAAGGAATGATCCTGCTGCTGCAGCCACATGGGACAGTCTCCTGCAGGAGATGAGTCACCAGCGCCGGGGATCGCCGCAACCTTTGGCACCGTAGCTGGAGCGCAGATACTCTTATCTGCGGGGCTGCCCCCGAACTAGCTGAAACTTCGTGTTACTGTAAGTGATACTAACCCCACAGCACTGAGCAGCGATTCCTTTGACTTACTCATTCCCATAATCCTATAAAGCTCTGCAGGCAGTGGGGATTAGCGTACAAGGAAAAGCCCTTATTTAATTTTTCTCTGCTCTGACACAAGCAGTTTGCTTGCCTTTCAGCAAGCAAGCCTTGAACTTACACACACCTCTTAGGAGCCCGTTCTCATTTCACAGCTTCTGGAGATAAAAATCTCATGTATTATCTTTAGTGTGACAGTGCGAGGGTCATGAATATCTAAGTTTTTTATATAGTCACAAAGCGCTTGGAAAAAAAACTCAAACAATTGTGAGATTTCACTCTCTGACCTTATACTCAAGACAAAAGTAGATACATAGTCCAAAGCTTCCAGTAACAACCTATTTTCCCTTTTGTCACCCAGACACAAAAACCTCCCTGGATTCAAGGAGTAACTAACAGGGCAGTCAAAGCCCAAGCCTCCATCAGCACTGCTGTTAAAAGGGACAATTCTCTGCTTTGAATTTCTGTGCTGAACTTCAACCCAGCGCTTGCTCTTACAGATCAGATAAGTCATTTGCTGTGGCAGAAGATCTGTTTGCAAACAGAGAGCCCCTTTCAGCAGCCAGTGCTTGGGCCATGGTGAGAAGCAACCAGCCTTGCCCGGAGGGCAAGGCTGGGGGTTACAGAGCTGCCTCCTGGGCAGGACAGCGTTGCCACTTGCAGGGGAGCAGCAGAGCCATTTGCACAAGCAGGTGACAGCCAAGTTATGGTGCCAAAAGGGAACTCGGTGCCTGCCCAGAGCCAAGAGCAGCGAACCTCAGCAGAAGCCAGAGCAGCCACCAAGGGGGAAGCTTCAAACCCCGCTCCGAGCAGCCTGCTGCTGCCTCACCACACCTCTTATGAGTCACTGGGAAAGCGCAGCCATCGGAGCCGTTTTATCATGTGCTCTGTGCTCGGGAGTTTTCAGATGAAGAAAACTTTGCACATTTCCTGGACTGGTGCGTGCAGCTTCAAGCCACTCCCCGCAGCTCTGCGTGGGGCTCTCAGACTCACCCCACCGATAAGGCGGCAGCATCCTGAAGCGCATTCGGTTTCTGTACCGCAGCGGCTTGATTTAGTTTCAATAAGCTCAAAGTCTTCTC
The DNA here is from genome assembly GCA_034781795.1 of Crypturellus tataupa. NCBI lineage: Eukaryota > Metazoa > Chordata > Aves > Tinamiformes > Tinamidae > Crypturellus > Crypturellus tataupa. The sequence goes on from JAWLRI010001115.1 coordinate 1,061,022, forward strand.
AGCACAGTCAGTGGGGAAACTCAGTCACAACAATTACCTACTTTACTGCAAGATAATTCTCATTAACTTGGTATCTGAGTATTTTTCAGCTGCAACCAGTGGAGAATCCTACTGCAACATCCCGACACATTATTAAGGATAAGATTATGTCAAATACAGCCCTGTCAGCCAAAAACAGGTGCAGATGAGGTCATAGGCTCCATGGTGTTGTAAAATTACTACAGGCAAAGGCAATGTAACCCTACCAGGGCAAAGCAAGACCATTTACTCACATATTCCTCCACAATCAAATCCACAGACTCACATCTCTTTCAGGAGAAAGAATGCCAGATCAGACTGCTTAATTTCAGACCGTCTACTCCACTTTATCTGCTCACTTAAACAGCATGATTATGCACCTCAATTAGTTATGACTGTTCAACCAACCTGCTCTGTATGGCCATGACTGAGGTTTTTCTTAACTTTTCTCACTGGACGATGCAAGTTGTACAACACTGATCTTGTTTTTCAGGCAGGGAGGCATAGTTCATTTGTCGGACGATCTCAGCAAACAGTTCATCCACCATCGTTTTGCTCTTGGCCGATGTCTCCATGAAGGGGCAGCCCCATTCCTGAGCCAGGGCTCTGCCTTCCGCGGACAAGACCTCCCTCTCCGACTCCAGATCCACTTTATTTCCCACCAGGATCAGAGGGACTTTCTCGTATCTCTTCACCCGGACAATCTGGTCCCTCATTGGCTTGATGTCCTGAGCAAACAATCCAGCTCGTTAGTATGCATAAATAATCACACGGAATTGCTAGAGCGACTACAAAAATCACATATTAATAACCCTTACGTGTAATTGAAAATACTTGATTTCTTAAACTCATACCCATGGATATCTAGATCTCAGAAGTCACTATCCCTCTTGAATAAAAGTATATTTTCATTTTACATGAATACGTATTTCATAAATATATCTAGTTACTACCGTATTCTGAGACTTTTGGTTCAGCTAGAGGAGGATACAGCATGACTCGTTTCAAATCAGACTGATATTTTAGTCAGAAATTTGTCTCAAAGCCAATGATGGCAGATTTGTAACATTTGTACTAATACCTGAATATTACCCAACCGTTTAGGAAGCCTCTGCTCAGCTTCCGGCTTGAGAAATCTAGCTGGCTGTCTCCTCGTTCTGGAATGCTTCAATTGATTCATTGTGAACACATTTAATCACATGTAAGCAAATTAGAAGGTTTTATTACCTAGAGATGCATTTAGTCAAGTCTGAACTAACATTGGGACTTTACGGTTTAAAGCCTGACTCAACCTCCCCTGCACCTCCGAGTGTTTTAAGTTACTATCAGTAGGACTCAGGCCTAGGGATCCTTGCATAGCTCCCAGACAGAGCAAGCGTTTGAAGTTGGGCTGTTAAAGAGCACCGTGGAGGGCAGTTTACACCTAAAAACCACGGCATAAAGAGTCAGACAGGAATAATTAGATTTTAACAGGGCGGATTACTAGTTGCACGCCCATTCCTTGAATAATGGAGAGCACTGTGGTCCCAAAATAAGTGAAAATGAGGGGAAAAAGGAGCAAAACCACATCCCAGGGTTAGGGCTGTTGTTTTCCAAGGCAGCCTTCGCCTTGGCTGCTCTGAGGCCTCTCAGATAAAGCTCAGGCCCGGTGGGGGTGTGCGAGGCTCTGCCAAGCAGCTGGAAAACACCCAAAGCAGCAACGGGAGCCAGCGCACAAGTTGCAAATCCCTGCGCTCCATGCGGCGCTGCTGAACCCAGTTATTCCCCACAAATAAAGGCTTCTTTCTAGAGGCAGCTCAAACCAGTTACTGCCTGGGAAATTTCTATTCCCCCCCACCTCCACCGCCGCCCCAATGAGATCCAAATGAAATCCACACCCCGAAATCACCCCCCGTGGCTGCTTGGCCTCTCCTGCCCAGCACCTACGCTGCGGAGGGAGGGTTTGCTCCGGAATACGGGGGTTTGGGGCACTGGAATAGGGCGGGGAGGGAGGAAACCCGGGATTGCTCGAGGAGCAAGGAGAAGGGCACGTGCAATCCAAGAGCAACCCAAGGAACAGCTTTCTGGAGCAAATATATATATATAAAATATATATAAATGGGGATATATATATATATATATATATATATATAATATATATGTAATATAGAAATGGAATGAAAGGGGAAGTGCGGGTTTCAATATGGAGCGGTTCCTTAACCAGAAGGGGGTGCCGGGAGCGCGGCCTTCCCAGTACCTCCCGGCAGGGCCGGCGCCTTCCCGGGGGGAAAGGCGGCTCCCGGGGCGGCCTCTTCCCTCCGGGCAGCGGGAAGGGAGGGAAAAGGCAGCGGGGGGAGCAGGGGGTGGTGGCGAGGCGCTACCTGGAAGCTCTGCTGGTTGACGAGGCTGTAGACGAGGATGAAGCCCTGCCCGTTCTTGATGTAGAGGTCGCGCATGGAGGCGAACTGCTCCGTGCCGGCCGTGTCGAGGATCTCGAGCACGGAGGGCGACGAGTCCACCTCGATCTCCTTGCGGTAGAAGTCCTCGATGGTCGGGTCGTACTTCT
>JAWLRI010001115.1:1067090-1079111 GCA_034781795.1 Crypturellus tataupa
TCTTTCCATTTTCTTAATATTTTGCAGGTCTCCGATTGTTTTTTTAACCTGGCTGCATAATTTTGCAGCATTTCCAGCCCTTGTGCGTCTAGCGCCGGTGCCTTGTGCCAGGCCACTGTGTCCTGATCATTTAAACACGAGTCCTGCGCACGCTGCGCCTGCTCGATGGGTTTTGCACCCTCTCTCCCAAGAAAACCCTCCGTGGGGAATGCCGAGGATCCCGTGCCCGGAGCGGAGGCAGCAGCTCCGGCATCGCTGGCACCGGGCGCTCGGCAGCTCTGCTCCGCGCTGGGGCCCAGGACAGTTGCAGCGAGCACCAGCAGGGCGATTTCCTTTGACCTTTCTGCCTTCCTTTGCTCCTCGTCTTCCAGGGAAGTGCCAATCCAAGGGATTCTCCCATGCCCGAGGTTGCTGGCGAGTCGGGCTCCTGCCATGGAGCAGCCCCGTCTCTGTACACGGATGGTACCCGGTGCTGGAGCTGCATCCCTTGCGCTGGATCCATGCAGCACAGGGACGCTCCAGGGAATTCCAGCCAGATCGGCGGCATTCCTGCAGGGAAGGCAACGGGTGTCTTTCCTTGGTGCTTCCTCAGGCCTGAGCTGAAGCGTGATCCATTTATCCACCTTTTCCCCATGATGCTGCCAAAGGGCCGTTTCGCTGCCCTCGGAACAAGGGCTGGCACAAGGGCTGGAAGAGAAAAATTCCCCGTGCAGCCACAGCCCTGGGAATTGCGTCTGCTCGGCTCCTCGCGGCTCTCTCCGGCGCTCGGCTCCGCTCTCCTCTCGCAGCGCTTCGCACGGAGGCTCCAAAGGGAAGCAGGAAAAACACGGCCCAAAGGAGCCGTGGGTGGCTCGGGGGCTCCAAGCGCAAGAGAAACCAAACGGCAGCGTCTGCAAAGTTGTACTTTTATTTTTCTAAAATACAAATTTCTTTCTTGTGTTAGTAAGTGTAATATGGTAGGGCCGATGCCTCCGGTAAAAAAGAAGCACTGGCTACAGAATTCAAAATACTGAAGGTGTTTTTCTGGAAAGAAATTTATTCTGTTGTTCTACACTTTAGATATAACATTGAATCAAATTCATTAGTTATTATTTTTTACATCAGAACCTTTAAAGATCGGGACTAATAAACTGGAACTCGAAAAGTTTTTAAAGTAGACTCCTATTAATGTGTAGATATGGATCCATAAAAAACATAACCAAGAATTTTATACACTTTATTAAAAGATCAAAAAATAAACAATAACAATATAGAAGTAACATACTAAAATGAGTAGCATTATGCACATTTCTAAAGCACGTACAAGCACTACAGCAATATAACGTGGCAAAAAGAAAAAGAAATTCAAAGCGTACACCCTGTTGGTAGCAGTTGAGGGAATGAACTATTATGTTACAGAACTGAAATACTGCGTTAACCTAAGCCTGTCTGGATCTGATGACATTTTAATTTCTTACAATTCCACAGGGCTAACTGTAATCTTGTGTATATATCCTAAACTATATGATTAAATTGATACCTAATGTTTCCCTTACTTTGTTTTACCAGAAACGTCTATGAAAGGAAGAATGTGTTTCAAATATCTACTTTACACAGTACAGTATTAATGTTTTTATATATTTAAGTTAATAATTGACAATTTAGGAGAACATTCTTTTTTTTTTTTTCTTTTTTTATTGATTTTAGTGATTGCCTAAAATACAATTCTCTATTTATATATATAAAAAAGAAAGGACAGTGATCTATTGTCAGGTGAAATAATAACAATGGGTGCGGGGAGTTTTGTTTCATTTTCATGATTTTAAAAAGAAAATATAATTAAAGCTAATTGGAAAGAAAAAAAAAATCCCATAATCCAATCTAAGAATGGTCTTATCATCCCCTCATCTGCTAGGATACAAAAGCCATGGCAACAAAATCATTTGGCTTCCACCACTATCAAATAGCATCTGTGTACAGTAATAAAGAACTGGAACCTTGTAATTCGGTGTCAGGTAATTCTCTCTGTTGTGTGTTTGGAAAAAAATAACTTTGCTTTATTTAATAGTTGTGTTATTTTTGCATGTGTCTCGCTCGAGAGGCGTACAGAGTTATTTTTGACGATAGATGACAGTGAAGATCACTAGCAAAGATCTGAGCGGGGAGGCCACCATGGGGCTCCTACCCCAATGCAAAGAGGTGTCACCAGCTACGATTCATTTCACATAGTGCAAAATATTTCTCTCTCCTAATCCTACGGATGAGCTTGATTATAAAAAATGATTACAGCGAAGGGCAGCCTTAACTGGCTAGAACTGGGTAATTATTTAATATTAGATATATTTAAACCAGCCCCGGTGCTGCCGGGGGGTTCGGCTCCCCAGGAGGGGTTGGGACCTGCCTTGCTGCAAAACCATCCGCCTTTTTGGAAGCAAATCCAGTCGCTTAGGCCTCACAAAAACATCCCAACTCCAATGAAAGACAAACAGGTCAGCACAGGCCCTCCAAAATCCACGCAGCGACACGGAGCCCCCAGCAAAACCCATGGGAAAGCGGGGAGAATGAGGAGAGCCCCAGGGCTGCAGGGCTGCAGGGGAGGGCGTTTCACAGCTCCGCTCCGTTCTGCTTTTCTCTGGTGGGACCAGACCTGCTCTGCGCCCGGCCACCGCTTCCACCCGGGAGCGGGAAACGCTCCGGCCACAGCGGGAGTGGAAATCTGGGAAGGCTGGGGAAGAGGGTGATACTGCCTGCTCCATCCGTCCTCGCCGCAAGCCGGCGTAGAGCGTCCTCCTCGTCCTCCGAAGCAGCCGGGGACCCAGCTCGCTCCGGGAGGAGGAGGAGGCGCGGAAAGCCGGGCTTGGACCTTGCTCTCCTGCCCGGGACGTAGATGCCCCCGACGCCTTCACCGTTGTACCCCTAAATCCAGCCAAATCCATCCCATCCATCCGCTGCTCCCAACAGGCGCCCAGGCCACCGGAGACAACGGCTCCGAGGCAGCCCGAACCCACCACGGTCCTTCCCTGCCCATGGGCCACTTCCATGCAACTGGACTACCCCAACGGGCAATAAAACCCAGCGGCAACAGCTCCACGTCTCTCCAAAACGTCCCCGTCCTGCTGCAGCGACACCCGACAAAGATCCCAGCTGGAAACAGCGGGACGGGATAGGGAAAAGTGTCACTGGAGACACCGCGGGCCTGATAGGATTCACAGAGAAAAACCGCTCATCAAAACCAGGACCTAGGCTGTGTTTAGAAATGCTGAGTGAAAAATAATAAACTAAAAAATATACTTCAAATCTTTGCTAGTGACCTTACCAATTAATCAAGCACTGTTTCCCATTTCTCCGTGCTGCAGGTTGGAGCTGACCTGTTATCAGTCTGCTGTATAATAAGCTATGGCAAACTACAAAGCTTTTACAACAGCAAAGCAACATCATGCTTTCAGATAAGTTTTATAGCAAAAAACTCCTCCTTTTCAAAGCCTTAGTAATACCTATCTCTTTTACAAACTTTTCCTGTATTATTACAGACTTTTTTTATATTCAAAATAAGTTCCAAGGATTTCTTTCGTGGACTATGTACATAAGTGCAAAAAAGGTGTGTCTCACACATTCGTACACTAACTGAATCAGTTTAACTGCAGCATATTTGTATCTTCAACACTGTTAAGGGGTCATTCCACAATATTTTTTTTTCTTATGTACAGTTTTTGCTAATATAAATTAGTATTAAAATAGTTACATGTTTAATTACTTAGCCCTGATCGTAACGTAATCATGCGAGTGTTCAATTTCAGGCAAAAAAAAAAAAAAATCCAGAAATAAAATTGACTTCCAAGCAGAGCTACAGTGCTGAAACGGATCGATTCGGAATTGCCGCGATGCGAATGGACGTGAAATGGAAGGGAGAGCGGTCACTACGTCGTGGGGGCAGGTTGCCGTGTTCTCAAAGTTAAAATACTGTGGAATAACCCTTGCCACACAACAATTTCTACAAGCTATAAAACCTGACTCTAAATCCATGTGTTGTAAACTTCTTGACTGAAAAAGTGACGTAAAGACACAAATTTCAGCGTTCACATGGGACTTTGGGATTTTAAAAATATTCAATCATATCTTTATCTGACAGTATCGAACTGTACCTTTAACAAGCTCATACTGTTACACATCACTTTTAATTTACATGTGAAAATTTCACAAATAATGTATACAAAGGTAGCCATGTTGTAGTTTTGTTGCCATAGCAACAACAACTTAATATAATTAGTTAACAATGAATCTATCATTGTAGGAGTTACATACAAAGTTAATTTTGTTCTTAAACTGTAAACTATACAAACTAGTTATGGACTGGATTCTATACCTTACCATGCTTCAGTGTTGGTTTAGAATATAACTAAATGGGTTGAGTACATGGAGTAAAAACTTTAAACTTTCTCTAACTCTCCTTCAAAATTAAATTCATTAGTTACTAAAGATATCAAAAAAGCAATAATGAAGACCTTAAAAACTAATGGCAAAGAAATGAGAATATATGACATGAATGAATGTGTTGTAGCCTAGGAACAATGTGTCGGAGCTATATTTACATTTGAATTAGGCTATCAACTATTTTTTTTTTTAAAGTTATTACAGTCTTTAACATACAGTATATACTCTAAGGCCTTCAACAGGCACGTGGTAAAATCAGGTCAATATCAAACTAAATCCATTCAACAGGAATGGGAAATTAGATTTTTCCTCATAAATTTCACCTTTCTCAACTTGCATGTGTGTGAAATGTACAAGGGATTCAAAGAAATAAAAACCCAACGAGGACTCCAGTTTCGCCACGGTTCTGGGTACGGGCGCGTCCCGGAGCTGCCCTAGGGCCCGGGAATGGAGCTGGGATGCGGAAGCACACACATCCCACGGGATACAGGCGCATCCCATGGGATATGGGCGCATCCCGCGGGATACAGGTGCCTCCGGAGCTGCTCCAGGAGCGCCGGGCAGGGGGACAAGCGGGACGACGCTTACGGCAGGGAGCAAAGTGCGTCAGGGCGCTGGGGACTGGGGCTGGCCGCGGAGGGAACGACTGCTAGAACATCACGATGCCAAAAAGAATACAAAGTCAAAAATCATCAGCTAGGAATCTGCAACTAAAAAACACGCTTGATTGTGAAATCAGGTTCCAAATTACTAAAAACACTGTATTTAACAAAAATAATCTTAATAGTTTTGTGAATCCGCTTTATTTTAAGTCCCTCTTTTATTGTCTGCTTATGTTACAGCTTAGTAGTAGTATTTTTTATTGAAACTACTAACAACCTTTTTTTTTTCTTTTTTTTTTTTGTGAAAATGATCAATCTCAGCTTTCATTTTCCCTCTGCATGACCCGTTTTATCCAAGTTTCAGCATTTCTTGCATATTGTTTGCATAAGGCTGAGAGAAATGGACAAAGAGAAATAACTTTGGATAAATAAAAAATATAGGTTCATGGAAAGTGGGAAGCTTATAAAAATGTCACTAAAATTATATTGATTTAAACAAACTTACATACATCTCTTGTCAAATAAAGGATGATATTCATGCTCTTATGACATTTATTTAGAGTCACTAACTAGCTCGGTGACTTTGTAATAGTCTATTTAGGAAATTTATAGTCTGGCGACTGATTTTTATTTTTTTTTTTCTTTCTTGAACAAAGAAAATTAGAGCAAGTCATTGCACAACTAGTTTAAATAGTGCTACCTCAAAATGGCATTTTTTTGCCGAGATTGTTTTGAATTTGGTGAAGTTTAGTGCTTCAAGCTTTTCTTTCCTTAAACTCATTTACAAATTAACGCTAAATTTGCCAGCAATATAAAAACTGTTGTGGCACCTAATATAACTACCCTGAACATCCCTCATTGGACCTCTTTAATAAAAAATAATCCTTAAATGCTTTTTTTTTTCAGTGCTTTAAATGTGACGTGAAAACAGTTGTATTCTAGGTTTACATTCTATGCACATCTATGCCAGATGTTTAAGTAGATAAATAAAATAGGAGGTTACATCAAAGTGTCAAGATATACAAAAATCCATTTAGCACTGAAAAAAGTTCCAACCTCCTTTAACTCATAAAGCCATCCAAGCTTGAACGTTTCCTTTCTGGCTTAAGAAGATCAGCTCTGTTCTTTGTTGAGGCACTGGCACAGGTTGTGCAAAACCCATTTTGATACACAAATAATTTCAAACAGGAAGTACTCAAATCCACTTTTTCCACTAACAATGTTATGGTTTTGGGAAACAGAAACTCAGTGGTTAAAAGAACAGGGATGCAGTAGCCAATGTGAATGAGAGTCACTGATTTCAGGCAACACTGGCTGCTCGGGACCGCCGAGGGCTGCGGAACAGCTCCGGACACGTCGCGCCGCAAGGCTCACGAGTGACTCGTGCGGGGGGATTCTCCCTCTCTCAGCATTTGGTTCAGAGCCTGCAGAAACGAATGGCAAGATTCCTACCGGGCTCAAGGCTTTTCTGAACGGGACTCGTCCAAGGTTCTCGCTTAGGAAGAAATCTCCACAGCAGATGGTCACGGCCTGGGCTGGGGCACACCACCTTGCAGGCCCCTCTACCGCTTGTGGCCCATATAAATACATTTCTAGCCATGTATCTGTACTCACACTGGAGGAGAGGGGGCAAGGGAATTCTCTAGCCAAAGCCTTGGAAGTTTGAAAGGAAAACATGATCTGGTTGTCGGAATTTGCACCCCACAGGACCACAGTGAGCTCGGGGTGCGGACCCTCCGGACACCAGGAACGTGCCTCCTGTTTGGTTTAGTAATGATTCTCTTTCGCCAAGCAGTTTATCCTTCTCTGAAGTTCACAGATTTACAGGAGCAAATCCATCTCTTCCGTAGCGCCAGTGACATTAGAGAGCTACGATAGGGCTGAATTTGGTGTGTCCTCAAATCAAATTCACTGTGTAGCCAGGCTGTTCAGCAACGCAGCGTAATGACGGGCTGGAAAGCGTTTCATTCACGTGCATGGAAAAGGAGGTGTTGAGAACTAGCCCTTGTTGTGCGACAAACATTGCTCTTGATCAAGTAGAAGATGCCCAAACACATCCCCTGACCTACAGGAACTCCAGTACAACAAACATCCTCGTGCGGTACAAAGCTTACGGTTAGATTTGCTGCCTTGGCTTGTTACTGCTTACGCTTGCGCTAAAGGGCCAGAGGTCTTGGGAAATATCACCAGCTTAAGGAAAACGGTGAGTAAATAATCGGTGCACGCTGATGAAATGGCAGGATGAGCCACATACATAACACTGCAGGCTGAAATGCTGCAGGATGCTTGGGGGAGACGAGCCCACCTGCACGCTACCACCCAGCCTGGGCAAAGCCACGTTAGGGGCTTAGCCCAGCTGTACGTTTTGCAGCCAACAGTTGGTGTTTGTTCCTCTCCAATGCAAAAGCATCTTTGCCCAAATGAAGCTCTCCCACTTATCCATCTATTTTCCTTTTCTTTTTGACTGCACCATGAGAATCGCAAGAAAGATTGTGCGCCATTTGCAGCTGAGAATGCACTTCAATGTACAACAGAACTGCAGAAATTCCTTGATGATTTCCACAATCTGAGCAAATCCTTCCTGTCACCTTACTTTTCACCGAGTGCAGGTTGTGGTTTTGTTTTCTACGTTTCCAGAATCAGCTCGCTGTATTTTAAAAAGTACCCTGAACCGGACTGAAATGACAACTGTCCTTTCCTGTCGTTTGTACGGTATTTTGGAGACTCTATCTGAAGGCAAATTTTACATGATAAAAGGAGCATTGAACACAACAACTGTAGCTGACATTGACAGCAAAATCTAGAAAAGGGCAGAACATTCTTATGTCGTGTTTTTCAAGCACATAATTCCTGTTTCCCACAATAACATTTTTAGTAAAAAACCAAACAAAATCCCATAAAAACCTACAGTATATGAAAACTTAAGACATAACAATAATGAAAAAATGGTATTGAGTACACTTGATAATGATGTACACTTTAAAACAAATCCTATGATGTAAACAAAACAGTAAGATAACACTTTAAAAACAAGACAAACATTTATCCATCGATAGTATACAGTAAACCAACAGTCCGCTGTGCAGATGCACTTACCAGGATGGTAGTCATAAAATGATTAAGTGTGTTAAAGTAATGTGTTATAAAAGTCTATTATAATTTCCTACTTGTATATCTCATATAACAGAGCGCTGTTTGTTAATTGTTTCTATAGTGCTTTTTTTTCTTTTTTTTTTTTTTGACATTCCCATTGATCAGTTTTTGGTTAACATGTAGGCTGCAACAGGCTTACTGTAGAGGTGGTGGAGAACGAGAGAGGGAAGAGGGGGTATATACAGAAAGGCCATGCGCAGCTTCCCACCAAGAAGTCCTGGTGCTCCATAATTTTACTGTTCAGAATTTCAATATCGTCTGCTGGAGGGGAAAGAAAAAAAAACAACAAAGAAAGTGTAAGAAAGAGGAGGATTTTTTCTTTACATAAATGTCATTCTAATAAGATACATCTCTATCTTCACTGTATTGCCCAAGAGGTTTCCTTCAGGTTGCAGACAGTCAACATGTTATTCCCTTATTTTTCTGACTTAGAGCGAAATTGCTAATAACAAACTTGGCATTCTCTTTAATCTGCACTTACGCCTTCCCATTTCCAGTGCTTTTAACACACAGGGATGAAACAAATTGTGAAATAGGGAGGTGGGCGACTAATAGTCTCATTTTGGAGACAAGACGGCAGGTGGGGAGGGACTAATGGGAGGGACGAAGAAATCCCTAACTGCTGTTAGCTTCCAAATCCCTCAACAAAAGCCACAGATAGTCACTTTAATGTGCCAGCCTGAAGGAGTCAAGGGCCAAAGGCAAATCAGGCCCAGAGATGAGACACAGACACGAAAACCTGGTGCTCAAGTGACCCCTTCTGGGAGCAAGTCACCTCTCCTGGCGTTACCTTTAAAACCCTCCTTTGAAGGTGACAATGTTCTTGGCGCCTGAAGGGCTGGGTTAGACACTTTGCCAAGCATAAGGGAAAAAGAACATCTGCCAGAGCCACAAGTGCTTTTATAACCGAGCTCCCACTCACGTCTGCTTGGGGAATTTGCCCTGCAGCGCTGCAGAACGCTGACCAAGGCCCTTACCTGGCAGAACACTTGAGCACGTGCCCAGCTTCCCACACGCAGGCGGCAGGACGAAACGCTGCACGCCCGAGAGGGCTGCGGGCTTGGAATTTATGCACCAGCACTGAGGGTGACAGCCCGGGACCGAGATCTGAGCATCGGAGCTCCTGCAGGGACATGGTCACCAAGGGCTCTACGAGTGCTAGGGAAGCTGGAGGAAAAAGTTCTTTTCTGCATTCTGCAAAGGGAACCTATGTCCCATTTCAGGTATGGGATTTTCATTCCTCAACGGAACTGCTGATGCTTTATTGGGATGGACTGTGCTGTGCTCCCTGCTTGTAGAAGAAATACAGTTCCATGGAATTTCCTTGCCTCGTCTGAAATCACTGTTAAATACTGACACGCATCAAAGCGAAAAGAATTAAGAAAATAAGAAGTGTCCTGAAATAAATGCTGTAAACAACCACAAAGTCCTCAAAAAAAAAAAATGTTTTAATGCAAATGGTCCCCTTTCGGGTGGAACAGAGTGGTTTGCATGTGGTGCAAAAAGGGTTTAATGTGACAGGTGTCATCACACCTGGCGATTAGCACACTAGTATGCAGTCCACTGCAGAATGTTTTTGCTATCAGGAATAATTCAGCGTTCACCTCTTTACCAACAGAGATACACGGCCACACTTGGCAGGTCACATAAATAGAGGACAGTTTATTTAGGTCAGAAGAGATAAGGGGCACCACCAACATGAGTAACTTCTGCCTATTGCTAAAGACATAATTAGAGAACTGCCTGCCAAATTTATTTCCAGCATTTAAGTACTTGCCTGTAATCCATGACCTAAGGGAGATACGGACTGTGTATCTGTATATATTAATGGCCTGCACTGGGAAAGTCTGGTGACCTCCTGCTGAGCGAGCTGAACTGTTCTTGAGTCTCTTGGGGGTAAAAATACAGCAATGAACTGAAACTCCCAAGGGATTTTCTCTTGTGAACATTAGCTAACATTTACGAATAAAAGCAAAAGAAAAATGACAGTGCTGCTCAGCCTGTAAAATTAAATTGTGTAAATTAAAAAAAAAATAAAAAAGGACAAGTTCCTCCATTACTCCCCCTTGGAGAAACCCAGCAACCTAAGGAAAACCAGGATCTGCAAGTGGGGTGAGGGATATTATGCTGCCTGTACATTCATTCTGCTCTTAACAGCATACACAGATCTCTACCAGATTGGAAAAGTCTCTACCATCACGGGCCCAAATCCCTGATGCACGGGAAGGAGCTGGAGCTGCCCGGAGCCAGGACAGCTATAGACACAACTGTCAGACTGCGGGGGGATGCAGGAAGGGAGGCTCTGAGCATCCCAAAACAGTATTTTAGGCACAGGGCAACATTACATGCTGGAATGGGGCTGCTCCGTACCCCTGCTGCACCTGCTGAAATTCAGTTGAGTTGGCAGGAACTGGGGCTGCAGGGTTAGTCCCTCTGCCCAGATGAGAACCTTGGGGAGAGGCAGTGCCCTTGGGGAAAGCGGTCGACCAAAGAGAGTAACACCGAAAAGGAACTTACTGTTCTATCGGGAACTTCTACATCTGTGAAACAAACATGCTGCTACTCAGTTCATCTACTGATAACTGGGATATCTACAGCGGAAAAAAAAAAACAGAGAACACAACACGTTAAAACATTGTCTTGAGCTTGTTCTGTCTTCAGTTTTGGTTAGCAAGTACATCAGCGCCTTAGAAAACAGGATCTATTCCCAAGATGTTTCTACTTCGCCACGCATTAAGTACAACATAGTTGCATGGCTACTAAGGCCTCGTGGAGTAGGTGGCGGCTGTCCTGGGAGTTTAAACTCCATAGACAGTAAAATGGAGAAATGCCCTGCAACTAGCTGGCTGAAGGAGCACAGGACTCGTAGAGCCATAGCGGAAACTGCGCAGCTTTCCTCTCGTGAGCGGTACTGGTAGGACCTTGTCTACCTGAAAATAACAACGAAACACGGAGAGAGAACAGCGATACCTCCTGCAAGCAGTAAAGCACTGCCTAGGACTTACACAGGGCAATTTTCTACTGCGAGCCTTACGACCTTGGGCTAGCTTGTTCTCCAGCCTGAGAAATTACTGCCATTCAGCACTGCTAACAGTGTCCCAGAGGATAAAATGACACCCGGTTTTCTCTGCAATCACTCTGAACTCGAGAGCGTTGAATAAAAATGCAAAAATACTACTGGGGGAAAGGAAAAGTCCTTCTGTTCGAAATTTCCCTGGTTTAATCAGGAAAAAAAAAATTGTGGCACACCAAATTATCAAGAAGCATCACCAGGACAGACTGTGCGTATACAGTTCAGGACTGGTGCAGAAGCAGCCATCACAACTCAGTAGCCGCAGAGGGAAGTTTTGGAGAGAATTATGGCTAGGCAAACATGCATGAAATCCTTTACACTGAAGGCAGTGCCACAACAGCATGTACTGCATGTCCAGAGGAACTTCTGTACGGATGGGTGATGTTTCTGGGATCAATAAGCTCGAATTATCCTGGTATCACTCCCGCCCTCCCTCCTTTTTGAAATTTTCTTTGTTTTTAGAGCCCAATCTTGTGGCGGGGTCGGGGTGGGGAAGCTGCTTTGTGTTTTCACTTCCACTTTCAAGCCAGGACAGGCCATGCCAAAATACCACGGGGCAGGATGCTCGCGGTGGTATTTCTGCTCGCCACTGAAAGCAGAAGTGCTGCGGGGTCTTGCGCGACAGCATCTTTGGGGCGTTTTACCATCTTTTTGCCTTTTTTTTTTAATTTTTTTTTTGTCATTTTGTTTTTCCCCCTCCCGCCAGGATCAGGGCCGTTGCGGAGCAGCCGGATGCCCGTCCCGAGCGCCGGTGGCCCCGGCCGTCCCTGCCGACCGCCCATC
>JAWLRI010001115.1:1079168-1122275 GCA_034781795.1 Crypturellus tataupa
GGGGGGACGCCGCGCGGGGCCGCCGTGCCCTCGAGAGCTCAACACGTGAAAGAAAGCCATTGAAAGGGCCAAACCTGATTGGCGGTAGCTGTTGCAGCGAAGGGGACGCTGGTGGCAGGAGTTGTTGCTGCAGACACAGTGGTGGGCGTAGCACCGTGCATCATGGGCACTTTTTTTCGGAAGGGAACCATGGAAGCGACATACGGGAGGGTGGAGCGGTTATGTAACCATGGCAACATGTGGCGGATTTTGGTTTTGTTTGGTTTTTGGGGGGCGTGGAAGGAATCGCAGCAACAAGCCATGTGACATCGTCATGAAGGATACATCGGGGCGCAGCATGCAATCACAGTGCAAAGCAAGACAGCGTTGGGAAAAAAAATAAACAAGAGAGAAGGGGAGAAGCCAATTACAATTATAATTAAGGAAAAAACCAAAACATTCTCAACACTTAGTACATTTATAAGCAGAACAATGATGTATTAGACTCCGCGGGCCAGATTTCCAAAGGGGGAGGGAGAGGGAAGGGGGCCGGCGTGCTAGCAGAAGCCCACGGCAGCTTGCACCCGTGGGGAGTTAGAGGCAGCCAGCGCATGGTGCTTGCTCGGTGGCGGGGACGGGGACGTTTTGGCAAGCGCGCCAGCCCACCCGGCCCCTCGGGGAGCGCCGTGGCAGGGAGGGCTCTCGGCACGGCGGGGATCTGGCCGGGCAAGGCGGCTCCCGCGGCTGCGGCGTCCCCGGCGCAGGGGTTCGCTCGCCCGTCTCCTCCCCGGGGCTCGTCCTCATTGTGGAGCGGCCGGCAGCCCCCAGCGCCCGCCGGGCAAGTTTACGCTTCCCTATGTGGTCCTAAAGGATTCGGGAAAAGGCTCTCCCCAACCCGCTGACCCCCTCCTTGGGGATACGGAGGGAGTCGATTCGGTTGCGACTCTGCTCTGGTGGGAAGAGCACCCAAAACGGTGCTGGGGAATGATATGGACGGTGACCACAGGTCCCGCTGTGGCCACCAGGCTCCAAGTGTCCCCTGGAAGCAGGACCTGCTCCGGAGGCCTCGCTGCCTCCGCGTCCCTCTTGTCCTCCCGCTACCGCTCGCTCTGTCCTGCCCTTGAGGCACAGACGGCTCCTCCATAGAGCCGGCAGTCAGGATACGCTCTCCGTTCTGGCTCTTTATCCCCTGTGCTGGGGACCGCAGGTGTCTTGGCACCTTGTCCTCAGCACAGTGAGATCCCGAGGAGGGACACTGCCAAGGCTTGCTCTCCTGCTTGTAGCCACCCGTTTCTCCTGGCCAAAGGGAGCCATGAGAGGGGTGGCAGATGGTTCTTAAGAGCTCATGGCCCCAGCTAGGACCCTCTCCAAGGGATGGAGAGGGAACGAGCTGGGAACCCCACCAGCCCCTAGTGGTTGTGGTCCCTCCTGAGGTCGTTAGAGTCAACTGTCATGTCCCAAAGGAAACAGCACAAGCCCAGAGGAGGTAGAGACGTGGGGTCGTCCCGAGGCACCAGAGTCCACCAGACCTAGCCGCACGGTTGTCCCCAGCCCTTCTGGCTGGGGGAACCTCCCCACGGGAGGTTGTCCCCAGCCCTTCTGCCCCGCTGGGTCCCGGGCACACACTGTCATTGCCTTACAGGTCCTTCTCCCTGCACAGCCTCACAGACACCTTAAGAGATGAATCAGGCTAGTCCAGCTCAAGCTCTGCATCTCCTGCTCTTCAACAGAGCCCTTTCTGGCAAAGGGGTTGACCCTAGATGCATTATTTCATCAAACTGCTCTCTTAAAATATCCTCAGAAGGACAATGAAAAATCCAAACTCCAGCACACCTCACATCTGACATAAAAGATTAACCAACAGGATACGTCCATTGCTAGTTCCTTTTGCTGGATGACTTAAATAGGTTGTAAAGATACATTCATTTAACAAATTTTTGCCTTTGCAGCAGAACTAAACAGAGGAGGGAAAGTATCAGCTTACATTCTCTTATTAGTCACATGAAACACTGCACTGAACAGAAATTAAAAGGGATACAACCACTTAAGCCTCAAAGAAGACAGTGAATAGACAGTCACACCACAGCCACTCAGGTTCTCACTGATGCATACTATCTTGCTGTCTCTTTCAGATTAGGAAAAGTTGAGAAGTTTGTGTAGAAAAACCTACCAACGCTTGCAGTGGGTGTCATGCACAGAACTGACCCTGCACACCATGCATTGAAGCGTGGAAAGATGAACAAAAGGGATATTTCATTAGTGAAGCTTCAGTGTTAGAAATCACTTTAACTAAAAACGCAGGTATTCTCTTTGCAGCATTCAGTATTTAAGCACATGCAAAACAGATTCTGCATATCAATACATAAATAGTTTAAACTCAGTTTCAAGAGATCATAGCAAACCAAATTAATTCTTGAATTCTTGGGTAGAGAATGTATTTCTTCTCCCACCCAGGTAATAAAGGATGTGATCTAACCTACAGAACAGGATTGTGGGGTTTGTTTTTGTTTTTTTTTTTTTTTTGGTATAAGGTGTGTTGATTTTTCTGATCAGCAAACATGGAGTTGCCCTTAGAGGAACAGCACACTCATGTTAAAACTGACTTTCTAAAAACAATTTACTCCTGCAAGCAGAGGCTGGGATTCAAAGTCTCTAGTTTAAGCTGAAAGAGGCAGTTTTTTTCTGGACTTGAACCAGTTCTAGTGATGATGCTGTTGTCTACACACACTGACCATCCCCAGGGGTAAACCATGACACTGATCTCTTGATAGCTGAACAGGAGAAACTAAGAAAAACAGGAGTTCTTTTTCCTCTCCTTATAATACTATCTGCTACCTGCCACTTCTGTGCTTAGCTTTCAAGAGAATTTCAAAGGCTGAGACCAAAATCATGACCTGATGCTGGAGGAAGGGCAGATTTGTCTACCAAGGTAGATTGGTCACAGACCAGTTCTCTGACTGTCATTTTGCTTCTCTGACCACAGCTAATGTCCTTAGACAGGAGCAGGTAGCAGCAAACAGAGCTGCTCCGCATCAGCTCCATGCGTAATTCCACTGCCGTTAATGGGACCAGGAGACAGGATTGAGAGAGACCTGGGTAAAAAATAGTTTATGGTACTTGCATCTTGCATATGCCTCTCTATGTCAGGTTTGGAGTCTGTGACCTCAAGGAACTGCAAAGTGTTGTCAGCTCAATAACTTGATATTCTAGAGGTGCTCAGAGGTGTCAGAAACCACATAGAAAAGAAAAAGTCATCCCATGGGTAGAAATACTTTTTCTCTGGCATCTCAAATAGTTGCTGTAAGGTCAGCTCAGCCCAGCCCTTGCAAGAGCACTTTACAAAGCCCAAGGGGGAGGCCTTCTGCTCGAGTCTCTCCCTCCATCTCCGCGTGCACGCAACGCTTCCCTGGAAGAACACGCTTTGGCAAGTGGTGAATCCTGAGCATCTCCGAGCGCTCTCATGGCACACAGGCCAAATGACTAGAGAGTTTCGGTCTCAGCTCTCTGCATCCTTAGACACAGTTTGGTCTCAGTATCAGGATCTTTCTGACAAGTCCTCCCTTGATTCAAGAGAACGGTAAGAGCAACGCTCAAACCCATTTCACTTCAAGAGGCCAGCTAGAAGCACTTTGTTTATTTTTATAGATATTGTTTGCAAAAGAATGCAGCAATGAACATGAAAAAATTCAGCCGTTCATTTTCCTATGTGCTCCACAATGGAAAAAATGGTACTAAAAATGAGCCAGCAACTCTGGAATACTCCTAATTCAGCCATTTGTAATACTTACTACTCTATGCAGTTTTTGTTTTTCATTTGGCTGCAGTGAATACAGGTTAATTGGCTAGTCAGCAGTCACATCTGCCAAGTCAATATTTCGATTTCTGTATGAATTACTGAACTGCATCTTTCAATTTTACTCTGAGACCTGAAAGGTACAATAAAAGCCGGGGAGTTAAATTGCTTTTAAAAAGCTTAGGCTATCGTACTGCTCAAAAGACAAGCAAGAGGGAAAAATATGTCTTTAAAGAGGGTTCTGTAATTCCTATTTACAGGAGACAAACCATTCCCCCTCTAAACATCGTGGCTGCTGGAATATGTAGGTCACAGAGACCCAAGGTTAGAGAGATACCTGCAGTTTAGAGCCAGCAGGCTGTTTTGTATGGAGACCCACCAAACATTTTAACATGAGTCCATGACAGTGCTACACAAGAGTCAAAGAATTAATTTGGGATTAACTAGTTGAACCATAAGGAGAAGAAACAGGAAGTATGAATTCAAGAAACATGCAGACATTTTTCTTAGTTTGACTGTTTAAAAAAAAACGAAACAGAAAAGGCTAAGGAGGGATCTTTACAAGTCAAAAGCTCTGGACTGTAGGGGGTGAGGGAAAAACATCAAACAACAAACATTAACTTTCCATGGATTTTTACAATGAGACTACACACACTAACGATCTTCTGCTAAGGACTCCTACAAAGCTGCTGTCAGCAGCTCGATCTCTAGGTCATAAGAGGAAAGCAACGATGTGATGAGGAAAGCAGGGAGACACTTACCTGTGGGGATAAATGTAGGCTGTTGCAACTGCATGTTGGCTAGAGCCTGTTGGTAGTGGAAAACGCTTGGGTTAAAGACTGTGGTGGCACCATTGTTTTTTTCAAGTGCTGGCCTCTTTGGTAAAGGTTGAAGTGCACCAGGCGGCAGGGCCTGTGGATGAGGGAATCATTAAAGGCAAGTGGAATAAACTCAGCCACCCAAACCAGTGTAGATAAAGCATGCAATAAATCACAGAGGGGTCTTGGCTGTAAGTCACCTGCAAGTGGGTCAACTTAGCGAGACGGGAAACGGAGGAGCAGCTAAAACACAGGTAAAGTGGCAGGTGAAAACACAACTTCACTAGGTGAGCAGTTAGTAAATGCATCAGGAGAAGGGGCAGAGTCCAGAATGAGGAGAAAAACTAAAGGGAGGTTTTTGGTAGGATTGACTTAGGCACAGAGGAAAAGGAGGAGGAGGAGGAAGGGGAGAAGTAATCTCCTGGGCAGGATACCACAAAAAGCAGTTGCAGGCAACAAGCATTAAGAAATAAAATAATATCAGCTAAAAGAGAGTAGAAAACTATTTTTAAACCAAAAGACTAGCATAAGCAGCAAATGGCATGGAAGAAAACAGGGGGTGCTTGCTTGCCTCTGCTTATTTCAATACCTGCCTACACGTTAGTATGCAGGTGACCTAGGCAGGCGGGTGGTGACAGGGTAGCTGGTGCCAATTACACGCAGAATGTCACATTCATGGTAAAACGCATCTCTCCTTGTGTCAGAGAGGCTGAACGACAGAGCCAAGAATAGGCCAGATTCTCCACCGCCTGCAACAGCTGCACAGCTCGGGAAGAGCAGATTTGGACTTGCTCCCGGTTTCTAGGAGGGCAGCGCTACGAGAAGGCCTCCAACACAAAATACTGCTTGCTCATTAGTGCCAGTGGAAAAAGCCATCGACATATCTGCCGCTGGAGCAAGATTTGGGTGGGCCTCGCTCGGCAGCAAATCCTCTCGCTTGCTTCCATCACCCCACAGTGCTTCTTGCAGCCAGTCAAACCCGTTTCAAGATCAGACTTGGTAAAAGGCATTAACCCAACTCAGGAACTTTTCTCAGCGAGTTACTCATCATTCACGAAGCATGTCTCAACAACAGAGTAGTATGTCAGGTTCTTAGGAGACAGGAATGTTTCTAATGATTTACAGCTTTTCATTGTACCAAAGCAGAAACCACATTTTTTTTTTCTTTCTTCACATTGTGATAGAAAAGGGTCCTTCCTAATTATGCCCTGCAGTCCTTTTGCATGGAACACTCCCATTGACGTCAATGAGATTTACGCACGTGGAAGTCATGCAGAATCAGGTCATTTCTGCCTAGTTGTGTTCTACATCATGGAGCAAAGCAAGGGCTGAAAAGTGGGGTTATCCTATTTTTTGCAATGAATGAATGGCAGTGAAAGCGGGTAATGGAGGAAGCTTGGCTAATGAAGGGTTAAGACCACAAACACAGAGAAAGTTTAAGAAAGGATACATGGAAGGGGATTTTAAAGCACCATGAAAAGAAACACACAACAGAATACAACCGAAAGCTTACAACAGCTGTCACCATCTAGAAAACAGGTTACACTTAAAAATTAGTTTGCTATAGGAGACTGCTCATCTGAGAAATGTTAAGGAAGATACTTCCAAACAAAACACCACTCCATGCTATCTCTGTTTTGGGGTAGTTTAAATGTTAAAAAAAAAAGAAAATTAGAATAAGAAATTGCTTTTGCCAACCACCCTCGGACATGCATCCATCCTCTGCTGATGCCAGTGCTAGAATTAGGCCTTAGCAATATCTTTCTAGATTTCTTCTGGCTAGTATCAGAGGCAGCAGGCAAATATGGGCCAGACACCAGAATCTTTCAGTTAAGGTCCATATTTTAGGATGAGGTCTTTTAAGGAGAGCGCTATGTGTTTCTATTTATGCCTATGTTTAATGTGATGGTAACTGCATCTCACTTACTAATAGTGGCCCCATGAATCTTCTTCCAGGCACAGAACAGATTTTAGGTTTGCAGACACTGGGGTAGCTCCACTTACTTCAGAGACGTTTTCTAGGTTTACAGCAGCTGAAGAAGTTGCCACTTATTCTTACTCATTCTTACTAGACCTGATTGCGAAACATTTTTTTCACTTTCAAAATCTGCCTCAGGAAAAAACAAAATACTAATTACAGCAAAGCAACTCATCAGCCACGTAATGCACTTTGGACTCGTCGCCTGTTGGCCACTGTCACCACTCCAGAGAGCCCATTAACCCGTAACTGCAGTGCCAAAAGGAGAGCAGCTGAAGCCTTGGAGACTGTGACGTCCTGGTTCTTTAGCATGGGATATTTCTGAGGCCAGTGTTGTGGTCAGAGGGAGCACACGAACACCAGCAGGCCCGAGGGATGGTCAGGCACAAGGATCTAGCCCACATCCATCTAACATGACCTGCTCTCCTGCCCTGCTCCAGCCCCTGGGGAGTGAGGGAGGTGGGAGCTATGACAGCCCTGTTACTGTCCCCTAAGAGCATTTCTGGGAAATGTCTAAAGAGAATTTCATAGGGAGAAGTCCAAAAAAGTGTCAAAAAAAGAAAAACAAAACAAGCAGCATGCTGAGACAGCTGGTGTTTGGCTTGAAGCTGCTCTGTAACATCAGTGCTGCGGGCATGGGAGCCAGCAGCCCATTGCCCAGGTCACTGCACAGGGCCCACATTCCCTCTGGAGCCCCAAATCCCTGCAGTAAAGAACCCACTTGCTCAGTTTGCCTCATCCCGTTGCTTATGACTTCCCTCTGGACGAGCCCTGATCATCCTTGACGTGGCAACAACTTTTTCTAACTTTTCTTTTTGCACTTGTGTCCATGTAGCAGCAGCTACACAAGCTCTGCAACGCTAGCAGACCATTTGCCTTAGTGCTTAGGGTTATTCTTTTGCTATTCAATATCCAAGTGATAGCCTACACTGATCCCACTGAAAAATTCCCACTCCAAAAATGCCAAGCAGCCTCCAATTTTAGGGCTGGGAAAGCCACATTCCTGCTGGAATACGAGCATTTGAACAAGGTATTTGTGCCATTTTTCTGCCTGGCATGGAAGGAAATCTTTCAGCATAAATGACAGATAAAAATGCAACGCATGCCTAAGTCAAGATTTCCCATGTGCTGGTTAACCCCCTCTTGTTATTTTTTGCAAGACAGGAACTGGATTAAATCTTGCAGCAAACAGTTTAATTGCTCCTCGAAATTCCATTTAGATGTCTATCTCCTGGGAGCAGCCCACACTTCCACTCTGCTTACACAGCACCTCGCCGAGGGGCTGGCTCCAGGGGACTCGCTGCTTCAGTCCAAGCAAACACAGGGTCACAGTGAAGAGGATTGAGTCGCCCCTGGTAGCACCAGGAGGAAACGATGCAGCCCCAAAATGTGGCTGCAAATAGATAGAGCAGGAAGACGATTAAAAATAACTTCATCCTTTCAGGCTAGGATCTGACCAGGCTGGGCTCTGCACGGAGGTTGGCAGCAGAAGGGGAGCTAAAAGGATCTCCCCTTCTCAACCAGCCCCAACGCCTCAAGAGCAGCAGCTTTTGGACAGGTCACCAGCAGCGCTGGAGATTTCCTACTCCTGAGGATTTCCCAATGCCGAAGCTCCGTGGGGAGCCCTGCCGCCTGCCTGGCAAACGGCCGTTCTGCGGAGCCGCTGCTGGGGTTTCGCCTCTGGCCAAACTTTCTTTTCAATTTGCCCCGCAGAGCGGTTAAAATAGACGTTTTAACATCTCTATTCTGGGAAATAAAACAAAGTAACGCAAAATAAAATAAATACAAGCTCCCCTGACTCCCGCAGTGTCTGCAGGGAACGTTCACTGCGCTGAGCCCAGCAGCTGGGAGCTGGAAGGGGAAGGAATCGTCTGCACCAGGGCAGCAGGGCTGACAGCAGGCTGGGAGGATGGTTTCTGCATTACTAAGACCATCGTGAAGGCAGGAAAACGTAAGCGGGACGTGGGACACAATCCAAGACAGCTCATAGGAACGGAGCCTGCAGACCAGGGCTGCCGAGCGGCTCCTGTGGCTGCGGCTGAAGCAAAAGGCAGCCCAGAGGGAGGTCTCTGCTGCTCCCTTTCCCACTGGGACCCTGGGGTGAAACCCTGGCGGGATGGGACCGCAGTGTCCCCACCTTACTGACCCTGGGATCCTGGTCCTGCCCTGCAGCTGCCTGGCTCCCAGGGCTGATCCCTGCCCTTGCTGCTGACCCCTCTCCCAGCACTTCTCGCAACACCAGGGACACAACTAGTGAGGGCCTGGATTTGGGCCATGCTCAGCACCTTTCGGAAGGGCAGAACGGGCACAGCGCTGCCAGGCAAGGTCATACTGCCAGGCGTGTCATGAAAAGCTGCCCAGGCTTCAGCAGCAGGAGCAGGATCTGTCCGATGCCTCCCATTTCCTCGGAACACGTAGCACATCACAGAGCTAACGAACTAAATCCTCATGGAAGCACCACCCTGTGCAACTCGAGCTCCTGCCGTTTGGAAAAACCCCAAAACATGGAGCTCATGAAGACCCCCCAAGATCACGGTGTCCTCCACATCTCATCTGGGCTTTGCAAAGGAGAGTTCAGACAGGCACGTCTGAAGAGCCCCAACATTTCTGCTGGGATGGGCAGTCTCCGCAGGCGCGAGCACAACAGACCAGGCAAGCGGGGCGGTCATGCAGCTACGATGGTTACGTGCAAAGCGAGAAGGCGAAAGGTCCAAGTACCAGGTCAAAGGTGGCCTCGAGCGGTCGCTTCAGTGATGTGACAGCTGGCTGAGTCTTAATTAGCAGGCAGCGAGCACATGGTGGCAATGGGCCGGGGAGGGGAGTCAAGCACAGTAACGGAAACAGCAAGCAGAGGTGTCAGAGAGCGACAATGTGGGGAGGTGAAGAGAAAAAAATAAAAAAAAATGAATGCATTATACAATATATCAGAAAGACGAGGCATGCACAACATAGGGTGTCTGCGTGGCTACCTAACGCTGGGTGTTATTTTGCCTTGGCTATTTTTACGTGTCAGCACGGGGTGTGTGCTCGGGTTCAGACCCTGAGCCAGGGAACCTGCATGAGGCTTCAGCCCTAACTCTGCAAAGGCCGGGGGAGCTCAGGGCTAGGAAGGAACCTTGGGCAAAGATGGGAAGTTCAAGGACACTTAAGTGTGAGCCTGAACTGGGGACTGAGGTGGAATCCCGTTCATCTGCTGCACAGTGAGCCAAGTAGGAGCAAGCAGAGCTGCTACGAGGTGCTAAATTACTGCAGGATTGGGTCCCCCAGAGGTATCTTCTGATGTTAGATTTGAAGTCACTCCAAATCTATTTCAGAAGGGCTTATTACACTAATTACAAGCCACCTGTTTGGACGCAAGATGACTGCGCACCACCCGTCCCTTTACTAAAGCCTTATCCCTCCACAGGTACAATAAATGCATCAAACCTTGAAAAGGCAATGAATAATGTAAGCTGTTTTGGAAGCAGGGTGATGCAACAAATCATCAATAAATATTTTAGAGGTTCTAGTTAACAGCATACAAATAAGGTTAATTACATTTTTAAGAGAAGCCAGCAGCATGAATAAAACATATATTGCTTTGGTTAAGTAACAGTGTCCTAAATAATTAGTGAAAAAGTAAAACTTCAATTATAAAGAAAGAACATGAGAATTTCATTTCACATTAATCTTTTTCAATAGACTTTAGTTGTTATTTCAACATTTAGGAAAGCAGTTAAGAATTAACAAATAAATGATACAGGACAAACGAACACTTCAATATATTTGGTTCTTCAAGCTACTTTCCAGGTAATACTGATGTTACCAGGACAGCAGTTGTTTAATTTTTATAGGCTTCTCATTTTCGCATTATACTTCACCATGATAAAAACCAACCCTTCTTACTGTCTGTGAAAAAAGCTATTCAGGGAAGCTTTGCTAGCTTCATTTCTACATTGAAAAGGAGGCAAGAATCATTTCAATATTAGCTATTCCAAGAGTGACAGAAAGGATGAGGCTGGAGAGGCCTCTGGACATTGTCCAGCCCAACTTCCCACTGCGGACAGGGTGCACAGGGCTGTGTCCAGTCAGATTTGGAATGGATCGAATCCCCACAGCCTCTGGGCAACCTGCTCCAGTGTTCAAACACCTTCACTGTGAAAGAGGTTTGTTCTTGTTGTGGTTGTTGTTATATTTAAGTGGAACTTACTCTATTTCAATTTATCTCCATCGCCTCTCATCCTTTCACTGGATACCACTGACAAGAGTCCAGCTCCATCTTCTCCATAGCCTCCCATCAGGTACTTACACACACTGATAAATCTCCCTGAGCCTTTTCCAGGCTGAGCAGCGCCGCTCTCAGCCCCTTTCTGTACATCAGATCCTCCACTCTCCTAATCACCCAGCTGGACCATCTCCAGGACATCCGCATCTCTCGCACTGGGAAGCCCAGGACTGGATGCAGCTCAGAGGGGCAGACTCACCTCCCTTGACCTGCTCTAATGCAGCCCGATGCAGTTGGCCTTCTTTGCCACGGAGAATTTGCTCCTAATGGCAACATCCCGCTCACTCTGGACAATTTAAGCTCTGCAATTAGGTTTCTCTAATGCACTGTGGGAAGCATATTCCCAGCTGGACTAAATAGGAGCCATTAAACTGCAGTCAATAGAATGGCAACCATTTGCTGCAGCTGGAAACCTGATCTGTACTTTTAAGTCTTCTTTGACTTGTTTTTAGAATTCTTGCCCTGGCTACAGGAGTGTAAGAAGTCACAATTCAGCTTGCTTGGCTGGAACAGTGGGTATCTTGTCTGCTTTGGAGTCAGCAGAAATTCTGCTGCTGACTTCGACAGGCCAGGATCTCCCCACAAAAGCATGTTATGAGATGGGTGTTTTTTGTTTTTGTCATGTACAAGGAAGCTAAACTGATCCCGAGGGCTTAGCCAGGGATGGCACTTGTTTTAGGTGCTGCTGAACACGCCACCTCATGACCTCATGTCAGAAAATCAGAGGATTTGCCAGCATGTCCCTAACTGGTGAGAGTTACTGCGTCCCTCAGTGTCTCATGCCACGGTGAGCACGCAGAAAGGATGCAAGGATGTCACTCACACTGCCCGCGTGCTCTGCAGCTCACTCAGCCACTCACAAAATGCACCGCGTTATGTTTCCACATAAGATACAAATCAAACCTCTCAGCAATTGCAACTACAGTTTGAGAAGAGCATCCTTACCATTGCAGCTGCAGCTGTCTGGTTCACCTGGTGTTGAGCTGCCTTGATTTTGGCTTGCAGGTGTGCAGGGGGATGAAAGTACTTGCATTTCTCCCTAGAGCATCGACCTTTGATGTAATCCATGCAAACTGTAACAGTATTTTCATTTGTGTCTATCATTGCAATATCTATAGGGTGAGCATAGCGGCAATCGTTCTCACCACGTGTACAATTTCCACGCTGAAACTCTCGACAAACCTTAAAAGAAAGTCATATTGTTGAGCAGACATAAAATTTCAGTACTTTCAACACAGAATATCAGCACGGCTGGCTGCACTAAACTAATATGTGTATTCTGTTACTAAATACGAGTAGCCTCTTTCATGTAGACGGCCTGGCTGACTCCGTAACAAAACTCTGACCCAGGGTTACTTGGCAGCGCGCTTGATCACAGTACACTAAAAGCCAACGTGCTCATAGCTGTAACCAAAAATTGCCAGCTTTACAGAGACCTTGCAGCTCCTGGGAGTTATCAGCTGTGGAGCATCAAAGGCAGAGAACAAAGTTTTGCAAAATGGAGCTTAAGGTTTCCTCGTTTGAGGAAACCAGAAAAATTGCTGAGGTTACAGCAGCTGCAGGTGGAAATCACACCCCAATACGCAGCAGCCTGCTTGTGCGGGGAAAGGTGAGATGTCACGTGAAAGGGGAAGGGAGACAACCTAAAGCGCATGCAACGTTAAACAACATGCTGTGAAATTACCCCCGTCCCTGCTGCCTTCCTGTGTTATAATTTACACCTGCAGGAACCTCTGAATTTGGATCCTCGGTCCTTGCTTCCCACAGAGCCTCTGTTGAGGGTTTCCAAACATCTACAACTCCTTCAACATGGAGCCCCAGTGATCACAAACGACTAATGGGGGTCTTGGGAGGGCAACAGAGGACATTCCTAATCCCGGGACTTATTTGTCACTGCACTGCGTCCCCTGTGTGACCCAGACCCCACTGCTCCGCTCCCGGCCTTTCCAACAATGTGGGGCTTGAAGCTCTCTGTAAAACTCGGCGAGCCCGTCTCGAGACAAGGGCTGTGTTTGTTACTTCCACCCTCTTGTTCTTCTTCCAGAATGTCTCCCACTCAACCCAGGGAAAGGGCAGGCAGTCCACTGGCATTTTTTAAGCGTTGCAAATGGATTATACAGAGAAAACAATCCCCCCAGTCCTGCTCTAATGCCTGCACGCTCCCAAACTTCCAGGGACGTAAAAGGATGTGGGATCAGGTCCCACACGAGCGTCTGAGTGTGCAGAGAGCAGCAGCCCTGTGTTAGGGAAGCTGCAAGTTAATCTTTGTGCTGTCTACTGAATCAGGAGGTGTTATTCTAGCAGAGCACAACAGTTAGGACCCACAGGCCCCAGGCATTTGCTTCAGCGATACTGCAACAGACAGCCAAATACCTCCAGTTTATCCGTACGCATCAGTTTCTGTCCGGCAGAGCCTCCTGGTACTGTAACAGCAGGATTCCCGGAAACCAGGACAGGAGTATTTGGTAAAAGCTCTGCAGGAACCAAGCCCATTCCAGGGGAAACATGACTCAGGTAGGGACTAAAAGCCATCGTGGGGCTTGTTGCAAGCGATGGAGTCACAGGAAACGTTGTCTGTGGATAGAAAGAGAGAAACCAAATATTAGTAAAAAGCTCTGCCTTGGATTACCCAGTCAAAGCCTTGTAGCACTTCAATCCTTTTAGACAATTTGATTAGTAACATCAAAAATGCTCTGCTTTTCAATCTATTCATTTATTGCCATTTACTTGCAGTCCATTAGTCTCTCCTGACTCACAGAATCGTGACTCATCCTGAACACAAGGCATCTCTATTTGTCAGATCAAAGCATATTGATGATCTTTATAGCTTAACGACACAATCAAGGACCTCTTGCCAACAATTAGGGCAGGCCCCAATTAAACAGGCCTCTCATTTGCAAATAAACATCCCTGTTTCTTTATATCTCCGCTGCAAGGCTGCACGCAGCCTTCACACCGAAGGGAAGCCGCCTTCGGGAGCTGGAAACGGGCAACCCCCAGAGCTACGTGGTGGAATTTGCTCTCAGCTCTGCTGTGCTCCACGCTGTGGGGGCTCCTGAAGGCAAAGCAGCTCCTCTGCAGCCAGCTGGGGTGTCCCTGCTCCGGGCCTTAGCGCTCTGCTCTTCCGCACATCTCTGCTCCTTGTCAGGGCCAGCAGCCTCCAGGCAAAAGCTCTTTTTTTCCTGAGGATCCCTAAAGTCTGTGCTGTAAATGGCAGCAAAAAGACACGAGCTCACTGGTGCCACGACCCTCCCAGCCTTAGCAAGGCCAGGTGAGACACGGATGGACCTTGCAAGGTGCTTGTGCAGGGAGACCATGCTCAAGGCGAGGAGCCAGCAATGCTGCGAGCAGTGATGTCTGCGTAAGGAGACAGAGAAAAAGGGACCACAGAAACTGAGGCTGTTTCTGATCATTAAATAGCCCGAGGCAGGACCTGTAAGAAGAGCAGAGCTAGAATCCAGGTGGCCAGAGCAGCTTCCCCTGGCTGCCCTTCTCCAGCAACACCGCGCTGATAAAAGTTTCCATTCTCTCAGACAGGCCA
Organism: Crypturellus tataupa; assembly: GCA_034781795.1. Taxonomy (NCBI): domain Eukaryota; kingdom Metazoa; phylum Chordata; class Aves; order Tinamiformes; family Tinamidae; genus Crypturellus; species Crypturellus tataupa. Next base: position 1,093,542 of record JAWLRI010001115.1, read on the forward strand.
AGATCACACAAAACAAATAAGTGCTGTTTTAAGCCTACAGATAGCTCCTGGAGTCAGGGAGTTTGATAAGCTTTAAAGCACCAGAGCTGAGGTGTACTTAGGGGGAAAAAACGTCATTGGAGCTGAGGCAAAATGCCACTGTGCCCAAGCAGGAGGCCAGAGCCTGCAAGGGAGCCCGCCCTCCCTGCAGCAGCGGCTGGACCAGCCCCATGGGAGGCAGTCTGTGACCCGCACCCATTTTCATTGCTTCTCTGTCCCCTTCGGGTTGCAGTTTGGGTCACATCCTCATGCCAGGGCGTGAATGATTCTGCCCCAGGTGTCTGCAACCTCTACGTGGCAGTAAATGCAAATACTCCTACAAAGCAGCTCCACAGAGTCCTTTCCCATCACCTACCCTTGCTTCTATTTCCCCATTTCTAGCCCCATTTTGTGGGTATCTCAAAGAAGCAGCCCATGGCTAGCGGGCTGCTCACGAGGAGGGTCCCTGTCCCAGCGCGCTCCCATCCTAGGAAACACCTTGCTCATGGCAAGCTGGAATAAATGAGTCCTGGATCCAAGCCGTCCAAATGGACCTTCAGCCAATGGATTCTGCTGTCCCCAGGTCAGGGTGACAGCCCCTGCTCTGCTAGGAAAAGGGACAAGGGGTCAGGAAAAGGGACAATGGGTCATTTCCAGCTATCTCCCCCTCCACAATGATGGACGCAGACTCCTGAATCAGTGGAGCTCAGTGCTCAAGTCTGGCAGATCCAAATAATCCTCTCTCTCGGAGAGATCTTCAATTTTCCTTCTTTTGAGCCCAAATCAAGCCCCTGTTCAACTGCTGCGAGACTTTATCTATTAAACTCAGAGTTCCTCCAGTCCATGGTCCTTTATCAAATCACCTTCTCCTCTTGCTCTATTCTCTGCAGCTCCCAGACACGTTACAGCTTTTTGCTGCTAAAAAGCTCTTTAAGTGTCTTCAAATACAGCGGCTCCCTGAACATTTTGGCGAGCAGACAGCCATTAGACTAGATTCTTTTGTGCGAGCACCAGAAATTACAGTGGCATCCGCTGAACTCCTGTCACCGTTCCCACTGTTAAATCTATTTTAAGGACGTTCTCTGGCCTGGCCGGTCTGCCCAGGGTTCTGCTGGGGCCTGACGCTGTCAGCACTTGTTTTATGCACCTATGATTGCCCAGACCTTGTGGCACGGGTGGTTTGCACAAGCGCATGGGCTGAGTTACCCTCTGCTTCTCCGGCACTGGGTGCGCTGGGCAGAGCGCGCGTCCCCAGGCGGGACAAACACCCAGGAGACCTTTTAATGCCAGTTCCTCCTGCCTGGGCTCCCAAAGACCCAGGAGCCAATCCCAGGGTTTTGCTCCTGGAGCCCTGGCTTCTGAGATGGAGAGCTGCCCTTCCTGCTGCTCAGGATGTGCTGGGGACAGCAACAGAGGTTTGGGATCGTAAGGGCTTATCCTGGGTGAATTAACTGGAAAGACATAGAAGGGAATGTGAAACGTTCACATGGAGAGGACACAGCTTCTCCCACAGCCCTAGGAACTGTGAGTCAGATCCTGTTCCCCAAACACGGCCCCTTCTCCCGAGCCGGGTGCCAGGGCTGCCGGGCAGAGCTCCCGCTCCCTGCCCGTCCAGGGCGCAGGCCAACTTGGGAGCCCCATGGGCATTTTCACTCGGAGACCTGCACCCCTGCACGTGCTGCTGCCAGGGAGAAGCTGGAGCACCAGCCTGTGCCAGGGCCGCACCTCCCAGCGGCTCTTCCCAGAAAACCTGTATTTAAAGAAGAGCCTGAATCCAGCCCAGGGCCCCTCCTTCCAGGAAACCCAAGAAAGCAGAGGGAAAACCAGCTGTGGGATGGCTCTGGCAACCCACATGCAAAGCCAGCGCCTGCGCTGACTTTGTTAGGTCTAAAAGCGCTGGCTGTCTAAGTCTGAGGTGCAGCAAATCCACTGCAAACTGCTCCTTTCTAAGCTGGCAGTAGGGAGCTCCGTATTTATTGTGGCTGCTGAAGGGAAAAGATGGGCTGTGCTCAGTGCCAGCCCTGCCTGCCTGGATTAGGAAACCCAGCCTGGCTCATGCATCAGCACCAGTAATAAGGCCGCTGCCAGCCAAATCTTTCCTCCCCCTACATCTGTGCAGGTCCCCAGTGCCAGGCCTGTCCCGCGGGAATTCCGGCACGCAGGCAGAACCGCCTGCAATTTCTACTAAGAACCGCAGTTTTATTCCTCCACAACGAATCTCCCATCCATCTCCTGTGATTGCATCTGGCCAGGGAACCTGTTTAAGAGATCGATATTATTTTGCCTGCGTGCTCTGGAGGCCTCTGTTCAGCAGACCGGCAATCAGGCTGAGAGATCCTGATGCAGGGCTGCTCCCGGCCTGCCGGGAGGGAAAAGCTGCAGTGCAAAACAAAGACACAGCTCCACAGGAGTCATTAGCACAGAGCTCTTGAAGAGCAGGCTGAAAGTGCTGACTCTGATCAACCCCAAATCCAGAGATTGCCCTAAAGATCACGAGAAGCCCCAGCCAACAGCCACTATAAAAATAAGTCTGTGACCTGCAAGCATTAAAGCACTCGTGGTGCCAATTGCTTGGAACAGGCACATAAGGGGCTGGTGTCTGGTGGAAGCAGCTGGCACGGGAGGTGCTGTGACATCCCTAGGGCCACCTTGAGCTCCCAGACATCAATGCTCTGGTCAATACCCCAATGCCCGAGGACACAGGCTCTGACCACACTGCTGAGCATCCCTGCAAGGACACAGGCAACAGCCAGCATGGACAGTACAGTAGAGAGGCAAAGACACGGGGAATGGACTCATTTAATAACCGAGGGCACACATGAGCATGTCCACAGGGTGCCCGGACACGGAGCCTACAGGTCCCCCCCGCAGGCTGAAGAAAGAGGGAATTTCTTGGAGGCAATAGGATTAGTGCTGTCCTAGCTCAATGTCTGGAAACTGAGCCAATCCTCTCCCCAAGGAGCCTTAGAAGCCTGTTATCTGTGCAAAGCCCCGTATGCTTCAGGACAAACTAGCCCAATTATCAGCAACGTTTACCCTCTGCTGCACTCCTTAAAGCACTTGCAAATTCAGGAAATGCAGGGCCAGATTTCCTTGCAGACTATCTTTTATTTTATTAACATTTAATACATGTGCAGACACTGCCAGGAGCTCCAGAGCAAAGAGAACCTGGTTTAAACATAGAGGTAGAGGGGCTCAGACTGGTAAGAGCCCACAGGACTGTTTTACTGAGTATCAAAATGACCCTAAGAAAAGAGAGAAGCCGAGAGGGCTGTTGGGCAGGAGGCTACGAGGGGGACGACGGAAGAGGGGGATGCAAATGCCTGTTCTTCCAAGCTGTTCAGTGACACACACAGAGGAAGGAAGTTCCAATTCACTCCTGAAACTTGAAAACCTCTTTCTGAGCAAATTGCGACTGTGAGGTGTGAGCATAGAGAAAGGCCAGGCCCAAGCAGGGGCATCTGTCACTACAGGTGACGTAACCTGGGCCTTTGGACTGACTCCACAAGGACAGCTGATTTTGTTAACAAACTAGAAGCGGCATCCAATTTGCCTAGCACAAACCACGTTAAAGCTCCAGAAGAAACACAGAGCGGGTGCGAAGAGAAACGCAGAGAAGCGCCTGGTGTTTTGCCCAATACAGCCCAAGCATCGGCTCAGGCAGTGAGTGCCGAGTCTGAGTTGCTGCAGACTCTAGGAAAGGGGAAAGTCTGAAAACAGAGACCTGGCAGAAACACAGATATGCTGTTGGGCCGGATGTGGAAGGAGATGGGTCCCTGCTGGGAAGCTCCATGCGGACAGGGCACGAGCAGGGCTGGTGGTGAAGCGCTGACAGAGGCACCGAAGTTAAAGACCTTCTCCTAAAGCTGCAGACCCCAACACGGGGGCCGCAGGGCTGTCCAAAGGGTCCCCAGGAGCTGACTTTGTGTACCCGAGACACCAGACACAGCACAGATATCCTGGTGGGGCGGCCCAGCTCCATCCACCCCAAGCATGTTTGTATCCAGGTTTGTATCCGACTTCTAAGTGAGATGGAGAGGCAAAGAAGGCCCAGAGAGTTTCCAGCTTAAGACCCTAGCGTGACCAAAGCTGACAGCCTACCTTCAAAAATCCCAAACCACGTTAAAACTTCACTATAATAATTTAACTTGGCAGCTGCGTGATCTCTCCAAGTCCCTCTGAGACACCACGGTGAGTAAACACTCTGCTCCACGCCCCTGTCTTGCCTGTTTTGAAGTGCCGTATGAAGTACTCTGTTTAAGAAATCCCGCATCAAACACTCGCAGGATTCTCAGCTTTGCACGGCTGCTTAAGAGCAACACCAGGGAGCACCCAGATGCTTCAGAGGCAGAGGAAATGCAGGGACAGAGCCGCAACCGTCACTCTGCACCCGGCAGGGCTCCACACGCAGCCTGTGCAGGATGCGGCTCTTCCGAGCAGCCCATTCCCCAACGGCACCGGCAGCCCCGCGCGGCGGCTCCGGCACCAGGATTAGCGTTTGCTCCGTGTCAGCAGCGGCTGCAGGAGGAGCTGGGGGCGGCTGCATTGTGCGGCGAAAGGCCGTTACATCGGGCGCTGGTTTTACACGGCTGCTTTCCGGGTGAAAATGCACTTTAAAAACGCCTAAGCCGGCAGCTATTGTTTGGAGCTATTAAACACGCTACCCCAAATCTCGTCTCTGGCAAGCGTCCCAATTAAGCAGACATACCGTTCATCAGCTTGCTGATCGCGGGGGATTAGTTCTGCTGCTGCATCTGATAGAATACTTGGTGCTTTGAAGAATTCCATGCGTAGCCAGGAGGAAGCCCCACCCTGCTCGGGCAGGCAGGAAAAAACCTCCCCAGCGCCTGCTTCCACTGCCGGCATCGCCGGGAAATCAAAGGCGGCTGAAAGAGCAACCTCTTGTTTGTCCTGAAATTGGTGTGGAACAAGTCGGGCGGCAGGAATTAAAACAGGGGCTCTTTACTCTGAGCAAGTGTGGGAAAGGGGAGAGGGAGCAGTCACTGTGAGCAATTTTTTTCTTTTGCCTTTTTACCCTTGTCTTCCCGTTGGCACAACTGGGAACCTGGGGACCTTTCTCATCTGATAAGGTTACTTCCAAAATGAAAGCATCAACCAGGTAAACAAACGGACTCGGTCTCAGAGGCAATTTAAAAGGCAGCAGCGAAATTGCTGTAGAAATGAACTGGGCCTGCAAGACTGCAAAATGGGAAGATGGGAACTTTCCAGAGAGGAAACCCCAAAGATATTTTAAATGGGCAACAGAAGAGCATCTAGTGTAATTCCCCACAGAGAAGTACACCCCTCACCCAACAGCTGCACATTGCCTCAGGAAATATACTCATCCCTGAATATCTTACCCTAAAAAAATGCAGAATTCCTGATTAGGCTCACGGTTAAAAACGTGCTGCCTATTTATGCCTCAGCACCAAGGAGCTCCTTCAAAACCTCTGACATTTCCTTAAAGCAAACACGGCGACAGATTCAAGGCCAGAAGACAAATGTCACCCCCTCCCAGACACCCCAGCAGCAGAGACAGGCCAGGCTCTCCCGGGGAACAGGGCACTCCAGCCTGGAAACCTGCATTAACCAGCGAGCTACAGCAGGGACCGGCAGCGCAGGTCTCTGAACCACTTGCTCTGCAAACACCCGTCTCGCTCTCTATCTGGAGAGAGGCAAGTCTCTCTTGCTGTTACCAAACGCCAGCATTGCTGCAAAAAGCCACAATGAGACTGTGGCATTAGCACAACCCTCTGCTGGGACAGTGGCAATGAAACGGCCTTGCACTCAGACTTGAAAGTCTGACATTTTCCTGGATGTGACTCAGCTCCTCCAGTTTTAGGCCACCGATGTGAGATGTCCAGCCCAAGCTGGTCTCTCGCCATGGTTTGTGGAAGGGCTCAGACATCCTCACCTCAGCATAAAACAGGCATCCCAAGGAGGATCTGCTGGAATCAAGCTGCTCTGGACTTTGGGCATGTACAGAAATCAGTTGGCCAAAATCTGGTGACCTGCTGCTGAGGTCACCCCACTTTCCTGCAAGCTTTAAAGTGGAAAACCATACACTCCTAAATCGATCAGATATAGCCGGGGCCTCAGCTTCAGGGACTGTGGGGTGTTGGGACACCCAGCAACAATCCCTGTGGTCTTGAATCCTGCCCTGGTTAGTTATCCCAGGGAAAAGGAGAAAATAATTTGCATGAAGATACAAGGATAGCACAGCCTGCTGCTTGCAGAGTGCAACACCACAGCCTAGGTGAGACTGAGCCAAACCCAGGCCTGCTGCAACGCTTAACCCAGGTTTAACAACCACGCAACCACCCCGCGCTCAGTGCAGCAGCACGAAGCGCCTGCCCGCGAGCAAGCAAGGCCCGGGGCCTCCGTAAGGAGACGGGGAAGAAATCCGGGCCGAGGTGAAGGCAGTTTGTGGCCGTGACTTACAATGGGCTGTAGCTGCGCGCCCGGGAGCATGAACTGCATCTGCTGCGCAAACATAGCGGCCGCCGTCTTCTGCTGGATCAGGTTGTTGCGCCCGTTTATCTCCAGTTGCGTTTTTAAGTGTGGGGGAGGATGAAGGTATTTGCAGTTCTCTCGGGTACATCGGCCCTAAAATAAAAAAAAAAAAACAACAAAAAAACCCCAACTAATTAATAAATAATGAAATAGCATTTCAACAAACATAACTCACAGGGCAGCCAGAAAAATTTAATTAAGGATTGTTTGGGTTACTGTAACACCACAATCGGCAAGGCGGAGGCATCTCGGTAGCTACTGTGCCTCTTTTGTGATTTTTCTATAGCAGTGTAATACTTATGTGAAGGAAAAACATGACCTCTCCTGCCATAACGCTGACTGAACTCCATCAGACCAAACCTCCAAAGCTAGGCTTGCTCAAGATTACAGGATTGCTGCTGAAATCAAAACCTAACACAAATAACCTAAGAAGCTAGCGAGTGGCAGCAGCACCGGCAACAAGAACCACAAAAAATCCCCAATTTTCTTCTTTCTGGGTTTTTTCCCCCTCCCTCCCAGCACAAAACCACCTCGCTGGCCTGACCGCAGGCAGCAGGAGGCCGAGCTGTGGGGCGCAGCGCGAGGCCACGGCTCCGAGGAGGGACCTTGCTCTGCAGCGCGTGCACAGGCCGAGATGCTGACGAGCGCTGGGACCCGGGGGAACGGTTCAAACGAGGGTTTTCCCTTTGTGCGTCCGTTTGTTAAAAGCCCCGACACCCTGTGTCGCTGCTAGCTGCTTTCTTCTTTCCTTTTTAAACAAACATGAAGTGTCTGGGAAAGCGGGGAAGCCAATAACTCCCAAACAGAAGATCCTTGATCTCACAGATCCCCTCAAATCAAGCGAGACAGCCACTTCCAAACACCATCTAAGAACTATTCCTCGCTTTAATGGCACTTGCAGCCAATCCATGGCAGTATAATCACCAGGAGTCTGCCGAAAATGAAATGGGTAACAAGTCTTGTGACCACTAAGATTAAGTAACTCTTTTTAAAAATAGTCTCTCAGTTTGGCTGCATTCACTTCTTAAGAAACAGAGGCATGAAGAGACCTGGCTCCTCAGCAAACTCCTGGCTCCTCGCGTTATTTCGGCAGATAATTAAATGCAAGAACTAAGGGGCTCATCTGCAGGGGCAGGAACCCCAGCCACGCAGTTCCTCCAGGTGGCTTTAGGCAGTGCCACGTTCAGCTTCCCAAATGGAGCTGTTCTCTCCAGGAACCCAGCTCCGTCCTCCTCCTCCTCCATGCATGGGGCACTTGTGCATGGGAAGGTGAAGCCCTTGCAGCCACGTAGGGCCAGACTGTCCCGTTGGCACCACTTGGGACCAAGCAATTGGAGCCCAGAACTGGGGCTCAGAGCACGGCTGAAGTGACAGCCCCCACGTGTCACCTCCCCAGGGCTGCCCCGGAGCCAGCCTGGCCAGGCGGCTCCTCTGCTCCGCTCCCGCCTTCCAGGGCTTGAAATTCCTCCTGACCGAGACTTGGCACAAGGGCCTTGAGTTGGGAAAACACTAATTTCTACCAAGTTTGGAATAAACGCCGTGTACATGTTTTCACTCTGCAGGAATGGAGAAGATGAAAAAAAAAAAAGTGCAACCACTTTTGCAAACAGTCCTGCCAGGGCCTACCTCAACTCAGGAAGGACTTGACAATTCCAGCCCAAACAGTGCACGTCCCCGGAACCAGCCAGCCCAGCTGGGGCTGAAGCTTTGTTCTGCTTTTTTGTTCCTCAAAACAGAGTTGATTTAATTTCAACAGGGGGTTCTAAAAGCAGAATGTTTTTATTACCAACAAAACAACACAAAGCACGAGGCCCTGATGCTGCAGACAGGGCTGGGAGCAGAAACCTGTGGCCACAGAGAGCGCTACCGGCGAGGATATGTGTTTGCAAGCAACGAGCTCTGCAGAGGGGCTGCTGCAGAGCTGGGGCTCTGGGGTACAGGCACCTCTGCCATTCCAGCCTCTTACTGCTCCCCTAAGACTAGATGAATCACTGCTGCATCATCACAGCACCCACATTTGCAACGCCCAGTCTGGTTCCTCCTCAGCATCATTTTCACCCTGAGCTCTGCTTCACCGCTACGATTGGAGACGGCAGCCGAAGGGCTTCCCGCTCCAGTGCCGTGGTGAGTTCAGCATCCCTCTGACAATGACTCCCGGGAGCTGACGATGCGGCTGGAACACCACGAGCTGTTCTCATCCGCACAGACACCCTCCGGACCCGCCGCTGCAAAACCCCGTCAGCGTCTCGCTCTAAAGCCAGAGGCACCTCTAGTCCCCTCTAAAACGTCACTTTGCAGGTGTGATCTGACGCACGACCATAAAGCCCACAGCTCACGGTGCTCCTCAGCAGAACACTTGCTCTTCCAGAGCCCTTGCAGCTCTCTGGAAGAAGCCAGAAGGCCAGGAAGGGCCGTTACTCACTTTCCTGCACCAGCTGCAGAGCAGCAGGGAAGACAACAGGGAACTGGCAGCAAATCTGCTGTGGGGATATTGCGTTGGGGACAGAAAAGGACAACTCCACTTCGTAACCTGGGTGGCCTAGGAACAAAATGAGGGTAAAAACACAACAGAACTCGGGCTCCCCATGTGCAGACGGGCGCCTTCCCCACCAAAGCTGACTGCCGGAGCGCCGCAGGGCCGTGCCCTGCCACGCGGGACCACGTTCCCCAGCCTCTTTGCCAACCAGAGCCAGGAGGGAAAAGCAGACAGGCTTGGGCAGTGGCTATTAAAAATAAATCATTAAGATGTTTTATGAGAGTAACTTCTCCCCGTTCTTCCCATGTGCCCCCCTTGCAGCAGGTTGCTGGCACGCAGCTGACTTGGCAATGCCAGCCCCAGCCATGCTGTGATGGTCAGAGTTGGCCCCGGGGCAGCAGAGCCCACAAACAACATGGGTGGTAACGCTCAGGAGACAACCTGCAATGCACCCGGCTGCTCGGATCGCTGGGGTTGTCTGGTGCATCCTTGCCTGGAGGACACGGGTAGGAATGCCCAGGAACCGGCCCCGTGGTGCATGAACACGCCAAGTCTCCCCTCGCTGCTGCTGAAGCCATCCAGACTGCGCTACAAACCTGGGAGCCCCAAGGCCACGCTCACGCTCGCACCGGGGTTGCTCTCTTTAATCACAGGTGCCAGCGAGGGATGCCAGGGCAGACACGGGTGTCTGGTTTCAGTGTCTGCACTAAACGCCCTGTCACTCACCAGCGGCTCTCCCGTGAAAACCCTTCAGCTAACGGTGCTCCGGGCGCAGACGAGGCTGCTGCAGATTTGGCTCCTGACTGCACTGCCTTTTCCACGGACACCAACAAGTGCAGTGAGTGACAGGAAAGAGAATGAAAGGAGACCAGGCAGGAAAGGATTTCTATGTTTTGCACAAAACCAGGCCCCAAAACACAGCTTGTCTACATAACTTTTCCCTGCATGAAGCAGCAGTTTTTGCCCCCAGAGGATCTCTGCGGGTAGGCGCATTCACAGAGCCCTGGCCCTGCTTACTCAGTGCCTGCAGCTCCGACGTCAAGACACGAAACCTTCTGCTTCCCGTCAAACCCAGCACAGAGCAGACCTTGTCCTGACCAGAGCTCCTCACTCCTGCCACAGCAGCGCCGATTCTCATCTGCAAGGATGACAGGGAGCCGTCGGCAGAAGCTGCCGCCCAGCAACGCCTTCCTCAGCATCCAACAGCCTGGAAATGGCACTGGGAAACAGAGGAGGCCGGAGCTGACAAGGCAGTGTAACCTTTAGCAAGTGCTACGGCTCCAGATACGTGTTCCTGCAGCCAAGCTGCAGCTCGAAGACTGGTTCAGTACAGATCTCCAATGGAAGTACAGGCTCCAGTGGAAAGCTGAAGCTACGCTGCTGCTTTGGGTATGCGAGAAGCCCAACCCTGAGGCCACCTTGAGCATTAGCCCCAGCCCTTTGGAGCCCAGAGTGCACAGTGCCCATCTCCATAAACCAGGGGTCAGGGAGGACCGCTGGGCTCTCTCCATGGATCCTAGAGAGCAGGAGGAAAAGGATCTGGCAAAATGGGAGACGAGTCCTAGGCTTGCACAGGTCACTCCCCAGGCTGAGAGCCCCAGCACGTGTCCCCGCAGCTGTGGGCTCTGCCTCACGCTCAGCAATAATTCTGCCACTCCGATACCAAGGCCTAAGATTTCCAGCCTTACCCCAGTGGGCTGGGACAACAGTTATTCCCTTCCTCTTTTCAACACCAACAACACTCCCTATTTAAAGATCACATCCACCCCTCTCCAGACCTGTCTGTTCATAGCACCAGGCACAGTGCTCTAACACTTCTCCGCTGCTGAGTGGGACAGGAAGATCCTTTCACTTGTCATACAGGAATGGATAAGCAGCACTGTCATCTGCAGGACATTTTCTTCCCTCACAGCAGCTTAACGCTGCTGATTCACTTTCAACATGTGATCCCAGGTCCTTTTTCCAAAGCTACTGCTACATGCAGCATTTTTTTTTTGCTCAAGTGCAGTGTTTCACATCACTCTGATTGAACTGGCATCTCTTTTTTTTATTTTTCTTTCTTCCCAGACTATTTTTCCAATCTGCCAACATCACCTGCATCTCTAGACCTGGTCCTGCAAAGTGCCTGCAGTTCCTCCCAGCTCAAGAATCACGGAATGGCTGAGGTTGGAAGGGACCTCCAGAGAGCACCTAGTCCAACCTCCTGCTCCAGCAGGACACCCAGAGCACGTGGCACAGGGTGACATCCAGGCGGCTTTGGAAGATCTCCAGAGAAGGAGCCTCCACAGCCTCTCTGGGCAGCCTGTGCCAGGGCTCTGTCATCCTCACGGTAAAGAAGTTCTTCCCACATGGAGATGGAACTGCCTGGGTTTCAACTTGTACACATTACCCCTTGTCCCGCCACTGGCCAGAACATCCTGCAAATTTAATCAGGATCCTCCCCGGGCCACTAGTCCAGTTATGGAGACCAGGGGCCACGGTTGGTCTCACCAGGCACTTCCCTCCAAACCCACAGCACGCAGCTCTCGGCAGGGTCCTCCAGGCACCCTGCACCGAGGGCTTCACCACACTCTGCAACTCCACAAAGACCCCCAGTGCTCCGTCCTCCACGGTCACCTGGAATAACCCACTGAAAGGCGACCAGTTCTACCTTCTGCTTCTCTGTGGAAATATCCTTGTAAAAACACCAGGGAACGGGTGCTGTCCTCCCCTCCTATGCCAGGAGACTGATTTGCAGTCAAGCACCAGGGCTTGTGCACGACGCCTGGTACAAAGTTGCTGGTGCTCAAATGCTACTTGCAACAGCCTAAGAAAGACACAGCTCTGCAGTCTCCTAGTTTCGACATTTTTCTGACGCTGCCCTAACGCCCCGTTACTGAGAGCCTCGGGACGTGGCTGGAAAGGGACTCACAGTTCCTAGGGATAACGCATGGATGTGACCAGTGGATGTAACTCTTGGTCATCGTGGCCATGAGGTACCCAAGAGAGGGCAAGCCGAGCACATTTCCTAGGACAGCCAACTTCCAAAGCATATGGATAAAAACATGAGAATTAACTTTAGCAGCTGCAGGTAGGGATCATGCAGATATCCTAGCTAGGAATAAGTGCAGCTCATGAACACGTAATTTCCTGAAAACGTGATTAAAGCAGCCTATAAAAAGCACAACCACAGTTTTGCAATGGCCATAGGAGGGTCTTTGCTAAACTTCCTTTAGCTTCCCTCATCTTGGGGCTGCAGAACCATCTCCATGGGGACATGCAAGGAGATGCTGCTACAAACACCCCAGGAGGGATCCCAGCCTAACTGGGCCCTGCTGCAGCCGCTAGCGAAACTACAGCAGATTCCTTGGAGAACAGGTACCCCAAGGCCAAAGGCTTTTCAAATTCCTGCTCTTGTACAGCCCAGAAAAGCACTAAAGACAAGAAAACAGATAACACAGATCACTGAGTAAATCATGGAATGAGTTTCCTCTGGCTTCCATGCATGTCAGGTCGAGGCCTTCCCAAGCCTACATTTGGTTTGGGCTAAAATGAGTGAAGCCTGATCCTTTACATGATGCTTTGCATGAATTCAAATACAAGTAGGTGACACCTGGCAGCCGTGACAGTTTTGAGCCCTTTTGAAGCGAAAGCTCAAAGCAGAGCCCAGCAGCGCGTGTAGCACAGGGAGCCCTGGTCGAACACGACAGAGACCTGTGCTGGTGCAGTCACGTCAGGGCCACCTTCAGTGTCCCTGTGTCACCCTTGTGATGCTCTGCTGGGAGAGTTGTGCTTTGCAGGGAGATGGGAGGAAGGACAGGGGGAAGAAAAGCATCAGCATCATTTCTGCAACCATATCCTGGACAAAAGCTGCAAACAGACAGCTAGGGACCTGCAGTGTCACCGCTCTCATTCAGGCCGTTATCCACAAAAACCAACCTCTGTTACGGACACAAACCAAGGACGAAGGCAGAAAAGCAGGACAGGCAGCGAGCGCCACAGCTCAGCCTCCAACTGCTACCCCGACTGCCAGGCAGGGGATGGGGCTAAACAGAGTCAGGATTTTCCTTTATATATATATATATATATTTTTTTTTTTTGAACTGAGCACCTACCATGGCTTCTGCAGCAAGGTAGAGCACCAGACGCAGAGCACTGGGAACAAATAAACGCAGAGCACAGAGAAACCCTCCTGCAAAGGCCAGGCTTTCCCAAGAGCGCGCGGGGCCGGGGGGCGCCCGGCGGCTGCTCCGGATCAGCTGCTCTCCGCGGGATGCAGACATGCTCATCTAGGGCTCTGTCACCAAGCTGTCAGCCTCAAAACGCTTGTCAAGCTGGTTTTCCTTACCGAGTTCAAGCGAGGGCAACACACAGCAAATACAGCGGCATTTCTACATCACCTCTCCCTTTCTGATATAGCCCTGACTAATGAGTTACTCCGAGCTACAACCCAAAGCTGCACGGGCGCTTGGCTCCACGGGCAAAGAAGGGGAGGAAAGGGGGGTCGTTAGCGCCCAGCTCCAGTATTGAAATCAGCAGCATCACCCTGGCAAACAGTTCCCAGGAACAGGGGGGACATCCAGGCATTGAATTCATCCCTGCTCTCACGCGGGATTTTTATTCTGAGTTGTTTGCTCTACTCAAAGGCTCTTACAAATTCAAAGCAGGGGTTTTTGCTGGGGAAAAGCCCTGTCGCTCCTTTTTTATATTTTTACATCTTGACAACTCTTTCCAGCTCTGTTCTTCTGCCAAGCTCTCTTCACTGAGGCCAGTGGTATGTTCTGTTATACTCAATGAAAAACATGTATTGATTTTAGCCTCTTTGCTTTGCGGGATGGTTTTGCTTGCTGTGAGCAACAGGCAGTGCTTTACCAGGTCCAAGAAATATGTATCTAAAAAAGCCCAGCCCCTGTCAAACTATATTCCTCATGAATCATAGAGCCGAAGAGCAGAAAAATATGTTGTTTATCTGAGAAACTCCTGCTCGCAATGAACAGCAGCCTCGTTCTGAAAGAGAGGGGAACAAAGGATTTGTCAAGCTTTTTCTTTCTTTCTTTTTTTAATCCACCAACACATTTTGATTAGGCTCCGTTTTGTGGGCTGTGCCGATCCATTAAAACTGTATTTGAGTGAGCTTGAAACACGTGCGCGGAATGGAAGGAGCAATTGGGAATTTCTGCACTAACCCTTTTTACTCTCTTTAAAAACTTATTCCAGTACACTCCCAGGTTCAGGAATGTTAAAAGCACAGTAAAATATATTTCCTAAATACAGCACCAAATACAGGGTTTTTTTCCGAGCAGGATGAGCTTTTACAGACATCCCGAGCCACAGAACTGCTCCAGCTGATCAATAATAATCATGAAAAAACACATTTAGCACCCAGTCAAGACAGCGTATTTAGAAATACATCTAGCCCTAGAATAACTTAATGTATTTAGAGTAGGACATGACGCACACGATGCCCTGAAATGTTGATATTCCTAAGGGTAAGTGTTTCAATATGGGGCTATTTGTAGCTAAAAGAAACCTATTTTACCTGCAAGATAGAAACTCTGGCACTTCACCAACTTTCTCACCAAAATAAATTATAAAAGCTATGCCACTCTGCAATAACACTGCACAAATACTGTATCTATATTAAAAAAAACTTCTAATATTTTTCATCCACCTTGTGCCTCCTTGGTTCTGTCCCTCCAGACTGCTATTAAACCCGGCCAGCTTCTGAAAATGCCAAGTGTAGTTTCTCTTGTCCCTTAAACCACTTTTTCATTGCAAATCCCCTAATCCAATTCTACAACTTTCACCGGCTGATTGAATCTGTCAAGGTCATATGGAAAGTTGATGCCTCTGACCTTCCTCTACCTACAGAGTCTGTTGAATATTGCAATTTAAGCAGGCAAACCACACGTAGACAGAACCAAGCAAAAAGTACATTAAAGCCCAGGAGAATAAATGTTAGAGCATTATGCTCATGAATACAAATCCTGGACGCGTGACCACCCTCTGCTTCACTCCTTAAGTTCACACAAAGAAAAAGGCAAATAGAAAAGTGCAGAGGCTCGAGAGCCACGTGTCCAAACCCAGCCCTCCCTCTTGTCTCTTGGAGGACACAGTGATGCTCAGAAAACCTCATTCTTGATGTATTTTGACAAGCAAAATGAAACTGCAAATAGGAAATAGTTGGGAGTTCTTTGGAACTTGGCAAAAATAACAGCTTAGCATTTCAGAACGAATCCAATTTTTGTTTGTGTTATTGCTTCACTCAAAGCAACAGCTTAATGGGCATAAACAGATTCTTGGTTTTCAAAAAATAATGAAAAAAAAAAAGTCATTCCCATCTGGGCTGACGATTCACAGGGACAATTTCCAATGTGGAAAGAGGATGGCAGGATGTGCTCCAGCCTCGGCATCCGCGGGGACCCGGAGCAGGGAGCTCCCCTGCCAGGCTCCCATCCCGCTCCGCTGCCGGCAACGCTGATGCCAGAGCAGGACACGCGTTTGTGCGCAACGCTCCCTCTGCACCGGCTCCAGCAGAGCACAGGGCAATGCCATCCGTTCTCACTGCCCATGATTTATTTTACTCAGCTGAATTTACGGGAAAAATAGGAGGCCAACAGGAGCAAAAGCACCCGCGCTCCTCAGGAGGAGCATCCCCATTCACCGCTGCCTGTTTGCACAGGACGGGCATTTTAAGGGCAGAGGCTTCTCCGCAGAATGGGCTCACGGTGTTAATGCAACCTAAGGCAGTGCCAGACAAGTGCAACGTCACCGTCTGGCTGAGAACACAGTTTCTGAGCTCAGCCTGCAAAGCATGGGACGTTTCCAAACGCCGGTCACACGCACCAGTCACAGGCACCGCAAGGGCAGCCAGGCCGAGGGGGCAGAAACCAAACTCTGTGCCAGCCCTTCCAGCCCTGTTGGTTTGCAATGGATTTACTGAACCAGCCCCAGCCACGGCAAGGTTTCTACTGATCTGTCCTACTTCCTAAAGTCCTGACAGCCCCCTTGCTCCCTGCAGAGCATTTAGGGTCCATGCAGATCGTCGCTGCCTCCCTCGCGCAGCTGGAGCAAGGCCGGGCCCGTGGACCATGCGGAGAGGGGCTGAGCGGGAGCCCAGCAGGTCGGAGCTGAGAGGGGGCACACGCACATGGCCAGAGCAGCACGACTGGAACCAATCAGCGTTTCATTCCCCCCTCTTTTTTTTTTTTTTTTGCTTCGTGGTTTGTGTTTTCAGTAACTGCCAGAGTCACGTATTTAGGTTTGAGAGCATAAGAGAAAAGCCAGGGGAGGTGGAAATAACTCAAGCACATTCCTGTGGATGCACTCGCTTAAGTCGAGTTTCAGTCCCAAAAAGCAAAGTGACCAAATCACTGCAGCTTTCCCCCATTCCCTTCCTTATCATTGCTCTGCTCCCTGATTCCTGTCCTCAGTGTCAGGCGAGCTGCTCATCCTTGCCCTGGTCTCCAGCGCGGTCCAGCCCGGCAGATACTCAGCTTTTGTAGACCCTGAGGAACGCGAGGATTTACTTTCCAACAAAAAACAGCCTTCTAAAGCTATCCTGACAATGCGACACGCTGGGAGACACCGGACCTCACGCATTTCTTTCCACCCCCAACGACAGCTACCTTCAGGCTTTCAAACACAGCAGAACCCTTTTTTTCCCAGCAAGAAAACGCCCCGATGAGGCATAACCAGGACGGGAGTGAGCTGCAACGCCCATATCCTCCCGCGTTTCGGCTAGGCGGGCTCCTACCGGCGCTGGATAGGGGAGGTTTTTCTGCTGAGCAGGGTGACCTTTGCTGAGGACACCTGCAGCCCCTGCAGCCACGGGAGCGGAGCTGCTGCAGAGACGTTTCGGTGTCGGCAGCGGCACTGGGAGGCAGTGGGGCCGCTGCAAAGCGCCCTCGGCGCCTGCTCCGACTGCGAGAGGAGCTGCCCCGTCGGAAACCCCTTGGAGCAGAGCTTGTCACTCCTACAAAAAGAGAAGCACTAAGGGAAACGCTAAAGTGTTTCCTCTGACAGGGCTACTCCTCACAGGCTGTGCTCTGAAAGGAGGCTTGAAGTTATTCGCATACAATTCACCCAATCAGGATGACAAAAGTGACATTTGGTGGCGTTTCAATCCTAGTTAATGCGAGCTCCGTTCTGAGTAAATACTTTCAAAGATCTTATATCACCAAGGGCTCTTCACAAAATGCAAACAAAACCCACAGAGCAGCGGCAAAACCTTCTTAATCCAAATTGCACTATACTGCACAAAGCCTCAGCGGGGAATTCTTGGCTCTGTGAATAGAAGTATTCACCGATGCTCCAGCTCAGGGTCCTGCTCCCAAGTGCTACTCAAGCCCCGAACAGGATGGTCCCAGCCTGGAGAGTTTACAGCCTCAATACACAAGAGTTGGTGGAAAGGCAAACACACGGCCAGGAGAGGTGTCAGTCACAGCCTTGTGCTGCTGCGGAGAGTCCCCTTCCCTACCGCGCATCGCGACGCTGCCAAGAGCTTCCGCAGGGACCTCTTGCTGCTGCTTCTTTATAAATTAACATCTCCAAGTTACTGGTCTTCTACAACCCTGAAGCCACTGGAGAGCACGGTGGGAAGGAGCAGCTGTTTGCAGCTGCAGCAGAACTAACTTGGCTGCAGTTCCTGCAGACAGAGGTGCCCGATCCAGCCTGCGAGCTGCCCACATGGGCTCTGCAGGCGATCCCGCCTTCCCTCCTCACCCTCAGAGCTTGCTGGCAGAGTTTGTTTGGAAGCGAGCCCCTCTGGGAAGCCACTGGGAGCATCTCCCTGTTGGATCGCTGGAGCCTATGGCCAGGGCCACGCTGCCCCAGCTCCCGCATCCCCGTCGCGCTTCCCACCTCCGCAGCGATGCCCAAAGCGCCGCTGCTCATCTGCCTCGTTCAGCCCCAAGAGACCCACTGAGCTCCCCATGGCGGCTCTCAAGAGGGTGCTGGTGACGAGGGGGAGCAGGTAGTCCCTAACCCCGACATGGCTGCGTCACGAAGGGACCTCGCTCGTGCCCAGCCGCCAGTTATGGGGACATAACTGTGGTGAGTACCACGAGGGTACCAGGTACACCAAGAAACCACAGTGCCGACGGAGGCAACAGGCGGAGGGAGAGCCAGAGAGGGCCAGAAATCTTCGGCCGCCTCATTCCCAGCTCTGCAGACTCTGTGCTAATGACAGCGGGGACACGGCGGAGCCACAGGACGGCTTGGGGACAAATAAGTCCAGAGGGGAGGAGGAAACAGAGCAGGAAGGAGGAGAAACAGGGCATTTGGAACAAGGCTGCACAAGGCTCGGGATTCTGGAGCAAGACTCAGGAGGGCTCAAGCTGTCAGGTGCATTTTAACATCCTCCCGGAACAGGGATCCGCTGTCGCTCTGTCTGGGATGCGCCAAGGAGGAGGAAGGGGAACAACAGCTAAAAGACAATTTCGCGCAGGTTCTGATCTGGCAGTGACCGGTAGCAAGAGGAAGAGCTGCCGGCAGGATCGCACGCTGAGGTTTTGTTTCCAAACTTTGCTCGACTGTGGCAGGGGCTCTTTAAGGGCCTAATCTCCGTGTGATTGTTCCCAGCGGCAGCTCCTGCTGATCCCACACACTCAGGGACGACCGTTCAGCTGTATGGGTTGTCTGCAACCTCAGGCATCTCCCAGTGCAGCCCGTACCTGGGACAGCAGGGCAAGGGCCGGTTGTCCTCAATTAGCCCCCAGAGCAGCCTAGGGCTTCTCCAGAGCAGAAGCAGGGAGTCAGGCTGGGTTCAGCAGCACAGTCGGGGTTAAGGTCTTAGGCTCTCGCACAGGCAGAGCTGGGCAGGCTGTGGGCACCCCCAACACACATTGGCTTTGGCCCCAATGCTCTCTGCTGCAGTATTTTTTGACACCTGTGTAGTAAAGGCCAGCTAGAAGTAAATGCTGTGTTAATGCAGAAAGGGCTCTCAAATAAGGCTCACGTTGATCCATGTGGAAGCTATTCCTTCACTGAGGAGCCAGGAAAGCCAGGGCTGCCTCTCCAAATTGTCCTGCCCAGCAATGACACCAAACCTGTCCCCTTCCCTCCCCAACTAGTCACCCAGTGGAAGCCAGGCTCTGCTCTCCAGCTGGGATCCCAGCGGGTCCAGGAGCTCTCCAGGAGGCTTCAATATTAACGCTCCCAGCGCTGAGCTCCTTTCAACACATCCAGCTCTAACATCCCTCTGGGGAGCTGCACTCACCAGCACGGACAGCCTGGGCCGGGGGAAGAGGGACTGCTCCACACCAAGGCCCAAGGGATGCAGAGACAGGGCAAAACTCAGCACATGCCGCTCCATCAGAGCGCTGGACAAGGGATTTTTAAACAGCAGCAGCCATTCCACAGGGCCAACTTAAACCAGTTTCCCTTCTCAGGGCCATTATTTTATGCAGAATTCACCCTTGTAACGGCGCTCTGAGGCCGCTCTGCGGCCAGGGACGTGGATGCAGGGGTGCCCCTCAGCGCCCAGCGGAGCCGCAGCAAGGTCCACGTGGAGAATTCCCTTGAGACTCGCCCAGGGCTCCACATGCAGTGACAGCCTCTGCCCTGAGCGCGGGCTGCCACCTTTCAAACAAGGTCAGACACCGGCCTCCTCCGCTGCTGTCAATGACCTTATTAGTGCTGATCAGGGCTCTAATAATATCCCACGCTGTAAGCGGGCCATCTGCCGCAACGCCGTGCCGCAAACCTCCCCAGGAGCCAACACGCTGGGTCAGGATGCACTCACTTCCCAGCAAGTCTCTCTCCCCCTTGGGAATGCCCATCTTCCACAGTTTCAAGCCAGACGATGGAGAAAGGCCCCTCTAGTTCCCGAGTTTCCAGCTCGGATAAGCAACAGAAGGGCAAAGGGCTGTGCCGAAGGGCCCTGGATTCATGCAAAAGATGTGAAAAAGCCAAGTCAAAAGTTAAAAAGGCACCAGCCCCCAAGCCTGCTGCTGCTGGGGACCCCGGGAAACCAAGTCAAACCAGAACTAAATCTATGTGCAGAGATTGAGATGTAAGAGAACTAAAGGACCAGGCTTGGGGGGCAGGAATCAGTGCTCCTTTTGTGCCACATACTTCCCACTGTGGGCACAGGAGAAAGATTTTGTTAGCACCTATCACCTAGTACCCCTAGTTAAGCTGAACACTCCCGCGGCAGGAGACGGTTTTTGTAATAGCCAGGTAAGACTGCAGAGCTCCATCTCACAGCGCTTTATTCAGAAGGAGTCAGGTTTCAAGATGCTCAAACACCCAGGGTCTCGTTACTATCCAGCTGGGCCCCATTCCCAGATTTTTTTCCCTTTGCACAGCTTCCGAGAGGTCAAAAAGCACAATTAGGAACAGAGAGACTGACACAACAGCACTAACAAATCTGCCGGCGTCACAACAAGGCCCTGGATGCCAAGTTCCCAAATCCTTGGCCTTTTCTCTAATCAAATCACTGACACGACACAACAGACTGCAAAGGGGGTCGGTGCCTGGTTCTCTGCTGTTCAGTGAAAAGCAAATAAACAACATTCATAAGTGCAAAGTAAAAATTTGCCTGTATAGGGCAACATTAATCCAGTGCTGCCAAGCATTTATTTTAATACCAGCATAACAGTATTTATAGGGGCAGATTTTCCAAAGAGCCCAGCTCCACTCCTGGAGACCTCACCATGTGAGCGCATGCTCCGGGGGAGCCGGCAGGCGATGGGCTCTCCAGAAAATCCAGCCTATCTTGTTTATATTTGTTTTTAAGCTTCCAAAGAGCTCAATTAGATAAATATACATCATTGTACCCTCGTTGAGGTGGGGAACCATGCAGCAGAGCGCTGCTGTCAGCAAAGGGATGACCCCAAAGCAAGCCCAGGCTGCTGCAGAGATCCACGTCCCAGACGCGTGAAGTTGCCTCCCTAACAGCCCCACGGCGCAAATGTGGGCACGAGCAGGGGACCTTGCTCGGAAAGCAGCGAGGTGGCACACTAGGCCCGATGTGACACTGTTTTCACAGACCCTCTCTGCCCAAACTCCCTCTGGGGACGGTAGCTACCAACTTGGGGTGCCCATCTGAATCCCATAGCAAGAGCTACTGGAGAAGCTGGTAGAGCTAAAGCTCTGGGCGGGCAGGAGGAAACACAGCTCTCTCAAGCCACAGAGGCAGAGGTGACAGAGAGGAAATGTTACCCCTCTTTGGGCAGTGGCATAGGACCATTTCCCTACCCCATAAACCTGAATCAACAACTCATTTCAGCACAGGGAGGTCTTCGCTTTCCAAAATGAGGCCTTACGCATTTTGCAGAAGCAGAAGAGGGCTTTGTCCTTAAAACAAGGAGGTGGCCCTCGGGAGCTGGACACGCCATGCCACAGCCGTGCAACACTGCAATATGCCCATAAAAGGTTTCAAAATGCATCTACTTCAGCAGCGCAGTAACTCGGAAGGGTTTAGAGCCACATCCCAAAAGAATTTCTCTCCTGCTTTTTTAGGCAAGCGTGAGCAGCCGTCAGCACTTCCCCAGTATCTCTCCAAGCAGCCAACCAAGGTCACTCTTGGCCGATGGCCATAGCAGAGATGCTGCTGGCTGTGCCCTTTGGGGACGGTGCTTTGCTCATGCCACGGGGTGAGACCTGGGCACCTAAGTGCAGAGGCTGCACTGCCAGGGACGGCAGTGGGGAGAGGGGAGGTTGCATGGAGGCCCAGGGGCAACCTCGCTGCTGAATGTGTCTGCGCCGTTTCCCGAGGACGCTGGCCTCAAACACGCAGTCTCAGGATGAGGTTGTGGCCACTGTGCTGCTTTCCAGCATGTGCAAGGGAAGTCACAAACGAGTCTGAGGCCTCTCCCGAGGAAAAGCTGCAACAGAGTCAGGTGGCTGCAGGAGAGAGGCAGGGAGGAAGCGAGCAGGACGTCTACATAGTGCTGCTCCCAGGTGAAAGCTCCCCCAGATGGGCTCGGCAGGACCATAAACAAGGATCCTGAGAGAACATTTCCCCAGGGAAGCAGAGCAGACAGGGAAACAGGCATCCAGCAGTGACTTTCACCCTTACTGAGGTCAACTGATGAAAATGTTCACGTTGGCCAAGCCTGTAAGACTCTCCTACAGCTTCACACGCGGGAAGCAACACAGATACTCGGACAAGTGTCCGCTGCAAAACACGTTAACTACTGGGCAAGCAAATACCCAAAGGTATCCAGTACCTGCCTTCCACCTGCCCCAGGAGAGAACAGCTCCTGAGCTTCTGAGGCAGTCAAGGGACCAACGTTTTGCAGGAGGGAGTCACCAAAGCCAACTACAAAATAAGTATTTAACTCATTTTCTGAAGAGCTAGTGCATAAGCTGGAAAGGAAAATGGAAGAGAAAAGGTCTGAGTGCAGAAATATATTGAAAATAGAGTAATACCAAGTTGTCTGCACCACAAGAATGCAAAGTCTTCAAAACCTAATGGGAGAGTTGCTGGTCCTCAACTTTCCAGTGTCCTGTGTGTCCCCCCACCCCACTCCAGAGTCCCTGAGGAACACGGGCCTGTTCCCAGTCACTGCAGATCACAACCCAGTGCCTCCGTGCAAAGCCAGGACCAGGGGGAGCTCAGCTCAGTGCTGGATTTTGTACCTTCTATCTGATACACAGGGACACTGTCCTCCTGCTACCCCTGCTGCAGAGGGCACAGATGCAAGGGGACAGCTGAGGGCAGCAGCCTTTCAAACTACGACACGGAGCCTCGCCGGGGATCATCTGTCAAATTTCAGCTGCAGAAAAAGTCCCAGCAAGCGAGGCGAGACGGTTGGCACACAAGAGAAACCCGTGGAGAATGCTGAATAAACTGAATATACTCTGCCCAAACCCCTATCCCACAGAAAGATCAGCTAAGCAGATTAAAACCACAACATGTGTTTTCTCCATGAAGGTGAACGAGGCTAGGAAGGTTGTGCTCTGCCAGGCCTGTCACACACCATCACTGGGGACGTCACTGTCCCCAATAAACCCCTCCTTGCTCTAGGGGTGGCACAGGAGGTCACAGTCAGATACAGACAGTGCCTGGACGAGTGTCTCTGCCAGTTGTCTCCCCTGCAGCCCAAGATGCTGTGGGCAGGGGGAGCACAGTGCTGACATACATATATATATATATATGGATCATTACCCAGCTTACTTGCATCTCTTGCATTATATTTCTCTCCAAGATACACAGAGAGTCTCTCCAGACACATCCTTATGGCAAATTAGCCTAGGTAATGCCTCTTGGACAAAAAGGCCAATGGAAGCAAAGAAATACTTAGGTTGTATTTGTTATTAGCTTTTCATTATCAATTTTAGGTGCATACATAGGCTTTTTTTTGTTGTTTATACATAGAAAAGTCTGTTTGGAAATGGGTAACAGCTTTATGACCACATTCTTCTAAATTTGACCTCCCCAAATCAAAATTCCTACTCTCGAGACTTTTATCGTGCTATTTTGTGTCTTTAAAACCTTTCTTCAAAACTTTGATTTGCATATGGAAACATCTACACTCACACAGCAAATAAAAGACAAATCAAAGTTGGGCTTGTAAATAGTGTTTTTAACCATGAGTCCACAATGCAGCTTCCAACCTGTGCAAATCAGAGCTTTCTTTTTGAACACCTGGCCCACACTAACTGCATATTTTTATATGATACATCACTACCTACCAGCGTTCTTTCCCTCAGCTTCCTGCTTATCAGTTGGTGTTTCTAGTGATCAGAGAATGTTTTTTCTTCCTTACATCTTCAGAAGTTGAAGAGCGCAAATTAATTACTTGTTGAACAGGGAATTAAGGCTCAGACAAGTTCATCCTGCGGCAGCCCGACAAACTCTGCGCACGTAGCTCCCTGCAGCACCAGCCACATATAGGGCTGGGACCCAGCGAAAAACTGGAGCAAAAACCCGAAGGCCATCTCCGATGACAGTGATGACAGTGCAGCTCTCCGCCTTGGTCATATTTTATTTTCTATTTCACGGCTTCTCAAGCTAACGCTCCTCAGTGAAACACAACTGACTTGATGCCACCTTGTCAGCTTGCAGGGAAGGTTTCCCTGTGCAGAGAGGGTCATTTCAACCCCCTGTCCCACGTTTTGTCTATCCTAACACCCCTGCATACAAAGGGCCCCGCTCCAGCAGGCCACAGATGGAGGAGCAAAGCTGAGGAACATCTCAGTGGCCCTTGGAGACTTGCCCAGGGGCTGCTGCTGCCCAGCATGAGCTGCTGCCCAGCAGGTCTGCAGTGCCCCCAGTCCCCGCAGCCCCAAGCAGCGGGCCTTGCCCTTCCATTCACACACGTTATTCTTCAAGAACAGCATTATTTGAATTAATGAGGAAGAACGTGCGAGTAGAGAGTGAGAGTTTTCTCTTGGCATCCAACTCAAACCCGTGAACAGCTTCTCACAGGCACTATTTTTACATTCCGCATCAATCTGCTAGAGAAGGGTTCCTTCTGTTGCCCGCAAACGTGCAAACTCCCCCTCTGAAGCAGCACAATTGAGGGCAGCAAGACTCAGCCCTGCACTTGCAGCCTCATGGCAAGCCAGTATTCCTCAACCTAAGTATCTCACAACACTCTCATGGAGCCCCTATCTGTGAATCCCATCCTTGCACCCAAGGATACCCCCATGGATACCAAGATCCCCCCAATCTTGTATCTCCTTTACGTTCCCATTCAAGCGCTGCACAGCGAGGCAGCTCGACTGCATCTGCAAGGGAAGCAGCGCTGCTATAAAGGAACTGGAAACTAAGATGCAGTAACTGCACAGACGCTACTTGTGACCTGAGCACTGAAGCGAAGCCATTGTGTGCTGGGTTATCAGAGTTCCTGTTTGAACATATTGTTCGAGCTTAAGCTTTCTGTGAGAAAAAACAAGCAAGGAGGCTCCACAATGGGTGCAGATAAGCAACCTCCCAACAAAGCCCTGGGCGGCTGCAAGACAACGGGAAAACTTACTAGCTGCAAGCATCCTATATCCTGTCTGCACTGCAGAAACACAGATGTTCGGCTAATGCAGGGCGGGAAGAGATGAAAAGAGCACTAGGCAGCTCTAAAGCCCTGTCATGAGAGGGGACAGTCATGAGAAATAGCACACAGAGGTGCCCATGGGATGGAAGCCTCTTGGAAGGAGGTCTGGGAATGCAATGGTGTTAATGAAGGGGACTGGTTATATTAGGGCCTTAAATCTAAATTCTGTGTGGACATTGGGAAGGGTCTGATGACTGACCCTGTGGGCTGGTAGCAACAACCACTGGCAGAGACTGCTCAATTGGAAACGGAACTGCAGCTCAGAACACACCTGCCATAAGAGGCCGGAGTAGGAGCACAAGCCGCTCCACCAGGGCAAACAGGGCCTGGCGAGCCCAGCTCCCTGCCCAGAACACAGGACTATTGTTGGTGCCGTTAGTCACCGGGCTGGTTATCGCCATGGGGAGCTCCGCGGTGCCCACGCACGTCCAGCCCGGCACATGTGCTGCCAACCAGCCACCACGGCCACTCCTGGCTGCGGAGGAGAGAGGGGGATTGAGAACTACTCCTTGCAATGAGGAGCAGCCCAGACCCCGCGATGGACCCTGGCTCTGTCCAACAACAACCAGCAAAACCACGGGGCTCATCTCAAAACCGCCCTCATGCCTCGCACTGGCTTGAGAAGCTCCCCAGAACCACCACAGGTCTGAGGAAGGGCTTTAAGATCCATTTTCTTGAGCAAGAGGATTCAGAAACTGCCCCCACCATCTCCTCCTTGCTGCACGCTCTGCAGTGCCTGCTCTCTCCTCCCCGCGTGCATCCTGCAGGGCAGAGCTATCAGCCCTCCACAAAGCTGGCCAAAGCCCGGAGAAGTCCAGAAAACCTCTTCCCGTGCCAATTCGGGTCACTTAGCTACTGCACAGGGCGTACTTGCTACCGTGTCAAGAGGCAACTGCAATGCAAACTTTATTTAACAGCCACCTGCATAGGAAACACGCTGAGCAGTAACATCACCCAACTCCTTCGGTAGTTTTTGCTTTCCCACCATGGTGCTCCCCAAAACATTCCTCTCTGTTTAGCAGGAGGAAATCTGTGCTTCTGCCAACAGGTGGGATCTGAGCTAGGCAACACATGGGCCCTGCATATCCCATGCTGTGGCCTTAGGGTCCACCTGGAGAGCCTGAGCACGTCGCAAAGCTCCCCTCAAGCCAGCACACACAGGGGCCAGATGCCACCAGTTCCTGCTACTTACAGCACAACTTGCAGCTCCTAAATAACGGAGCCAACCCAAGCTCGGGGACTGCACAGGGGCCACCTGGCTGCAGTTTGCAGCTCTCCGAGCAAGTTCTCCGAGGCACCACACTACCCCACGTGGTGTTTCAGCATTCGTCTGGGAGCTGAAAGGAGAGCTATAAAATGTAAACATATTAATCTCTTCATTCAGATATCTGTGCTGCCCCTGGCTACAATTCAATGTTTCAAGGGCACAAAGAACATGACTTCTTTTTTCCCCTCTGATAAAAATATTTTTGTCTCTCACTGTCAGCAGGCCAGCAACGCAAATGAACATTTGAAAGTCACTGTGTAACTAAGGAGTCATTGCATATGCTCAGATTAACAAGAGCAAAACCAAATGCAAATAGGAAGCCTGAACTTCCTGCTAAAAGGGAACAAAATAGTGAAAATATGAAGAAGTCACAAACAGTAGTAAAATGAGTAAGTGCATGGCAGACCAGATCTAGTCTTGATAAGAACCAGTCACTGCACCCATAAAAATAAATCCAAGGCTTTGCAATTTAAGTTCAAGAGAGAACCTTTAAGCTTATAAGATTCATGAGATTCCTTCTGCAAACTCAAGCTGTTAACTCTAACCCCGCTTGTATCCTGCAAAATCAGCTATGTAGGGATGACCAGCAGCAAAGATCAGCTCTAATGCGGGCAGGACGAGCAGCAATCCTGGCTTCAAATCCCTCCGGAATGCCTTTTCCCAACGCCCATTTCCCTGTGAGCGCCGCTCCAAATATTTTGGCCGTTCCTCGCACGCAGTACGGTGCTGCAGCGCATCTGCAACTCCGTCTCCAGGAAATACACACAGAGCTGATTCATTATCTTAAAATGCTGCCTTTATTTCTGCTCCTTAAAAGCACATTTCAGAGCTCTGCACCGAACGCGCAGCCAAATTAAAGCACACGGTTTCAGTTCTCTACTCAGTCATTCCAGTTTCATTTACTGCCCGCAACGCAAATTCTCCATTTCAGGACAGCCGTATCAGACCTGAACTACAAGCAGAAAATGCCCCGGATTAAAAAAAAAAAAGAAAGAAAAAAGAAAAACCTTTGCTTTCTCCCTCCCTCGGACGTCCAACACTTCATGCAATCACCTTGACCTTGAATTCAGCCAAAACTGAATTGTGACCGAATATTGTGTCCTCAACCCTCCTATTCCTAATACCACCAACATCCCCAAAGCCGAATGAGAGAACCACGAGCTCCCAGGTAACCCAGATTCCCCAGGGCCGCATCCCACCCGGCAGCATCGCCCCTGCAGGAGGGGACCCGCGCGTTGGACCGTCCTCACCTTCAGGGAGTCAAAGCAGGCAATAACTCGACCGTTCTCCACGTGGCAACTCCGGGACGGGTGGGCGAACTTGCACTCCGCGTCGGACCGCGAACACGTCCCCCTCTGGAACTCCCGACACACTTCTAGCGTCAGCCATTTCGTATCGCGGACCAGCGAGACGTTTACAGCCATATTAAAAGCAAAAATTAAAACGCAAGCGATCGCACCCTTCTTCAGGGCGGTGTTTACTGCTCTTTGTCTTTAAAAAAAGGGTAAAAAAGTGAATTCAAGTTAAACGCGAAGAAATAACTAACTTGTTGCTTTGGTAAAACTCCTATTCATCAGCACTTAGGTTTTCATTTAAGTCAAATTGTGGTTGTTTAAACAAGGATTAAACATAAAGCCAATCATAAAATAGAAATCTTATCAGAACAACTGAAAATCAAATTAGAGGCCAGCTCCTAAAAGTGCAATTGTAGAAGTTAAAATATAAGTGTTATATTTTGTGCCACTGCCGAAGTTACTTGAAAATAACTGGCAGACTTTCAAAAGAATTTCTGTGCTCTCCAGTTAATGGTTTCAATTATTCTTGCAAAAAGCATATGCTGCTGGCAGCACTTCAGTTTGTGGAATGGTCTCGGTCCTTGGGGAGAAAACTTCTTTTTTTTTTCCTTCTATTTCTTGCTTCTAAAAATCACGGTTCACGAGCATTAAAAGGAGCAAAAGGACGTCAGAATTTTTCTTTTCGATTTTTCTCTTTTGTTTTTCTTTTTCCTCCTCTTGCTTTTTAATATTTGCTACATACTCGGGGAGGGGAGAAGGAAAAAAAAAATGGCTGAGCAAACTGCGTGTAAACAGGGGCGAGAAAAAAAAAGAGAGGGGAAAAAAAAAAAGAGAGAAAAAAAAAAAAGGAAAAAAAGGGCCGAGTCGCCGTCAGGGCCTGAACCACAAGCAACGCCGAATTAAGAAGAAAAGGGGGGCGGAGTGGGGGGCAGAAGAGAGGCAGCCCTAGGCAGAAATCCAAGCAGCGGTGGCTTCAGGAAAGGCACTTTTCAGCAACCTGCGGGGAGAAGAGAAACACGAGTCAGCGCGGAGCGGCCGCTGACAGGGCGGCGGGCGCCGTCAGCCATGGCGCAGCGAGAAGGGGCATTTCCCGCATGCGGCCGCGCAGGGAAGGCGCGCGCGGCCAATGGCGCGGGGCGTTGCGGCCGGCGGCGCGGGCGGCGCGCGCGCCCAGAGCCCCAGCTA
>JAWLRI010001115.1:1122321-1152570 GCA_034781795.1 Crypturellus tataupa
CGCGGCCGTGACGTGAGGCGCGGCGCGGCCCGCATCGCCCTCGCGGACGGACCCGGCTCCCCCGCGTTACCCCCGCGTCTTTCCCTCACGCGGCGTCAACCGGGCAGCGTTGGGGCGCAGGGCGGGACGCTTCGCTACGCGGTGTCGCTTTTACCCCCCCCATGTTAAGCTCCTTCCCCGCCAGCCGTTGGCGGAGGAAACGGCCGCGCAGGAAGCGCAGCCGGCGGCTTTCTGGTGCGGAGAGCGGGAGGAACCCGGCCCTCCGGCTGCCGCGCGGCTCCAAGGTGTTTTATTTAACCCGTTGCGAGCTGCAGCCCCGTCACGGGGACGCGTCGCGGGCCGGGGATCTACCGGAGCGAAAGCAAAGCCGGCGAGGAAACCCGAGCCACGCGCGAGGGGAAGGTTAACTCCTTGTGCGCGGCTGCGTTTTCCAGCAATAAGGACTCAAATTACTCAATCCAGCAACGCTCCAGCAAGCAAATTCCAACAGACTCCTCATTCAAGCCTTCCTTGGCACTGCTGAAATGCTAAGTTACCCCTCGAGCTTCCCATTCTAATACGAGATGCAGCCTGACAGGATCAGGCTGTTTCCGCGTTCCCCAAATCCACTTGTTTTTCATCTTTTTGAAGCAGGGCTACCCAGCCCTTCGACAGCACCGGATCTCGTCCACGTGACAGCTATTAAAACCTCACACGAGAGCCTTCGTCGACAAGAAAAGGAAGCTTAAATCCTTCCTTCATTATTGATGTGTTATTGCAATTAGGCTGATCAGTAACTGAAACCTGCTGGCGCTGGAGCGGGACGGGGGAAGACGCTGTCAGCAGCAGCCACCGCCGGGACAGGGGGGCCTCTTGATTCATGACTCCAATTATTTGGCATTAAAAAAAAACAGCGTTTGTTGAAACCCACATTTGCAAGTACTTTCTTGGCTAATTAGAGACGAGTTGGTAACAGGAAGCGCCCCGATTCTTTCGCCCCGGCTTGCAGCACGGCACCGGCTTGGTCCAGCCCACGGGCCTGGAAGGACCTTTGGGTTTTGTACACGTGGGGAACGGAGACAGCAAACATGAGATTCACTGGGCCTGTTTTCAACTTCAAAGGGAAGGAAAAAGCCTATCTAGCCAGTCATATCTTTTTTGTGCCTCGGAGATGCTCTAAATCAATCTTGATTTTGCAAACAGGGCAGTTTTATGCAGGAGTCTCATTCATTGATGTCCAGACTCCCCGTCCAACTGAGCTCGGCAAGCACAGAAGGATGTGTGGAAACCTCTCTGCAGGGAGCGAGGGACAGGCTGCGCGCAGCTCGCAAAAAAACGAGCTAGAACAGGTCAAATATGGGTGGGGATTAGAAAGAATGCTCCGAGGAGCTGCTGCGAGCAGCCCGAGACGCTACCGTCCCACCGTGAAATACCCATTCCAGAGCCTGCGACATCGGTGGAAACAAGGGTCTGTTAATGCTGGACCTGCACATGGTGAGTCCGAACTCAGCACGTGATTACAACAGGATGTATAAACAGCTTGCTCAGATCTGCCACTTCCCAGCCCTTCCCCGTTGAGAAATCCTAAAAAAAACATGGGAAGTTCAAGGATCATCTTTGCTCTTGCCCCTGTAACTCAGGGGCTCACAGGGGCAGACACACAGGTATCCTCATGCAGCACGCTACTCAGTCCCTGCGTGGAAAGGGATCACGTTAATGGCAGGTAAGACATCAAATATAAGCAACATGAAACTAAAAATACACATTTGGATACATGTGACTGCAGACTTTTTAAAAAATATCTCATAAAAAAAACAGTAAGAGAACTGTATGAAGAAACATTTGCTGCTGCTCGGCTGACAGAACTAGACCCCTGCTCTATATATTTACTCTGCAGGATAGAAAATAATAAAAAAAAGGGGTCTGCTTAACATGGAAAAGCAGAAAACAACATTCTGTGTTAGCAAAACAAGCCTTTTTTCTGCACAAAGGGAGACTGTCATCCCAGCCGCTGGGACTAGGACCTCTATACCGGGGGAGGGAAATAAATGAATAAATTCACGCCAGACACCAACAGCCAGCAAAGCACAGCAAAAGCGCGTCCTGCCTCGGACCGCCCGCGTGCTGCCCACTCAGGAGAGCCCCTAAGCACGTGCTTAACTTTGAGCCGCCAACAATGTGGCAGGGAAGGGACCGGAGCGCATCCCGGAGCACTGAGCTGAGGGGAACCTGAGCACAGGAACCAGTGGATAGGATTATCCGCAGCCCGGAGGGGCCTGAGCTCGGATTTTCTGTGAGTCGATAAACAGAGCAGCGTCAGTGCTTGGAGTGATGCACATTCCCCCTCCATGTGGCCACCAGGACAGCCTAAAATGCGGGCTGGCTAGGCTGGCATCCGCGAGACGCCCCTGCACGCAGCCCAAGGATGAGAAAAGCCTTTGAGAGGAGCCCAGCGCTGACACTATAAAGTTTCACTTCCCCACGTTTCAACTCCTGGCAGCAAACAAGTACAACCATTCTCGCTGTGATGCATTTTCCCCATTCTGTGTATTACTACCCACCCCCCCTTTTTTTTTTTTTTTTTTGGAACTGGTATTTTATTCACTCTGCTCTCCCACTTACTTCAAACAGGAGGATTAAAAACATCCCTGCCAAAAGCAACACGTAAGGAGGATACAAAGTAGCTCCGCACAACACACAACGTTCAGCTCGCAGGAAATACAACAAAGGGCAGACGCTGCCTTTTGAACCTTGCCCAGCTCATCTCCTCCGCTACCAGATGGGCCAATTTACTCTCAACTGCAGCAGCATCAAAGCAGGGGAAAGCGGCAATGCTGAAAGGCCCGTGGCCTTTATCCCCTTAAGGAAACAATAACTTAAAGCCCCTGCTCGGAGGCCGCTTGCTGGGCCAGGCCTAATTGCTCAAAAGGCAGAGGCTGCAGCCTGGCTCTGGGTGGCAACAGAGCGAGTCTGTCTTGCGGCTCCTGACGGCAAGGGGGACAAGGGCAGCGAGATGCGAAGGTCACATCCAAGCTCGCCTCGGGCGGGATTAAGACACCCCGGCGGCTCGGGGTGACGTGAGGACACGGCCAAGGACAAACGTCTCCGCTCGACAGCCGGATTCCTCCCGCCTGCCGTGAAAGCGAAACCCTTGGGCTGCTGCCGCGCGGGCGCGAGCTCCGGGCGCGCTTCCTGCCTGCGCGGCGCAGGCACTGCCGTTTATGTGGCTGGCTTGACTTCGGCAGCTCCCGTGTGTAAGGGCTGCTATTTAAAGCACAATGCTGCTCTGAAAAAAGAAATGACTCAAAGGAATGGCAAGGTGGGTGCCATATTTATTGCTCCTCAATTTCCAGGTCACAGCCGCTCCGATAACAGGCAACTTTTGAGTCCGCAGTGCTTGCACCTTCTGGACAGTTCTGCACCCTTTCTCTTAAGCTCAGTACTAAAGGGTGCAGAGAAACTTAGTGCGTGCCCTCCCCAATAAGCTCGAGGGGTAAAACTCAATTACAGATGGAATAGAGGTGTTACCACCAACAAAATAATATAAAAATATTCCAAATAAATGCTGTGCTTCTGGAAACTATGCATGTCAGAGATGCATAAGGAAAAAATAAAAATAACAATAAATAAAAATAAATAATAAAGAGGAAAGAGAAACAAAAGCCCTTACAGAGCACCACTCCCCTACAACAGCAGTGGCGGATCCTGCACTGCTCACATCCACGCTCCCAAGGCTCTCGCCCTGCATCACCTGAAAACCAGGAGCACACAAATTCCTGGGATGTTGCAATGCCGCCAGTTTGCACGCGGCAGGACGGCCTCCAAAACAGGCCCCGTGCCACCCCCTGTGCTCATATGGGCTGTGTGCCTGGAACAGAAGGTACCTGTGGAAAAGGTTGGCTTTTTAACAGCTCCTGCTTTCTGCCTGTGTACTTAATGCACTGCAGTATCAACCATGAAGAAGGTCAATTTATTTTCTGCCACCTGCAAGAGATATTTTTGCTTTTAAATTAGAAAATAATATTCTATTTTTTGCTCTGGCCTTTCTACTTTAAAAGCAAACACTTTAGGGACTCGTGTAGACACCTTGAGTATTTCCTTTGTGAACATTCTGTACCTGGACACTTTCTCCCTCAGGGAACAGTTTACTCAATTTAAGGTAGACCTTCACAGCTAGGAAGAAATAAAACCTCTTTTGTTCTTCGACCAGTTACCCAGAAAAAGAACAGATTTTCTCTTTCATGGCCACGCACGAGGAGTTTCTGTTCAAGGTCTAATCGCAGATGTTGGGAGCCATGAATCACCAAGATCACCCTGCGCGCTGAGGAGTCAAGCGCAGCCAAAAGCGCTGTCTGCTCAAGGAAGGACATCAAAAGTCCCCCAAAAACACACACCCAAATAAAACAAATCCCCAAGGATGCTGCGATGGAAGAGCCCAATTGCAGGACACAAACCAAGCACAGAAGTGGCTGTGCACTCAAGTTGGGTGTCTAGGCAGGCAAACGCCACATTTTGTGCTCCAGGAGCCACCATCCCCAACTTGTTCTTCTCTCCCCACACTCACTTGTGCCTCCGACGTAGAGAGAGGCTTGGTATAGTGGGGGTTTCTGCTCATGACCCCCATGGAAAGATCAGCAGGAGGAAAATCCTCCTCCTCCTCCAAGGAGGAGGCCCAAGTCGCACATGCCGTGTCACACGTCTTGGCAAATTGGCCCATCCCTCTCCTTGCAGCGCCCAGATTTTGTACCCTGGGAGATAGATGTGGTGCTCGGCAGGGCCGGCCAGCGTTGCCAAGGCTACGCTCTGCCATCCCGGGAAAAACGGGCCATCCATCACATCCGAGCGCTCCTGCTGCTCAACAACCTGCCCCAGCCCAGACGCCGCCCTTACCTGGGGCAAAACCCCAATAAAGCACCGGGGGGAAGAGCCTTGCAGCACCAAGAAGAGAAAAAGAGCACAGATCAATGCGAGGGGCTTGCTCCTTCCCTGCACGGATGCCATTCGCTGCGTTTACACCCTACAGCAAACTACTATAGGAAAAAGGAAATGCTAAATTTAATGAAACATTTGAAAAAAATATTTTTTCACTTCTGAAATCACTCTTCATTGTAGTCATGCTCCCACAGGCAAGAGACAGAGCTATGTGCCACAATTTGCTAGGGAATTCTACATCATAATATTTATCACAAAAATGTTCCAATTTAAGGAGCTTTGTTTGTTTGCCTTAAAAAGAATCTGCGCTGGTGCCACACATGTCCTTGTACAGCAAATACCTTTGCAAAGGGTGTTACAAGGCCTCATATAGTGCAGCGCCTCAAAGGGAACTTCCACCTATTCTGTCGAATAGTTTGTTGCTAGAACCCACAGAAAAAGTCACATTTTCGCTCTCTTGGGCGCTTTGGATTTCCTGCCATCAGCTCATTCAAAAATCAGCTTTCCCTTTTTCCTGCTGCCCCTCTCTCCATAGGGGCCGCTCACTGAGATCCCTCAGGTGCCCTATGAGAGGAGGTTGCTCACAGGGTTTCCCTGTGCTCCAGCCGAGCACAAAACACTACATTTTGGCAGGGAGATTGGCTAGAAGCTCCGCTTGACAAGGAGAGCTCAACAGAGTCGCACAAATTTACAGAGGAGACAGGAAAGGCCAAGGCTCATTAAGGTTTGTTCCCCACCACGTAATCAGCAGAGAGGATTAAGCAGACACATCCCACAGTTGGGCCGATTATCCCGCTCGGTGTTTGCGAACCCCCAAGGTCCTTGCCCCGCAGATGAGCGTGCGCGTGGCCTAGACAGGCCCACAGGGACAACCCAAGGGTCCCCTTTAAGCGAAGCACCCATCATGGCAACTTGCTAGAAGGGACGACCTGTGAGCTTTTCCTAAGCTCCAAGCACGGCCTTAGCGCTCGAGCCAGACGACATTCACCCTTAGGCAGGAGGAACCCTGGCATATGAGGTAGATTCCCTAGGATCAGTTCCAAAGGGACAGGGGGAACGTTTGGAGAAGAGAAGGACCTGTGGACGCTCCGGTGCAAAGGTACCTGCTGTTCCTAGGTCAAAGGCCTTCCCATCTCTCTGTCTATTCCTGCATTCCTCCCAAAAATAGACACATCTTTTGCCCCCAGTTCTGCAGTTATCAGTGCAACTGACCATTAAGTGAGATTTCCCAGGTAGGATCTCTCTCCCCACTTCCCAAATTACTCACGGAGATTCGGGGACTTGCCAGACACTTGGTACTGTCACCAACTGGATGGGAATCCCAGCCCAGGGCATAGTTTCCCATTAAGGAGCAGCCCAGCCCGTTCCACTGGGCCCGGCGGGGCTGCGGGAAGGCTGCACACACGCCACGTCCCCACACAGGGTGCACTGAGCAGCTCTCATGCTGCCCAAGGGAAGTATTTGGGCCCAGAAAAGCCCCCTTGCACAACCCAATCTCCCCCCAACAAGCGGAAGTGGCACCGTCCAGCAGAAGAAACCGCAGAAGAAAGAGCTGAAGAGAGCTGTTCTGGGGTCAAAACATAGTTGTGGCTACAACTGCCCCATTCTGGGCTCCCCATATGTACAAAGCAGTGCTCAGAGGCCCAAAACTTCTCCAGAAGGGCACACGTTATTCCCCTGGGGACAACAGGGTGGATTTTCCCTTCTGGTCTTGCGCTGCGTCTCCCTGCAGAGCAGATCTGCTCCCACATACATGCTGCAGCTCTGTCCATTAAGGTGTTCACAGGCCTACCTGGTGAAAACAGGCCAGCATAGAGAGGAGACAGCATTTTGGACCCTCTCAGCTGGAAGAGCTCACAGCAAATAAGAATAGTTGGTCTTTTAACATTCTTTGTGCTGCGTGCTTGGATAAGCCATAAGTAACTTGGCAGCAGCCCAGCTGGGTACAAACACAGAGCAGCGAACACAATGCAGCCATCACAGAGCCAGCGCTCTGGGCCAGACTGTAATTTTCCCCTTCGCGCAGGGCAGGCCTCCAACGTCTTTTTGCTGCCACATTTGAGCCCATCCCAATTACACGATGGGTTACAAAGCAAAGCCTCGTGCACAGAAGCGAAAGCGACGCTCGCTTCGGAGCCGCGCACGAGGGCGGAACGCACAGAAACGCGCCAAGGAATCACCTGCAAAACAACACGGCGCTTCCAGGGAAGGGGAGCCCCACTTGCTCCTCTCTACCCAGCCCTGTAACAACAGCCACAGGTTGCAAAGCAAATTTATGATGACAGAGGGAGGCCAAAAGCCAAGCAAGAAAAACATCATGTTGAGACATTTATTTTTTTTAAAACCTGAAAGAAATTAAAACAGGCAGAAAAATCAGGAAAAGCAAACATGCTGTCAACTGAGAATTTATTTCAGCTAAGTGAAAATCCAGAGTCCTGGATGCCAAAGGCTTTATTCTCCCACAGGTGGTTGCTGCAGGTTGCCATTAAATGGGATGCTGGAATGATAAGGATTGGGAACCTGGAGACAGGGGTTCAAGGTCTGCTTCAGCCACGGGTGACACTCAGCAAGTCCCTTGAGCTCTGCAGAGAGGGGCCAATAGCTTCCTATCCCCTCGGTGGCACTCGGAGGATGTCACCTGCACCCTCCTGTCACCTGCAGGATTTGGAGGACATGCACCTGCACACACACACACGTACACGTGCATCCAGCAAGGAGAAAGGCACCGCCGGGACACGCTTGAAGCCCCCCTCAGGGTGCATCAGTCTGCGTCACCTCTGCTCCTTTCGCTCACCCCAGCACCTATTCATTCCTCTTCATCTCATTACCAGCCAGATTAATTAACTTCTCCTTCGCAACCTCTGTTTGCTCTAGGGTGCCCCAGTCACAACCAGATCCTCTGATGCCCAGTTCTCTCCTCAGCTCCCTTCAGTGCAGGATTATGGCTCCCAAAGCCCTTCCCAGGGCACCCTGAGTTATTTCCCACTCACAGCACTTGCTCTTCCACCAGAAAGCACCTGAATCCATATGGAACAACCAGACCAACACCAGGAGCCTGGAAAGACACATCCCAGCCACACTGGGCACCCACAGGGGTAAACTTCTCCACTCGCCTCGTCTTTCCCTGCAAAAACTCTGCTCAGCGCCAAGAAAGTGGCACCCACAAAGCTCTGTTGGAGCTAGAAAACCCAGAGAGGTCCCTGTCCCCCCGCACCACCAACCAGGGTGGCCCTTTTTCACCGTCAGGAAGGAGCCAGGCGGACGGCGCAGGGGATACGCAGCAAGTCGAGTCTTTGTTTTAATTGGCTGCTGTTAAGAACATTAGAAGGATGTTTGAAGGAGAATGATTACGGGCAGAGTGCAGGGGAGGTAATCAAAGGTGTCCGACCGACAGAATTTATGATGGAGCTTCGCAATCCATCACCTGGCTAGCATTCCTACGCACGCGCACATCCATAATCCTCAAAAATATATTTAGCTTGGGGCTCTGAAGAAAGTGTCGCCGTTCTGGTGACCCCCAGCTCTTTGCTCCTTATGAGATCGCGGGAGCCATTTATTTTACATCAGGGAGGAAGGGTGGGAGGAAAATCAGTTAAGATATAAAGGATAAATTGTTTAAATTCTTCTGAGCGTGAAGACTACTTTGTTTACCAAAATGCATACCCGGGAACATATGCAGACAGCGCGAGCTGCACTCGGCAGTGGAAATTTGGCTCCCCACAGCTCTCTGTCATATAGATGCATTTTTTCCAGAGGAAGTCCAATGATCTTGTTTTTGTTTTCGCTGCTGCTACAGCAGTTCAATGAAATTGTGTATTGGGAAAGTCTAATGAGGTCAGAGGAGCAGCAGCACAGAGTAAGGAGGAAGGAATGTCCTGGCGCTTTATTTTTAGCGGGAGGATAAAGGTGGGGCCTCGCGAGAGGCAGGGGAAGGGCCCGTTCTGGCACGGGTGCTCGCGCTGCAATGCAGGGTCCTGTAAGGCCAGGCTGGGGTTCATTTTTTGCAGCAGCGAAGCCCAAATTAAAGTGTCGGCGAGTGCAGGGGCCTGGCTGGAGCAGGGCAGCGCGATGCTGGACAGCAGGGCCAGCCCTGCAGGGAAGCAGGGACATGCGGCAACGCCGGCTCCGTGCGTGCAAGGGGCAGCTTCCCTCTCCTCCCGTGACTTGCAGCCTCTATTTTTAGAGGCTAATGTATATTCGAATGTCTCGGGAGACCTTTCTGGGGATGGGCAAACACTAAGGAACAAAATGTACGAATGGATGGGGAGATAAGGAGAGGTTAAGGGAGAGAGCTGGGAAAGAGAGCCCAGTGCCTAGAGACCCACGTCCTCCCCTTCCTCAGGGGAAACCCTCTCACCTCCCGAATCCTTTCCCCCGTCTTTGCTTTTAGTACCTTCAGTAGCTGTGCCAGGGAGCTGCGGAGATCTCAACTCGCACACATGAAAGGGAAGCCGAGTTACAAGAGCCCAAGGAGGCCGCACGGCGCAGGGCAGAGGTGCTGCGAACGCAGCCGCCGGCGGGGAGCAGGGTTTAGCCTCTCCTTAAGTGCTGGGGCTGGATGTCAAATCGCAGCGAGACACAGCCATGGGCAGAGAGAAGCCGGGCCAGAATAAGGCTGCGAAAATGAAAAGGAAGGAGCCAAACTACATAAAAGAACCGAGGAGGAGCGGGAAGTGGCTTAACTGGGAATAACAGGTAAGGAGGAAAAAGGGAGCATTCAAGAGCAAGCAGCCCGTGCTCGGTTTCCTGGCACCAGCTAATCTGATTGGCACTGCGATACAAGAAACAGAGGCTTAAAGAGCTCAAGGGAGCAGCTCTGCAGCTGGGGAGAGCCACCAGCAGCAGCAGCGAGCTCTGCCCCACGGGCTCGCACTGCCCAGCCCTCCGCGCTGCCACCGCCGGGGCAACACAGTCACACCGGCTGGTGGCCCTTCGCGAGAGTCAGCGGGCACAGAGGAGGAGCAGCTCCGCATAGCTGGGACAGCAGAACAGGACACGGGCTCTGCACAAGTCGGGTTTTTACTAGGGCCCGGACCCGGCGGAGGGGCAGCTGGCTCTGCCTGCTAGGAAAGGGGTGCAGGGAGCATCCCTCAAAATCAGCAAGGATACAGTTAATCCTGGGCATTTCCCCGTGGGGAGTAAGTTCAGGGAGCATCAAGGCATCCAGGAAAGAGCCAGCAAGCAAACAGAGGCCAGCACTGCTGTGCAGTCCCCAAATCCCTCCTTTTACCCCATCCCAGCCCGGAGAGGACAAGAGGCAGCAGGAGCAGCCCGGCTCCCAGCTGGCAGCTCCCAAAGAGCAGGGGGCTCCAAACCACAAGGCAGGGGTGCGACGCCACCTCCCCGCAGCCTCGTGCGGCCCCCCTGCAAACCAGGCAGCTCCACAGCCCCTCGAGGTCTCCCCAGCTCCACCACCGCTCACCTGGAGGGGTCACGAGTCCTTTCCTAGGGGTATTAAAGGAAAGTTCAAGCTCCTGCGGCCACAAAACGTGCGCCGATCTCCCTGCCGCCTGGAACAGCTGCACGATGCTACAGACAGAGCCTCAGTCTCACCCGAGACGCACCCTTGTAGGGAGCTCTAGTATCAGTGACTAAGTTAAAATCCATGCACAGCACTGCAAAACTTATTTTTCTTCAAGATAGAGGGAAAGAGGGTTGGGGTGACATAAGGTAACCAGGGGAAGAAGTATCACATCATTCCCAACCCTTTCTGGGAGCTCAGAGCAACAAATCTCATTTACAACCCCAGATTTGCAATTAAGAAAAAAATTTAACAGTGACCTTGAATACAAGAGCTGCAATTTAACCAACCCGCATTCAGGCTGTGTTAATAAAGCAGCTCTTCTGCGGGCTCCAGCACAAAGGCACTTTTGCAGAGCTCACGTTACCTCTGCCTAGCTCGGCCACAGTGGAAATTTGAGCGACTTTCACAGGGAAGCTCTACCGGAGAGACCCTCTGTGGAAACCTGCCCGTGGCTTCCCGGCTCTCTGTTCCCAGAGGAGTGAAAGAGCTCATCCTCGCACACCCCCGGGCAAGGCAGGGGTTGCGGCTAAGCAGCCCCGAGTACAGGGCACGTCCAAGGCTGGGGTCACGTTGGAGCCCTGAACCTAAGCAGCTCCCCGACCTCAGGAGCTGCATGGCAGCGGCTGCCCCCAGGATTATGGAACAAAATGGGAATGTATTCTCAAAAACAGGCGTCTTGCAAGGCTCTGCAGGGCCTTACGGTCACATCCTCACCCATAACTACACCACAGGTACAGGACAAGGTTAGCAAATTAACGCCTGCAGCTAACGAGCACATTTATTCATCTTATCTAATGCAGAAGCGCTTTCCCCCCACCCCATCCCACAAAAATGTTATCTCAGCAGGTGTCCTTATTAAATATTGCGTCTGCCCCATATTCCGAATTATCCCTCTGGGATTGAGGCAGAAATGCTTTGGGAATGGGCACTGCAGGGCTTCCTGCAGCCTCCAGAGCAGCTTGTGGCGCTGGG
Organism: Crypturellus tataupa; assembly: GCA_034781795.1. Taxonomy (NCBI): domain Eukaryota; kingdom Metazoa; phylum Chordata; class Aves; order Tinamiformes; family Tinamidae; genus Crypturellus; species Crypturellus tataupa. The sequence continues at coordinate 1,133,729 of JAWLRI010001115.1, forward strand.
AAATGGAGCAGAGCAGAAGAGCAAAGCCCGATGCTGCCCACAAAGCAGCTCTTGACTGGTTAAACTGGGGCTGCTGCTCCAGGGCCTTTTCTCCTTATTTCCTGATGGACTGTAGGGCAAGAGGGAGAAATAAGCACTTCAGAGAAATGCTCTGGAAGCGCCATGTGCCCTAGGGTACCCTGTATATCCCCAGACCAGCTTCACCTCCCTCCTTAATTGCTGCTCTGCTTGTTAACAGAGCATTGACCGCCCGCCTTGGCTCTTATTGACTAGCCGGGCTGCCTCTGAGACACGGTGGTTCCTAACGAGTGCTCGCAGCCTCCTGGGAAGCCTGTTGCATGGCAGTGCTCCTGCTGCAGCGCATTGCAACATGCGGCCCTCGCTTCCCGCGAGGCCGCTGGCAAACACCGAGCTCTGCTGCAGACGCACGTGGACGGGCAGAGCCTGCACGCCCTGCCAGGCTGCAAGGGATCTACCAGGACTAAATGGTCTAGCGTGCCCCCAGGCAGGTGTTCAGCACTCATTTTTTATTTTTCTCAGGTTTCTTTGTGATTGCAGTCACTAGCCGAGTGCATTTCCCCTCTCTGCACCGTTTCTGCCCAGCCAGGACGTTCGTTTTTTTACAAGGTTTCTTTCCATCTGGTTCTTTGTTCTTTCAACATCTAAATATCATTCCCTTAACACCTGATTTAATACTGCAGCCCCATTAATTGCACACCATGGAGGTCTTATCGGAAATCCGATTATTGTTGGGAAGTCTGAGCATTTCATCCCAGTCTCGGAATTGATCCATTGATTGCTTTTAAATCTCCCATTTTAATTTAACATTTAACACTTCATACCCGTATTAATTACATTTCCCATGATCAGCGTTAACAAACACTGTCTCTCTGCCCTTCTCTCGATAACCCTCTGCAAGCAGGCCTTGGAGACAGTGCCCTGGCCAAACTCATGGGAGAGATTTGCTCTCCAACATCTTCCCAGCACCACTCCTTAACATCACTCCCTGCAGTAGGACAAAGCTCTCCATAGCAGATACAAACAGTACAAACCCAGGAAAATACCCATCCAATGCCCTGGTATCCAGCAGCTCGCAAGGAGAAGGAGCCTTGGGAATGCTCAGCCAGGATGGTTTGGGCTCCTGCACACACAGATAATAGGAGAAAACAGCTGAACCTGAGCGGGGCTGGACGCGTCTCTCACCTGTCCACAGTGCCTCTGTGTTCCTGTGTTGCAACCGGAGATCAAGTAAGAAGATAACATCCCCAGCGCTGAAGAAAACAGGAATTTGTCCCTGAATAGTTTCTCCAGCATATTAAGCACGATTCATTCTTATGCAAAGACTGCCCTGTGCGGCTGCCAAGGTCAGCAAGACCTTGTTTTAGTTGCTGCAAAAGGGCTGCCTGTGCAAGCCTTCCCTCATACCCATGTTTTTTCCTTGCATTTTCTTGCCTTGGACTCCCCCTTGCACCTATGCACCTTGTTATCCACCTAGCAGGTTGTGCTGCCTTCTCTGGCTGTTCGCAACAACTGTGTGGTAGCCAGTCACGACTCCAGCACAGTTTCTTATGACAGATTTAACTCAAAAGACACCAAGGACAATATTAAATAACAATTTGCAAGGAAAACACGCTTCACAGCTTTCACTAACGACATCAATATGTGTCTATTCTCAGGGTGTCTCGACCTGCTACCCGCTCACACAGACGCCACTGTTCTCATTCCAGCATCTCCACACAGGGATGTCTTGTGCGGCTCCACGGCGCAGCCCGCACACAGCAGCCCCGAGCTGCAACACCAGCAAGCGGCCGCGGACACATGCGCCGAGCAGCAGGGACATGAAGAGGTGGCAGGACCTGAAAATGAGGCCCTGTGATTACTGAAACGCATCCAGGTTTTTCTAGTCTACAGCCAGTACTTAACGCGAGGCTATGGATTTTTGCCCGCCCTTGCTGTGCTGAACACTGACATTACAGGGGCAAAAGTCAAATTTGGAAGGAAGAACAACTGTGTTTTCTGTTTGTACAATGTGCTTCTCCTTTGGCAACCACGGTATTACAAAGTGTGTGCAATCCAAGCGGTCACGTTGCTGAAGAGAGGGCTGAAGTAGCTCACCCAAAGTCAAGAGTTGGGTAGGAAGAGAACTTCTCTACAGCCTGTCCTGCTCAGGGGACACTGCCCCTGTCCCCTCTATGGGCTAAGCCCAAAATCAGCAGAGATGACGAGCAAGGACGTCAAATACCTCCCTGACCTCACAAATGGTGCCTCAACAGCAGCAACTCTCTGCTCTGATGGGCAGCATCAGGGTGCACCTGAGCAGGGCTCATCTCCCACAGCGGTAACTAGTGCCGAGTTCCTGCTTATCCGTGTCCAGGGCAAAACCGCTGTCAGCCAGAGAGGAGACCTGGTCAGCAAAACCAGGACGCCAGGACAGGACACAGGATGAGAGCTCACACGTGTTGTCTCCAGGGCAAAAACCCAGCACTGTTTTGGCCATCTCACTCTGCCCCTCTGCCGTAAGGTGCTGTGAATAGCGCTGTTGTCGCACAGTCCTACAAACCTGCCTTGAAAGCAACGGGCTCCTCGGGAGATAAACTTCCCCCTTGCTTCTGCAGCAGCCTCTGACCTTGATAAGAGCCCACAGCCAGTTCCGTAGCTCCCATAATCGTGCAAGTTGCAAACAAACACCATGCCAGGAGCTTCTCCTCTTGGAGGGCAGCAACGTCGTAATGAGGACTGGAAACAGCTGCAGCCACAGAGATTTTAGGCTCCGAACAAGCAACCTCCATCACGTGCTGCCCAAGAGGCCGAGCAAGGACTCACCGTCTGGACGAACTGCTGTCATTGAACTGAAAACAGCTACGTGATAGAGGGAGATAATTTACTATATTTTACTTTGGGGGACCCAGGCTTAAATCCTGACTCTTGTCACAGATGGAAATGAATTTAGGGACTGAAGTGAGGACTGAGATCATTTGTTTTCACAAAAAAATCATCAGACAGTTGCCAAGTCTCCTGACGCACAGTCCCAGGACACTGTGCAAGGCTACTGATGCTTATGCTGTTATTTCCCCAGGTATCAAAGTCATTAATGGACTGATCCGAGAGGCCATCACAACTGTCAGCACTTAGCTGCAATGAGCACCTGGAAACAAGGAGCACTGCCACGCAGCAGCTTCAGCTCAGCAGCTCCTTCCCCTCAATGCCAAAGGCAACCTCGTTCTCTGGCTGGGACACGGTGACGTGTGCTCCGTGACACTGCGCTGGACACCCATCGCTGCGGAGAAAGAAGCACTGTCTGGCAGGAATTAAAATTACATCTTCATCCTGACTCATATAGTCTTCAGGCTTAGAGAGGCGTAACGAGGCCGTGGTGTAGCTCCAGGTAGTCCATTGCAAGAGCACCAGGGCGGATCTTGCTCCAGCCAAGCTGGGGGTGGTTTCCCCACTTCTGCACAGCTGAAGGCTGCTCAGCAGAACTGGTAGGGAAGTGGCTACTTTCCCCATTAAGTAACACTATTTTTATCTTGTTCTAAATTTCATTTAGAATTTAGAAGTCACTCCAGGGAGAAATCGAGGACCCTTCGAATTTTCAGCAGGAACTACTAAACCGCAAGGGCTGCTGTGTCAGAATTGCCATCATTCTCCTCCCACCTCCTTTCTCGGCAGAGGAAGGGTCAACATCCTCAACAGCCCATGCAACTGAGGAAGGGCAGGGAGAGGCAGCAGAGCTCAGAGGAAGCACAGAAACCTTCACAAAAACGGCAGAAGCAGCTGAGGGCTCCCAGAAGCAATTTACAGAAACACGAGGTTTGTATGGAAGGCTCCTCTTGGACAGGTAAAGGCCAAAGCTTAAATTAAAAGCTACTTTTGAATCCAAAAAGTCAGAGTTGGTGGGACGGACCAGAAAAAATCCAGGACCTGGGCAAGAACAGGGTAAAGGCCTCTGGATCTGGAGGCCAGCAGCAGGTCTGGAGAAAAAGGAGCAACCTGATCCCACACAGGGAGCAAGATTCCCAAGGCCAAACCAAATTCCGCAAGTAAGGGCTGTGCATCTCCCTTCACAGTTATCTTTAAATCCTCTTTACTCTGTGGAGCTCTTCTCCACCCTCATTCGCTTTTAATCAGGCCTGACCTACAGATGTCAGCCTCTTTTCAGCTCAGTCAACACAACTGCCACATCCAGGGTGATGTTACAGAGGGAAAAAAAAAAAGAAAAAAAGAAAATCTTACTTCTGCTTTTGGCTGCATTCCAGAGTCTACTTCTTGGTCTAGACCTGACCTCGTTCGACTGCAAGTTTAATCCTTTCCCTTAAGGGCACAGGGAAGACGCAGGGACTCCGACGTGAGCCCGTGTGCGCTCAGTGCCCTGAGCCTCTTTTGATCCCGCCGCACAAACGTTAACGTCTTTTGACTAGGGCTCCCTCAGATCCGCACGTTCTTTGAAAACGCGCATACGTTCAAGAGCCAGAAAGCAAACGTGAGCGCTCAATTTACGTTGTGCAAGGTAGATTCCGACCCCAGAGCTTGTGCAATAGGATACAAACCTTCAATTAACATCCCAGAAGTTTCCTCAGATGCAGGCCTGGCCTCGCACCGAAACCATAGTGAGGTCTGATGCATTTAATTTCATCTAAAGGTTATTCATCCTTCAGAAAAGCAACAAGACATCAATAGAGTACGCTAATTTAATATAAAAGACTTTAACCAGCTACCACATCACCCTGTAACAGAGCCCTAAAAGGCACAGCCCAGCTATTGCTGCAACAGCAGGTACAAATGAAGGGCTGCTTAATGGCTGTGTCCCATGCCTGGCACGTTGCTGCCCGTCCGCACCTCCTCGGGCCAACGCTGAAGTTGCAGCCTGGCAGCAGGTGAAGAGCATCCTGCCCCATCTCCATCCTGCCCCACACACCACGCGCACGAGCAGCGTTTGGCACCTCGGCTCCTGCGGCAGGAGACAAGGAACCCAAGGCCACGCACATTTCCAGCTGCAAAACACCAAGTCGCGGCCTATCCTGATGTGAAAAGAGGCGCTTTGACACCCGTGACAGCCTTCACGTGCTGCTGAGCTGCTGTCCTCGCTTCAGAGGGCTGCTCTTGCAGAGCAGGACCCCCTTGTCTCAAGCCTCAACCGCTGGCTCTTTGCTCCGTGTCCTGACACATCCCCAGCAGCGGGGCAAACAGCGACCGGCATGCGAAATATTAGCAACTAAGCTCTTATCAAGCTGTTCCAAGAAGGTAGCTATAAACTCAGCCTCCATAAGCGCCACTGCAAGTCTCATTTAGCTCTCCGAGATGTTTGTATGGAGTTTCCTAAAAATGCTTGTGGGGAATGTTTGAGCCCCCAGATTTCCATCCCACAACACTGAGGCAGTTCTCCAGTTCCCAAGAGCACAGCCCCACACAGGAGTCCCAGGAGCTGGGAACAGAAACCCGACGAGGCCAAGGGAGGCTCCACGCCAAGTTCTGAGTTCTGAGCCAGCACTTAACCATGTGCTGCAAAAAAACCTCCACCCAGAGTCACTTCTGTGACAGGAGTAGGCGGCAGAGGGATAGAAAAGCGATTAGAACCAAGATAAAAGTCAGATCCTCAGGTAGCAGAAAATCAGAGGACTCTCCCAGTTCCCATCGCCACCGATTTGAGCCAAAGGTGCTTCTAAAGTCCTTTTACAAAATATTTTAATCTGTCTTTATGATTGAAAGCAAGGCAGTGTTTTTCAGATAAATTATTTATTCACTTTTGCAGTGACTAACCTGAATTTCCAGACTCCTTCAGAGAAAATTTGAAACATTTCTTTAAAAAAGACAACATTATGCTTTTTTTCCCCCCCCCACTTGTATCCTTCCTTTTTTTCCTCCCTCCACCTGTTAGTTGAAATAATGTTTCAAGGCCATATATCTTCTTATACCCGCCACCTAATAAATAAACAATATATTTCAAACCTAAATATGCTTCCTCATCATCCCTCAGTGGATGACAATTTTTTTAATGAGCTTCAGCTTATTGCTGAAGCCAAACATCTTTATTACCAGTAGACCTAAAGTGGAATAAATTCCTGCTCTTCTGTTTTCGCTTGTTGCTCTTTAATTGATTTTTCAGTTTAGTCACCTACGTGAAAAACAAAGGGAAACACAACACACAGCTGTTAATCTTGCATCTCTGGCTACAGGGTCACAAGGAGGAATTAACAGAACACGTAGCTCGAAGCGCGGGATTAGCCCTCCCTTGGCATTAGCAAGGCTCCCTCTAAAAATGTATGTGGAAAATAGGAGGAAAACCGAATGGAAAGGGCCTATCCTACATGAGCCTTGTTAGGGTTCCTTCCTGAGCTAAAGGATGGAACACAAAAGAGCACAAAGCTTCAATTAAACCAAATTAAGGGTCAATTTAAATCCTTCGAAATTAAGGCCCACTTCCAAAAAAGCGCAGGCTCGCTGCAGCTGCGTTTCTGGTGCTTCGGAGAGGTGTTTTCGGGAGCAGAGCCCAGGCAAGGCGCAGTCCTTCTCCTCGGAGCTCCCGCAAGGCCATGGCACCAGCTGGGCGCCCTGGCCCGGTGCGGGGTTCTCCCGGTCACGCTCCCGACCTGCTCATCTCCCACGGGCTCCAACGCCGAGCGCTGGGGACAGATACGCACGTTTTCTCGTGGGGAGATGCCCTTTACTCGAGCCAGCCTAAGAGCTCCGCTCGTATGGCACTGCGATTAGGGGATTCGGGTCATGAGCAAGCAGATCTCGTATTTTAATTCTCTCTCTCTCTCGTTTGGGTGCCTCAATCTCCCCGCCGAGCAACGTCACACGCACGCAGACACCGGTGCCGGGCACGCAGGAAGGAGCTCAGGGCCATCCCTGGGGCTGCCCAAAGTCACCTGCAAAGCCCCCACCTGAAGGCATTGGATGCTGCTGCTTCACCCCTCCACTGCTGTCCCACGTTAGATGGTCAGTCTTCTCAAACATGAAACCTAAGGCATAATTTTACAGCATCCAGTACCTCAAATCATCCCATTTGCATGTACCCCTTGGTACATCCCACACAAAGATGCGCATCAAAACACCACAGACTGTCCTTCCTTGTGCCCTGCTCCCCAAGATTCCCTTCCTGAGAGCCACTCTGGAGCAAATCAAATGCCTGCATCACTTCAACTTCCCTATCAGACTTTTTTTTTTACCTTCTTAAGATATTCAATTCTCAGAGTAAGTTCAGCACAGGATCAACAGTCACCTCTCACCGGTGACCAAAACCAGGCTTGGGGTTTAGGTTGTTCCCAATGAAAGTTCAGATTCCAACTGCGGATACTGCTGCGTGCTACTGCTCTAGGAATTGATCCACTTTAAAGCAAAACATCAATGCACTAAAAACTGAAGATGCAGCACAGTAAAACAAGCAAAGTCAGCCATGGATTGCATTTAGAGGAAATACTCCTGCCACTTTGAAGTTCTGAATCAGAGCTGCAAAATCCTCTGCTTAAACAAAACAAACACTCAAGACGACTTCAAGGAAAGCCACGAGCAAAGCAAGACACCAAGGAGATACATTTGCTGCTGGACACGACGGGTATTTGCGCTAAAATCTTCCCACACTTGTTTCCAACTGCATTTTATGGAAAGAGGCAGCTCCGGAGCAAGCGGACGGCAGATCCCTGCCAGCCCCAGCCAAGGGCCGGCTGCTCCAGCCATCCCAGGGAGGCTCCTCTGCCTTCAGCTCCCATTTGAAGGGCACCAAGCTGCCAACTCCAGCTCTCCCGGAATGCAGGGAGCCCAAGGGAGCTCCGCAGCACCCAGGCGCTCCCAGAACAGAGTGTTCTCCCTCTGCCAGGCCCCTCTCCCTAGAGGCCTCCCCCAGCTGCACGAGCTCTCAGGTTTCTCTCCTCCCCATCGTTTACACCACAAACGCAGCAGGGGATTTATGTGCAGGCTCCAGGAGCAGGGATAAGGATACAGACAGGATACCTACAAGGTTCTGCATCCAAGCAGCCCCAGGTGGGCTGAGCAGGGGAGGCCTGGGGGGAGAAGCAGCTTCCAGGGTAAGGGAGCACATGAAATGGTGCAATCACCCAAGCCAGGGGAGCAAGGACACGCTCCACAGCCGCGCTGAGTTGACAAACGCCAGTATCCCTGTAGGAACGAGATGGTGGCACTATGCAGCACGTAAATAAATCTGTTCGACACACTAGAGACTTTGCTGGCCCTTCTGATGGGACCTCAGGTCTTTGACAAGCAGATCTTTCCCCTGAGCACATGACAGGGGGTGAGTTTGCCCTTAAGCTTCAGCAGCCGCCCCGTTCCAAACCCGGCATCGAGCACTGGCCACGCAACGTTTCACATGACGGTGCCGTCAGCGGAGCGGGGAAGTCCCCGAGCCACCAAGCGCAGCAGAGACAAGGCAGGGAGGCCGTGCAAGCACCCAGAGGCACCTCAAGAGGTACTCACGAGCTCCGGTCCTTCTGCAGGACACAACAACAGTATTTGTGCGTCATGGGGCCAGAACAGGCGGACGTGGCCTTGTCAACAGCCTCGTGCCACCAACTCGTCCTTGCGGTTCGGGAACGGCACAACTGAAACGTAGCTGGAAACGCAACAAGTGCCCCTGGCCAGGACTTCCCACTGCCCGGGGAGGCACCAGCACTGCCTCATTCCCGGGTTTCTTCAAAACCTTCAGGCTGCATCTGAGAAGATCCCATGGTATCTGCTCTGTCTGTAGAAGCCTCTGGCTGGCGGGTGGATGGGAGAGCCTACAACAGAGTTACGGGCTCGGTTACAAGAAGCAAGTGGCACTCGTGGAGCTCTGAGCAGGTGTGGATGGAGAAACCCGATGTCCTTGTGCTGAACAACCCAGCAAGGCAAGGCCTGACCCTCAAAAAAGAGAGGCAGAACAAGCAGCTCTCAACCTGCCTTGAAAAGCAGGTCTGCGTAATAAGAAAGGTACTAATAAAGATTTCACCATCCAGATTAAAAGGCAAAGGCTGCAATAAAGATGCTCTGAAATAGAAGAAACATGTTGTGTCTGGTGTGAAATTTATAGCCGCCTTGCAGAATGAAGCCAAGCATCTTAATATGAAAAAACGCCGCTACTTTTGACCCAAACAGATTGGGAACAGGAAGTAAAAACAAATTACCCAGCTGTGGCCTCCGAGCTACGAGCGGCCGCAGCGAAAGCGGCGTTTCCTGTCAGTGCCTGTCGCAGCCCAGGAGCGCCTGGTTTTGCACTCTATTCTCCTAGGCCCCAGTGTTACTCCCACCTAAAACATTAAGGACTGGTTATTAAAGCTCACAGGGGTAAAATCGGGTCTTTTATCAAGCACAAATAAATCGTGGACTGCAGGAATAAGTCCAAATATGCAGAAAGGCACTGCAGGAGCAGCGGTCGGGTCTGCAGATACCATGGAAATTCCCCTGCTCTCAGGGCAGCCCTCTCCATTTTCACCAGCTACGTAGACCTGTTTCGGTAGGGCCATATTTGGGGAGCTGAATTTGTGTTTACTCATCAAGAGCAAACCTTGAGAAATTACATGAAGCCTCAATTGGCTTACAGCATAATTGTGTTGCTTTGAAATAATAGCTCAGAATTACTTTGGGTTTTTGAGCTTGTCTTCCCAATTAATTTTTTCCAGCTTTTCTATGCAGCAACAGAAATAAACCAGAAAGACAATGCAGACAAGATAGATGATTTTAAAATCATCACTGAAGTCAAGGAGCTGGAGCTTTAAGTAGTGCTGGACAGACCCAGGAACCTGCAAGAAAGAATCATGCAAAACTGCCAGCCCATCTTTAATTTAAAATAGGATAATTCGGCACCAAAGAGATTGGCTTTAAGACTTCAGCAGAACAAATGTTGAATATCATGCATGTAATGCAACAGAAACTGCTGTTTACACAAACAGTATATATTAAATAGCTCAGAATCTGACTTTTTAATTAAAATTCTGCTCTCAGAAAAGCTTATAATTATTGTTTTTATTAGCTCAAGCACATTTGCCTAGAAGATTTTAAGAGATTACATACCATGTGTAAAATACTTGAAGCAGAACAAGAATTTTGATTTGTGTGGATTAAAACACAGACACACACAAGCAACAGGCTAAGTTACGATCATGAGAACAACTCTGGCTTCGCAGCACAGAGCAGAATGTGTGTCACCTACCACAGATCCCAGGAAATACATCAGGCTGTATGGAATTGAGGGGGAAAAGGAGCACCCCTGGATGTGTACAAGCACATATTTTGCCCCTTATAATCTGTGACTTTTACAAGGACATGTGTTTTGTGCCACTGTTTTGCAGTAGGTGAATGCAAACATGAGCACGCTCTCCCATGCACAGCAATTCTCATATCCCTTTAAATCCATCATCTTTGCATTCCCAAACGCTGCTCTGGCTGAGGCACTGCACTGCAGGAAGGAAACTCCTTGCGCTCATGTTATCATGCTGCACAAAATTCTCACTGCGCCCCAGAAGCCTCCCAACAAAAACCCAAGTTGAGTGCGCCAAAGAATGAACATTAAACAGGAGTCCAAAAAGGCAATCAGAAGGGCTGCCAAAAACTGAGCTCTTTCTCAAAAAAAAAGAAAAAAAAAAAAGGCCCTCCCCAAGGAAAGCTGCCAGGCAAACCCCATCACGAGGCTGTTTGCAGAGCGAGTAGAGCTCTTATTGACACAGCTTGCAGGTCGCATGCAGCCCTATGCAAGGCTCAGGGCCGCTCGGATTGCTCCAGCACTGGGCACTCATTTTCTGCACTCAGGAGCCCTTGCACATAAAATACCAAGCTCCGAAGGCCGCAGATTTTCGGCTCACTCTCGGGCTCTGTGAGCTAGCAGAAAGGACAGATCCTGGCACCTTTGCTTCAGCTCTGGAGGAGCTTCCCCTTATGGAGCAAGCAAACAGGCCAAGCCACAGATTTGCTCCATGCAACTGTACACGGAGACTCATTCCCACGGTGAATCCTTAGCATCAGGATGGGAGGAAGGAGAGGAAAAACAAAGTATTTATCTCGCTGTATCTGCTGACACCAGTTAAAACGGGGGAAGGTAACAGTGCTCTGGATAGACAAGCCTTCCTGGAAGCTGGCATGGAAAACCAGGACACCCACCTTTTCTGCAGCCTAACAGACACGACGTGCACAACTGCAGCAGTGTCCCAAGCATAAATCCAGGCCAACAAGCAACCCAGGAACGGTGATTCACACGCACATGTGAGCCCAGAGACTGCAAACTAAAATGGTGATACAGTTTCTACATACAGCAGGTACAAGAAACTCCATTCTGGGAGCAAACGCACAGAGAGAAACTCTGGGGTACTGACAATGCTGCATTTAATATAGTTACAAAATGCTTTAGTATCATAAACACTCCAGCTTAAAGGCAGTGTTTCAGAATGACGTGCAAGCCTGCATTTAAACTAAAATCAGGAACTGAGCATTGCCTTTGAGAAAGGTGTATACACTGCCTAGAGGTCTGAAATAGACTGATTCAAAATAAGCTAAAAAATAAAATAAAAATCTAACAGGTCAACCAGTGCATTACGCACGAGTAACCAATTTCCTGGCAGCTAGAAGGGCCCCATTCCTGCATCAGCAATTCCTCACAAAATCAAAACTGCTCCCTGAGATGTTACCCAGGGCAAACACACTGCGTATCACACAAGACTGAGATGTGGGTATTTTAATGGCAAACGCATACTATAAAGCAAGACCATCTCCTCTCCCAGCTGCCATGGCTGCCCAGTTGAGCATTTCTAGCACTTTGCAAAGGCTTCCATTGCCTTTTGCCCTGCTGGGAGGCTGGCCCTGAGCAAGCCCAACGCTCCACGTCTGTTGAAGTGGCACCTCTTTGGTTGGGCATTCGGCCTTTTGTTTCAGAACCTAAGAAAACCCCACAGCTCTGAGGTCTGCCTTGGGAAAGCGAGGTCCAGCTTTCCAGCAGGGATCCTGCTCAACAAGGAGCATTGCATTTCTATTATGCGCTTTAGTTTCCACCCAGGCCTTCTAGTCCTCTCTTGGCCGGAGAGCCCAGCTTGCGCAAAGCCATGCGAGTCACACTGGGGTTTGCTCCGCTGCCCGAGTCCAGCTCTCATTCTGCTTTAGTTACTGCTACCCCGTCACTAAATCCTGGCTGTGATGCATAATCATCACCTGTGTCTGCACTAACCACACAGAAAATCCTGATTTGCTTTCAGGTTCCTGACGAGGCTGCAGGCGCTGGTGACGGGGGAAGCTGAGCTTGGCTTGTGCATGGGGAAAGATCCATTTGCAAGGCACCAGCAATGCAGTTTTACCATTTAATCATCCAAAGTCAGGGCTGCTAACAAGGGCAGCAGTCCAGCCTCAACCTGTTCTGGCTGCACATCGAGGCCCAAATGTTTGTGTGGCCATGAGGCGCAGTGAGCCGGGGGGACAGGGCCAGTTGGGACAAGTAGTCCTCTCTCTGACACTTTTCTGCAAGGTTGCTTTTAACCCATGAGGACAGGGAGGAGACCAGAGCAAAGGCCCATGAGCAGGACTACTTCTGTTTGGGAGCGAGTGCTGAGGAAAGCGGTTTGGAAGCTGTATGCAAGAGGTAACAAAGCTAAACTCCACAGTTTTTAGTTACAGCTTACACCTTACTCTGATGCTCCCTTTAAAACCTCAATTCTGGAGACAGCCTGGGTGCAAAACATTAAAAAGCATCTGCTCCATCTTGCTAGGCTGGAACAAGCACAGGAATAAAATGTTAGACCCACAAAATCTAAGAATACCTCTCAAGCCTCATGCAAGCCATTCCCTGACAGCCAACCACTGCTGTCACCCCTCAAAGCGAAACTAGGCACGAAACCCATAGAAAAGTCACCTACATGATGCAAAATTGCATCCATTCCTGCAGTACCAGGACCCCGGCTAGACGAGTGCTCTGCATCCCTCCTCCTCAGCAATCTTTGTGTGGCACAGGGCAGGGAGGAATGGCAGAGGCCAGCGAGCAGATCCAGCCCCACATCCTCGCTGGAGACGCCCACCTTCCCCCTTGGTGGCTCCTGGATTTCGAACTTAATCACACACTGCAGGAGGTGCAGGGAGTTACAACACCCAGGAGCAATTTCCTCGCAACCTCCAGGGCTGCCCTGGATCCCCACCACGGCCTCACTTGGAAGACACCGGCGGGCTAACAGATACACAGCTGGATCCATACTGAACACATCTGCAAATACAGATGTAGAACACAGCCCCTTCTGGGAAGACTGGCTGCATCAAGAACAGACTGCACCTTTTTGCCAGAAAGGCTCCCAAAATATCTGAAAACTCCTCTATAGCCCCTTGTCTTTCAGACAGAAATGCCTGCTTTTCATATTTCAGAAGCTGAAACAGCTCTCAAACTTTTCTGGGCCATCGCTACTCTAAAATGAGTTCATTTAAATATGCATCATGCCTATATATATATTTTTATATATTAATATATACATGCACACACCAAAGGGAATTAGCCTTTATAAGGAGGGCTAGTGCCTCCCCGTAACAACCTCGCTCAGCATTAAGGTTTGCACGTGTCTAATGGCACCACCAGGGCCCCGGCGGTGTCACAGTACAAAACTAGAGCAAATCAGAGCCACTCGATGCCACCACGAGGATCTCGTCCCACTGATGGGGAGCGCTGCCAAGAGCCAGGCACGTGAGCCCTGGGCCTGCTCGGGAGCACAGCTTTCCTCAGGGCACAGACTGGGGGGAAAGCGGAGCTTTAAGACCAAATTATAAAGCCTTTTATACGCGTCTGGTGGGCAAAAGGCTCAAAGTGGAATCCCTAAGTGAGGCCTGTGCCACAGTCCATCCTTTGGGAAATGCTTCCCAGGGCTGAGACACAGAGCTAGGGCCTTCGTTTGTAACCGAAGCTCCAGGGAGCAGGATGGGGCCACACAAGGTACTGCTGCAGCTTGGAGAGCAGCATCATCGCGGCCTCCACACGCTGCCTTAAAAGCAACATAACCCAAAAAGTGCCCACTGGGGCGAAAAACATTCCTGCAACCCCACAGAAGCTGCTGCATGGAAACTTTAGCTGCTTTATTCTGCTGCTGCATAATCCCAGAAGAACCGGCTTAATTCAGACTGTTCCAACGCAGACACTCAACAGTCTCGGTGCGGTATAGACTAGAACCACGCTCTAATTACAGGATCACATTTCATGTCCAACAACTACTATAATTTAGTCTCCCCCACTCAAAACTTCTCATCCCACTTCTTACTTCCATACTCTTTATCCACAGGATGCCAAAAAGCAGCACCTAGCAGCACTTTATTTTCTCTCTCTCATACACGCTCACACTGGAAGGGAAAGGGGGGCAAAAAGAGGAAAACCAGATCGCTGTTTCCTTGCATGATTGAGGACAACGACCTTCATGAGCGCGGAATAAACAAATGGTTTCAGGCGAACGCCACGGTCACGACGCTGCGCCGCTCACGCTCGTCTGTGCAAACACGCTGCAGGTTTACAGCCAAGAACCACCGCTTCCCAGCGCCACCGATTCCCCCGCTGCTCCCCGAAACAGGCGCTGCCCTCGCACGGAGGTGCCGACGGGGGGTTTGCGGAAGGAAAAGCCGCAGGAGCAGCCCCTGCAAGCCCCACAACTGCACTACCTGTTCCCTGGAGCGCCCCGCGTGCCGCCTGCGAGCTGGGAACGGCGGAAAGGAAGGGGAAAACCTCTCCGTCTCGGAGCCCAAGCGCACGCGAGAGCCTCGGCCGAGCGCGAGCGGCTCCCTCCCTCCCCTCCCGCCTCACCTCGCAATCGCTTCATGGTCTGGGGGGGAATATTTGGCTCCCTGAGCAGCCGAGGCGTCCGGCCATCGCGCCGCAATGATTCAGCAAGGGGGAGGCTCCGCGGCGAAGGCAACACCTACCGAGAGCTGTCACGGCGGCACCGTGGCCGCCGGAAAATGGGAGAAGTTGCTCTATCTATCATGGCTGCACGGCGCCGAAACGCGCAGCCCCGGCCTGGCGGGGTCGGGAGGGGGTGCCCGTCTGCAGCAGGCGCATGGGGACGATTCGTGGAAGTATCTAGAGCGTCTGGGCCGCGGCCCCGGGAAAGGGCGCAAAAAAATAAAATTAAAAAAAAAAGGAAGAAAAAGAAGAGGGGGGAAAAAAAATAAATAAAAAGCCAGACACTTGCAGAGCCAGCATCAACTTCGCCAGGCTGCGTTCTTTGTTTCTAGGCAGACTCCAGTGCAGTGGCAAGGAGGAACAAATGCGCATGTCTTCATAAGAGCCCAAAAAAATAAAAATAAAAAAATTCGCCCTCCCTCCGAGTCCCCTCTCATGTTACTGGAGGGATAGGGGAGTCCACCATGTAGTTTGGGCTGCTTTTACAGAAGTAAAAAGTCTGTTTCGGGTCTGATCTAAGCACGGAATTGGGCTAATTTTGGGAGATTTTTTTTAAGGCGGTACCTGGAATACTTTCAACAATTGAGATGACTGTAAAAAAAAAGGAGTTTTTGCTTTTAATTAAGGACTGGTGCTAAAGACGAGCAACACGCTATAACAAGGCACCGAACAACCCTCCGCAGCTGCTTTTTTAAGGAAATAAAAACCTGCTCGAGCGGCCGCACGCAAATCAGCAGAAAGAAGCAGACGGACGGGAACCCGTCACAAGGCACCGTTCACGCAGACAAAGAAGCGAGGCGCTGGCGGCGGGTGAAAAATATTAAATAAAATTGAATAAAAATAAAAACCAAGCGCGCATGGGGAGGGGGGGACCGCGGCAGGACAAAACTTTACCGACCGCTTGGACGTGGGGACAAGGTGACCGGCGGCTGCCGGGGAACTACGAGAAACTTTCGTCGCATCCCCCACCACCTCCAAAATAATAATAATAATAATAATAATAATGAAATAAATAAATAGAAACGGGTGAAGCGGGAGCACGCGCGGCGCCTCCCGCGTGGCGCGCGGGGGGCCGTGGAGCCGCAGCGGCACCACACGCGTCGCGGGGGGCACCCTGGGGGTCCCCCTCGGGGACAACGATTTTCGGGGGGTCCCCAGAGGTGGGGGGGGGCACCCGGTTCCCCCCACAACAGCACCGGGGTCAACGCGCTGGGTTGTGGCCCCGCTCCAGCCCCGTGGGGACGCAGGTGCGGGCAGGACGAGGGCAGCGAGGACCGTCCGTGCCCGTCCCCGGCAAAGGGACGAGCAGCCGCCTCGCTCTGCTGCGCAGGGGCCAGCCACGGCGCAGAGCCCAGCCGGTGCCAGCGCTGCCAGGGCCAGACCACGGCAAGTGCCGGTGCCAGCGGGCCGGGACTGCCCTCTGCCGGCACTGCTGCACGGGAGCGCCGCGCTCGGGCACGACGGAGCCGCAAGGACACGGCAGAGGCGCCTGCTTGGACACGGCACAGCCACGTGCATGGACACAGCACAACCACATGGACACGGCAGATCTGCACGGACACGGCGGAGCCACATGGACAAGGCAGATCCGCACGGACACGGCAGATCCACACGGACACGGCGGATCCGCACGGACACGGCAGATCCGCACGGACACGGCAAATCCGCACGGACACGGCAGATCCGGCGGACACGGCGGATCCGCACGGACACGGCGGATCCACACGGACACGGCGGATCCGCACGGACACGGCGCAGCCGCACACAGACACGCTCGCCCTCAGCAGCCTTTGGTGACCCTTTTACTCCCAGCAGCTCCCAGGAGGTCCTGGCACTGGCAGAGAGGCCCCGGGTGCCTCCAACGGAGGGTCCAGAGGGCCTGGGGAGCCCCAGGATGAGCGACGGCAGCAGCAGGGCAGGGCCAGGACATCTTGTCCGCCTCGAGTTCGTGTCCCCTCACCGGCACAGCGTGTCCCCACGTGAGCCTGGCTCCAGGACAGCTGCAGAGCTCCGCGTGGTTCTGGTTCTGGTTCCAGCACCGGCTCCAGCTCCGGCTCAGCTCCTCCCGCGGGCGAAGGCGCCGGGCCCGGTCCGGGCGCTGCCCCGCGCCGCCTCCCGCTGCTGCTGCTTGCGGCGCTGCAAGTCCCGGTAGGCCTGGACGACGCGCGCGCGCTCCTCCTGCACGATGCGCTGCCGCGCCAGGGACACGGGCACCGCGGGGGACACGGGGGACACGGTGCCGTGGCCCAGGCGGGACGTCAGCAGGAGCCGCTTCCGCCCGGCCTGCGGGCAGAGGGGAACGGGAACGGGTCAGGAGGGAAAACCCAGGAATTGGGGAGCAGGACAAGCCGGAGAGCTGCAAGGAGCCATCCCCAGGAGCGGAGGTCGCCTCTGGCAGGTGCCTGGTTCCCGGTCCGAGGGAGGCGGGAAGAGCCGGGCACAGCCCGGAGCGGCCGCGGATGCAACCGGAGCAGCGGAGGGGCTCGGGGCAGCTCACCTGCTCTGTGGGGGCCCCTCTCCGGGGCCTCGACGTGAGGGCGGGCGGCTGCGTGACGACGTCTCCGAACGCCACCGTGTCTGGAGACCAGAGACCCGGCATGAGGCAGGCGCCCCCGGAGCCGCCGGCACCCCCAGCACCACCCCGCCGGGAGACCCACCTTGGAGCAGGCTCTTCTCCAGCAACGCTTCCCTCTTCTCCTCTTTCTTCTTCCGTGCTTTAGCCAGCTTCTTGTTCTGAAACCTGGAGAGCTGCGTTAGCTCCAGAGCTCCCTCCTTGCGGGGCAGCAAGGGGAGTCTCTACCTCACGGAACAGCCCTGAAGGGCTGGGGCCAGAGCGCAAAGGAAGGGGGACACGGGACACATCCCGCAGCCTCCGTCTTACTCCTTCTTCCTCCTGGATTTCTCCGGCGCCGCCTCCTGCTTCTCGGGCCGCCGCTGGGGCTGGTTCTGGGTGAGGAGGCGCACGCGCTGCACCTCCTGCTCCACGCGGCACATGTAGGAGCGCTCCGACTCGCCCCGGCCCCTCCGGATCCGGCGCACGGCGACATCCCCCGCGGCCTCGCGCTCCGGCAGCCCCGGCGCCTGCTGCTTCCCTGGCACACGCGGGCGGGATTGAAGCGTAAAGGCCTCTTCCCGCTGCCGGGAATCACGCTGGGGATGCGGGATGCTCCCGGGACGGGATGCCGGCGGCTCCCGGTCCTACCTGGCGGCCGCTGCTTCCGCGCGCGCGGGCGCCGCATGGCCTCGCGGCTCCGCATGATCTCCCGCAGCCGGAACGGGATCTCCTGCTCGTCCGGGCACTTGGGCTTCATGTTGGCCGCGTTCTGCTTCCTGGGGAGGAAACGGGCACCGAGGTGACACGGGGACGCCGGACCGAGCGCTTCAATGGACAGTGACATGTGGGGACGTGGGGCCTTGGATTGGCAGCACACCGGGACCTGGGCATGGCAGGATGTGGGACACCAGGACCTGGCACCGGGACACGGGGGAACCGGGACACCAGGATCTGGCACTGGGACATAGGGGAACGGGAACGCTGGGATCAGACTCCAGGACCTGGCACTGGGACACAGGGGAACCGAAACACCAGGATCTGGCACTGGGATCAGGCACCAGAACACCAGGATCTGGCACCGGGACATGGGGGGATCCAGGACACCGGGATCAGGCACTGGGACTGGGGGTACCAGGACACCGGGATCAGGCACCGGGACCTAGCACTGGGATCAGGCACTGGGATGTGGCACTGGGACGCAGAGGAATTGGGACACTAGGATCACGCATCGGGAGCGGGGGCTCCAGGACATGGCGGGAACCGGGACACCGGGGGTACCAGGACACCGGGATTAGGCACCGGGATCCGGCACGGGGATGCTGCGGGTACCGGGCTGGGCACACGGCAGGACCGCGCACAGGGGGGCCGGACCGGGACACCGGGAGGCACCGGGACACGGCGGGACCGGAGCCCCGCGGGGCCTCCCCCGCGGCCGGCGGGCACTGACCTGCCGCG
>JAWLRI010001115.1:1152670-1216750 GCA_034781795.1 Crypturellus tataupa
TGCCCGCCCCGACCTCCCTGCTCTGCCGCGGCCTCCTCGTGCGCGGGAAGGGCGGGAGGGACCCGGCCCCGCGGGGCTGCGGGTACCGGGGCCGGTGCTGCGTGGGGGCCGGAGCCGCCATCGCGTTCCCCTGCTGTGCCCTCTCGGCCCCCAAAGCCGCCGTGATGTCCCCATGGTGAGGGCTGTGTCCCCCGCACCCCCGGAGACACCGTCCCAACTCCGCTGCATCCCCTCCACCACCCTCACGCGTCCTCATGTTGTCCCCTCCGTCCCCAAAGCCACCGTCACGTCTCCTGTCTGGGATGCCACATCCCTCCTGTCCCCCAAGCCACTGCTGTCCCCCCTCACTGCATCCTCGCTGTCCCCGAAGCCACCATCACACTTCCCCACCGTGAGGCCACCCCAGCGTCCCCAAAGCCACCGTGCCATCCCCTCCTGCATCCCCTCTGTCTACAAAGCCACCATTGCATCCACAGAGGGACTGTGTCCCTGTGTCCCCAGAGTCACAGCCCTGCACTGCATCACCTGCATCCCCTAAAGCCACCATTGAATCCCCCCGTGTCCCCTTGATCCCCAAAGCCACCATCTCCTCCCTCCATAGAGGGGCTGCATCCCCCTGTCCCCAAAGCCACCATCACGGTCACCCCGCTGCCACCACCAAGGCGCTGCGTCCCCTGCGGCCGCCCTTACCTCGGGGCCAGCACGGCCCTCCCGTGCTGCGCTGCTCATTTTCACTCTTTTGCAACAAAAAATCGCGGACGCCAGGACAGTCGCGGGGGGAAAACAGGCGCAATGTGAAGCAGATGAGAGCGTAAATCGTAAAGCCCATGTACACGTTCTGCAAACTGCAAACGAGGAGCTGATTGAGGAGCTGATTTCCTCCTAGGCGTCTTCAGGATGGTCCCAGCCAGTCGTCCCCAATGCTGCCCTGAAAAAACCACCACGAGGAGCTGGACTGCAAGCAGCGCCGGTGAGTGCTGCCTTTAGCCTCTGTTTCTCCCCGATATGGATATCTTTAATTGTGCATTTTGTTAGGCTGCGCTGCAGGCAATCAGCAAATACCAACTATCGGATCATAGAAGAAAATAAAGTCAATTACCATTTATTTTTTGCGGGCATCAGCGACATTTGCTAGATTTTGTCAAGGGTGAGCTCCAACAGAAGCCGACGAGGGTCGCAGAGTGGCCTTTCTGAAAGCAGCATTAATGGAAATGACTGTAATAAAAACAGTGGTTCGTGGTGTAGGCAGCAAAGTGGGAGCCCTAATTCCTGCCCCCTGTTCTGCCAATGGCCTCCTCTGCGACCAGGAGCAGATCACTTAACCTCTCTCCTTGGCTACCCCCACGCCGCTTCGTGGCTGAAATCAATTAGTTAATGTTTGCAAAGGCGGTTGGAGATGAAAAAGCATTACATGCTGCTAATAAAACTATAATGATCCCACTGTTAAACATTAAACACACAGCGATGTGTAAAAAAATCGCATTTATGGAAAATTCCTCCTGCTGCAAGGACAAAGGATCAGCCCTTTAATAAAAGGAAGGACGAGCTCAAGTTGGCGTCACAAGATTGTGGCTCAGGATGCAGCTTCTGGCTGGTCCCTGCTGCCGGGTAGCCATGTGGCCACGGGCATGTAATGGGGGCCAGAACATTTCTGGTGGCTGCTGATTTGGAGCTCACCCACGTGAGACCAAAACTGGGAGCAGAATTGGGAGTTTGGGAAACTGGGGACCACCCTTTGGGCAGCCAGTGCTATTCCCTGCTAGTCCCAATGCCCGTGGTAGCTGCTCCTGCCAAACTGCTGGTTGCTGTGACCAGCAGAGACCTGGGAGCACGGGCAGTTTTATTTCTACGTGCCTCTACAGAGCAAAATCCAGTAAAATAGTAGGAAAATCACTGTTTTTCGCAGGAAAGCTCAGGCAGCAGAGAGCAAGGCCTGGCTGCACCGTGGTTAGAGGCGAGGAGCGGAGCTGTCCACCCAAGGGCAAGACACTCCAGGAGCAGCGACAACCGGGACACAAATGGTCACGCAGGACGTTCCTGGAGCAATTTGTCACCACTGAGTCTGGCTTGAGACGTAAATCTAACCACCTACAGGCCCTGGTCGGGCTCTGGGTTTCGGGCTGGAGAGCAACGCACGTCTGATGTTCTGACCTGCAGGCAAGAGGGAGGAAAGAACCAGGATGAGCAAATCCGCGCGGAGCGGGATCAGCATCGAGGAGAGGCTGGAGCTTCCAGCAGGGCAGCAGCAGAGGGGGGATTTGCACAACAGACCCTGCAGACGGCTACGAGTTGGGCACGGCCAGCTCGGAGAGACCCTCTCCAAAAAGAGCAGTTCTTTGGGGAGGGAGAGATCCCTCATTTCGTTAATCAAGCTGCCCTTCGTGAGGAGTTCCCTCTGCATCTCCGTCCTGAAACTGCCCCGCTTTGCCACTGCCTGCGAGATGCTGTTGGCTGCGGGAAAGCTGAATCACGAAACGGAGGCTATAAACAAGGGTACGTTTAACAGGGGAAATGAACGCACCTCGCAGAGCAGGAGACTGGCAGTTCTCAGGCTTTTGGGTCGTGCTCCTGCCCCAAATTTGCTCCATGACCTGGAGTGAATCACAGTCCCTGCAACCTTTAATTCACTCACTTATAAAATGAGAGAAGTATCAGACTCCCTGGTGCTTTGCGTGCGGCAAAGCTGCCGGAGCAGCAGCCAGACAGGGGGTTTCACGACCCAGCACCTCATGGATCCGTTTTCAGACACAAAACCCACCGCCCAGCACGCAGTATTTCAAAACCATTTGCTGACATTTTGAAGGCTGAACGAGATGATCCTCCACCCCTATTTCACAGGCTCTTGTATTTCCGATCCCTCCTGGAGCCCAGCAACTCGTGTTTCATTTTACTCCCTGAAAATCGGAATATAGAGGGTCTGTAGCCCAGAGCCCCATGAAACACCCTGCAGGCACCGGGTGCTGCAGGGTGCAGGTTGTAGATCCCCAGCCCAGGGGGAGGAGAACAGCCTGGTGCCCCCACAGCCCAGAGGGAGATTCCCTGAAATTCCTTTTCTCTGTTTCTTCAGTACATTAAACACTCCCAGAAGAACATATTGCACTTGCACTAGAGAAGAGGAGCGGGGAACGGACACGGGGCCTGTGCGGGCTCCCAGGGAGCATGGAGAACCCCACGTGCAGGTGTCTGCAAACCTGTTCTCTGCGCTCCGGGCACTGCCCTAGTTAACAACCATCCAGGGTGTGTCCCCACCGTCATACTGATTCCTATTAAGGTAAATACTTAAGAACTCGTTTTTTTTTTGTTGTTGTTTTTTTTTTTTTTTCCGAAGATAGATTGTAATTATAAATAGATAAATCAATACACATATACACACATTTCTGTAAAATTTTAGGAGTCTGGAGAACTTTCTGCCTTGCGGAATTTTTGGCCCTGATAGGGCTCATCTTTCTCATTCCCATTTTCTTCCAGCCAAATCAGTGATGGTCCCATGGAAAACACCAGCTCGGGAACAAAGCACTGTGTGCTGCTTCCAGAGAGGCCTCTGCGCCCGTTGTCTGGCTACTGGTGCGACCCACCGGCCATCAGGGACACCTGGGGACACGGAACCTCGAGCGTGGCCAGGACAAGGGCAGCAGGAGGGACATCTCAGCGCTGCAGCCCCCATCCGCGAGGCTCTGTCCATCAGTGAGCGCAGGAAAGGTGATTTGCAGCTGCAGATTATTGCTCTCCTCCTCGGAAGTCTGTTATTTTCCCTCGTTTTGCCTCGCGCTTGGATGGGACAGGCGGAGCAGCCGCAGAGCTATGGGATTTGTCCCAAGCTCCGTGCGAGGCAGGCAGCACTGCCCCTTCCTTGGTCGGGGCTGGAGCAGAACCGCGGGGTCTGTCCAGGCTTTCCTGGTGCTTTCAGGGGGCTAATTGAGGTGTTCAAGGCTGATAATATAACTGTTTGGGTACGCAGCTCTGCATAAGGGCGGCCGACCAGCTGGGTAAACCTTAAATCCTAGAGAAAAGAGGAGTATCCTGGGCTGCCCTGGAACAGGAAAGGGGAGAAAATGGACTGAGAGGCTGTTAAGCAGCGTCCCAGGACATCCCGGTCAGGGATTAGCGGGTGGGAGAGGTTTGTGTCCCAGCTGCAGGAAGGACCCCTGGCTCCTGCTGCTAAATAATGCAGCAAAAAGCAGCACGGGGCGGGATGGAGCTGTAGGGATGGAGGGAAAAGTGTCCCGAACGCTCCGTGCTGGGCAGGGCTGCCAAGCACAGGGGCAGGACAGGGAGGGCAAAGCCACGCGGGCACGGGGCAAATCAGCATCCCCAAGAACAAGATCCTGAGAAATCCCAGCACGAAAGCGCGTTTCCTCCCAGGAGCATCACTGCAGAGCTCTCCATCCAGGTGCATGAGCCCTTGCACAGGAGCAGTTCCAAACCCAAGTGATGCGGCTCCTCCATCCCCTCGAGTGCCACCGAGTGAAGAGGCCTGGAAGGAGCATCCGTCTCCATCGCATCCCGTTTCCACCCCGTGACGTCCATCAGGACCCGCTCCAGGCCTGGCTGCATTAACCTGGCCGCAGTAGAAGCCTTTTTCTTTGCAGCAGGTGAATTTTGGTAAATATCATTTTTATTACAGCACCGCGGGCTGCCCTCGTGTCGCTGCTCCGGGGAGGTGGCGGCAGGTCCTGCGTGTCCTCCCTGCCTCGAAACAGCGGCCGAGGCAAAAAGACACCGAAAGGTGGAAAACAACACCCGGTCTCGGTGACATTGACGGATGTGCCGGCGCGGGCTGCACATGGTGCTGTGATTTTTTATTAATAACCCTGCACTGCGGAGCCAGGAGAAGAGGGAGCTGGGGAGGGAGAGACACCCTGAGCGGAGGGCGAATGTCGGGAATGGGAGCGAGCTGATCCGGAGCGTGGGCAGAGGGAGAGCAGGGCAGCGGGTTCCCTGTTGGACACCTGGGAGCAGGAGGAGCCCAGAGTGTCGGAATTTGCGTGGCCAAACTGCCGTGGGGATGGAAATCTGGCCTCCAAGGGCCAGGAGGCAGCAGGACCCAGAGTTTCCATGCCGGATCCAGCCGCTCTGCTTTGCTTAGGGAATTGCGAGGGTTTTGCTGTGGGTAATTGCTGGAGACATTTGGGTTTGCACTCACTTGTCCCCTCTTAACAACAAACACAACAACCGGCCGCTCCATCCTGCCTGTCCGACCGGGATCGGCCGCGCTGGGAGTCGCAGCGGTGATTTATGTGATTTATGTTTCTCAGGAAATGCCCTGGCGTTTCCAAGGGACCCACCCAGGAGCGGCGGATTCCACGGAGCAGGATGACTCACGCGCCCTGGCACCGCTCTCACCCGCGTGGACGGAGCCCGCGCGGCCGAGAACACCGGGAAGGGCCTGCTGCCACCTCCGGCTCTCCGCAGCGCTTCCCATGGGAAAACCAGCGGGAAAACCAGCAGCTCCGTGGGCCAGACTGAGCCGTTTGCAGGTGCGAGCGAGGTAAACCGCAAAAACAGCGAAAAATCCTGAGCAGGGGCTGGATTCTACTAAAATGCAGCATTTTGGTGCTGCCAAAACAAAAGGCTTTTCCCCAAGTTCGTCTTTCCCGAGTAAATTCTGTGCCGGGCTCTGGAGCTCTGCTGCGCCTTTTCCAGAGCTCCCTCTAGCGCAGACAGTCCCCAACGCGACCTGGCGCCGCGCGGATACAATCCGAGAAGGATTAACGCAACAGGCACCCAAACTGCATTTATTTCCCCAGCCAATGTTTGCTCTGGGAGCAATTCTATTATTTCTTGCAGAAATAATATATATTTTGGGTCCATGCAGCTCCTGGTCGCATTCTTCGTGATTGCAGAGTCTGTTTTCCCATGGTTTTGAACCCAGAATTAAAAGGTCGGGAAGACTCCGCTGTAACAGCAGCTCTGGCCTATTTTTCACCTATCGCTTCTTCATTTATTCATATCTTCCCTGGGGACTAATCCACCTATTAGAATAATAAGGTTATTTTTCTGAGTCTAATCTAAGGAAATAAATTAAAAAGTCCAAACCTCTCATTAGCTCTCGGAGAGGCAGAATTTCTCGGTCAAGGAGAGCCGAGACGCTCAGAGTATCTGTCCTGCAAATAACATTTATTAACGACGCACGTTCATACCCGGGGCCGGCGGGCGCCGCCGCCAGGGTGGCTGCGAACTAATGTGTTAAGTAAAGAGCTCCTTTATTGGCCTAAGTAGTCACGTAGCAGAGGAGCTCACATTTCCAAGCATCCGTGGAGCAAAATAATAGAAAAGCTATTAAAATCCAGAGCAAGATAGATTGCATTATATTGCTTAAATTAAAGCCTAAATTGGTGTGGATGTAAACACGGGGCTCCGACCGCCTGCCAGGCCTGAATACCAAGCAGGACACGCCAGCACGTCCAGATCCTTTCAATAAAGGACTATTTTTTTCCCACCCTTGCGATTATTATTTTCATCTTTGTGTTCACGCTAAGGCCAGTCGTGATGGTGCTGGGGATGCAGCTCCACTCCGGTTTCGAGAACCAGGACGTCGCCGACGACTTGTGACTCCTGCGGTTTCGCTTGGGACCTCGTGCCTGAGCCTCGAGCAGGAAACTACGGATTTCCTCCACCTCCCTCCTTGGGGGCCGGCGGGATCTGCCGGTTTCACCGACAGCGACGGTTCCGTGAGCTGAAAAACGCCGGGCTGAGTGTACGGGACTGGAGCCGAGCACGGGCAGGGCCCCTCTGTGGATGTGCAGGAAAGGCTGCTCTGTGAGTGGCACCAGTGACAGCACCAGTGACAGTGACAGTCACCTCCACGTCATCATTCCAGCCGCTGCCCCCACAGGGCTGGGTTTGGGAATTTGCCTTTTTGTACCGAAGCGGCAGAAACGCGGCCGGAACAAACGGCCTTGTCAGAGGGCTGGGATTTGGGATACAGTCCCGGAGCTTTAGCAAAGGATGGAGGAAGAGGAGGCTCCGGCCCCTTCTCTCACTGCTGCTCCGATGGGAAGCGCTGCTGGACGCACGTCCTGCCTGGGGCTGCGGGACCCCCAGAGGATCCCGAGAGCCAGCAAAGAAGCATCGTTTGTTCCAGCCCCCAAGGAACTGCCTATTCCCCCAAGCACAATGCGGTCCTTAACTTAACGCAAAGCGCTGCAACGAGCTCGTCAGTTCTCAGTCTGGGATTAGGCAGGGCTCGCTGGGGCTGGGGGGACCCGGGAGCACGTTCTGGCCACAAGAGCAGCACGCTAAAAGGAGGAGCTTCAAAAGGCAAATGTGATAAAACTGGTATGAGCCCAAGCACCAGAATCCACCAAGGGCTTTCTGGGGGGTGCCCCGCAGCCCCTTGCTCCTCTGCCCGGAGCGGCGGAGCACGTTTGTTTGGAAAGGAACCAGAGCCGGATCCATGGAAGTCCCGTGGAGGGAACCCCACACACTGCGGAGAGCACGGACACAGGGCGCCTTCCCGCTGGGAATACGTGGATGCGGGATCGACTGCGGGGCACTGCTGCAGCGTAGGCCGCTTTGCTCATTAGCAACCAGTCATCCCGATTAACCCCACTTAATTATTTTGAAATTGTGCGAGATTTCCCAGGCGTTACAGCTCGGGTGCGCGCTGGCTGATCCCGCTGCAGTTATTCTAACGTAGCGACGGGCGTTAACGCATTAACGCGCTTCCCGGCTCGCCGCGTCCGCAGGGAACCTCCCTGCACAGGGTCCCTGTCCCCCGCTCACACCGCGTGGAGCAGCGCGGCCCGCGCGGCCCCCTCGGAATCGCGGAGCTCCCGTTCCCATTCCCGCTCCCGGCAGGTCCCTGCTCCCTCTCGCGGCCGCAGCCTGGCGGGAGCTGCGGGTGATTCCGGAGCATCCCTGGTGGATGAGAAGCTGCTCCAGCCGGTGCCCGGGCTGGCAGGGCTGCAGCTCCCGAGAGGGCAGATCATGTTTGTGCGTTTTTGGTTTATTTTCTTTTTCAAGACAAAAGTCATAAAATTGCATCCTGGAGCAAACAGAACTACTTGAAAGAAGTAGTTCTGACTGAGATCATTTCTCTCTTTGCAGGTTTTCTTTAAACTTTAAGGATAGTCTTTAAATAAAAAAAAATAGTATTTTAAGAGGAATTATAATAGAAGTGGCAGCAGAGAACCTCAAAATGTTGTGTCAAAGGTGGCCGTTTTCCGAGGCAGCTTTAGGAAACTCGAAGCTCATTCCCCGGGGACAATCGGAGCCGTTTTGGTGGCCGTTCCCGGGGTTTGGGTGCCAGAGCTGCATTTGCAGGTGCTGCTGCCCCGCGGCGTCACCACGCTCCGCTCAGCCACTTCAGCACAGGGACATTCAGCAGCTGCCGGTGACAATTTGACGTTACCCTTGTGATCTGAGAGGGGAAATGGCTCAGAACAGCACTGGCATCTGCCAGGTCGTGCCGTTTTCTGATCATTTTTGGTAATAAGTGAACTTTAAAAGAACAAGGAAACCACCTGGTGCATCGCTAGTCAGTGGCCCGTTGGCAGCAAATACACGTAGCATCAGCAAATACCCAGTTATGTGATGGTGTTGAAAAGTTCGTGCACAAAAACGCACTGATCTAGAGCCCTACAGAGCAGCCGCCTCCCGGGGGAACACAGAGAGTCACCCTGAACACAGGCGCTTTGGGAGACCGCGTTTGCTCTCACGTTTCCAGCCTCTTGGAGGGGGAATCGGCTCCGTGCCGGATCCAGGGTGCTGCAAGGCCCAGCTCCACGCAGGGATTGGGGATAATTCAGTGTCTCCACAAAGCGCCTCTCGACATCCCGCATCTCTGGGGTTTCGAGTGTCCCAGGAAAAATGAAGTTCCCTCCATGGAGCAGGACACGCCGGGCGGTGCCTGCAAGGCGTCCGGAGCAGGAATGCTGCGAAAGGAAAAGGATTTCTGGACACGCACACTCCACAGCACGCTTCCCAGCAAAGGACGGCTTAAAAAGGAAGGAAAAGTGGTAAAAAACCTTTATGGAGACTCCCGGGGCAGAGGGATGTGGCAGCTCGAGCTCCCTGCCTGAACCCACCTACCTGCTCCGTCACAACCGTCCTCGGTGCCGCTCCCGGGTAAAGGAACAGCCGCGTCGCAGTCGGAAGGCTGTAGTTCAATTTTATTTATCCGTTCTATCGTTAAATTACACAATCAGAGTCAGTGGATCGGCTTGTAAATCTACACAGTAAGACAGCGGCTACAGTGGAAACCAGTCGAGTCGATATGATCATGACAAAACAGCAGCCTCATATTCAGACAGCCCCTATTTACAACGAACAGTTTGCACAAGGAAAATGCAGCTACTCCGTAAACCATGCACCCCACAGCAGGAACCCCCGGCAGCGCCTGCAACGGGCCCTGGCGCCAGCTCCCAGCCCAGGCCTCTTTGCAGCGGTGCCCTGCGGGTTTGAGAGCAAATTATTTTCCCCCATTAAAAGAAAAAAAAAAAAAAGAAACAACAGAGACATCATATCGGCAACTGCAGTTCTTGCTTTTTAAAAAAAAAAAAAAAAAGAAAAAAAAAAAAAATCGCTGTACATTAAGTTATTCTCTTTCCCACGGCACTAACGCAGGGTACCGGGTTGCCGCTCTTTTGCTTTGCTCCGTGCGGTGGCACTGGAAGGTCCCGTGCGACGCGACCTGCAGGTGACTCGGGCAGGGAGCGGGTAAAACGCACCGCGATTTAGAGCCTTCTCCCTCCTGTGCTGCCCCTGCCTTCCCGGAGCAGGTACCGTTACAGGCAAAAAGGAAATAGTGCAAGTGAGGCTCGCCGGCGCCGCAGCAACGCTCCCCCGGGCTCAGCCACCGCCACGTCTGGCCGAGGTTTTTTGCATAGAGATTTAAGCACCCCCTGTGCCGTCCCATCCCGGCTCCGTGCTCCGGAGCCGCATCCCGCTTCCCCACGCACCTCTCCTGCCCTTGAGCTATGGCTGTGTTAAGCGATTCCGGCGTTTTCAAGCCACCGCTCGTCCGTGAGCGCTAAGAAGAGCTCAAGAACGGAGCAAAACAAAGCCCCGTTTTACATTGTCTAGCGAGGATTTGCTGCGAGGAAACCATAATTCAAGTGTAAATCTGCTTCTTCAGTTGATAATTCTCCTCGTGCTATTGCTGGGATTAGAGCGTTTTATGACTTTTTAAAGACACTATACAAATACCCGCAACAAACTGCAGCTATTTTATGTCACCAATTATTAAGGATTGATAAACTCAGCATTCTGCATTCGAATGGGTAAGAAAAATGGAAAATCAGATACTGAGGCAGGAGTATAATTTGGAAAAGGCTCTATGAAACATGAAGATGTGCTGTAACTTTCCCAGAATGGTTAAAATTATACTGCCCTGAAAAACTCTGGAAATAGCTTCTTTAACATTGGCATTCCGTTCAGAAAAGTATGCATTTTTTTTTAATATGATAGACCAAGCTTAAAACTCTAAACAGCAGTAGGTAGAAAAAGTTTAAAATTTTAAATATTTATATAACTAGACAAATTACTTCTATTCCTTTTAAAAGCCAATATTGTACATAAAACTAGTCGACATTTTTTCAAGACCTTTATTTTTCCCTACATTGTCCATTCATTAACTTGGTAAATATCATAAGCAGTTGGTGCCCTCGGAAAACACATTATTAAAATAAAATTAAGACAAAATCAAAGGGAAGAGGTTTTGCGCATATACTGTATTGTGAGAGTATGTTAAATGCTCATTATTAGGAAATGAGTTTGCTTCCCGGATAAGATTTCAGCAGAGCATCCTAAACATTTTCCAGCATCCCATTTTGTCCTCATAACCAATTTAAGGATTTTTTTTTTGTTTGTTTAATAAACGTCCAAAGCAACCATTTCCGACGAGCCTGCTTGGCTCCCGTATCTCATAAATAACCCAACCGGCCTAAAAAGGACAATTTAATTACACACTAAGATTAAGTGTTCCACGTACAGTACCACATTTACTGTGAAGGCAACTGCGAAGGCAACGTTTTAACCTCTTGGTGCTCCGGGGGCTGCCAAAGCGGGAGCTGTTTGGAGGGCCCTCGGCTCCGCGCGGGCTCCACTACCGCCGCCACCGCTCCACGTTGCCCGTGTAGTCAGTGCTGGAGCCGTTGGCGCCCTGCTCCTTGCGCAGCGCCCGCAGGATCTTGCGCTGCTCCTGGCGCTTCCGCCGCGCCTCCTGGTGCTCCTTCTGCCGCGTGTACTGGTACCTCTGCAAGAAAAGGTCTTTCGCATAATCGTACAGTTCCACGTCTAAAAAATTGAGTGCCTCGATGCGCTGCTGAGTCTGCGTGTCTATCTCCACGCTGGAGGCCCTTGTGCTGTTGTACTGGGTGAACGGCGAGATGAAGTTCATGTTAAAAGTCTTCTCGAAGAGGTACTGAGTCTTCCTCTGGAACTCGGTGAGGCCGAAGAAGGCCATGCGCTTCAGGTTCTCCTTGGCGCTGTCCAGCAGAACCTTGTTCCTCTGCTCCTCGGGCATGACGGAGAGGTTGTAGCAGCCCACGAGGCTGAGGTCGGAGAGCATGCGGACCTGGCGGTTGTTGGCCAGGTTGTAGGGGCACTCCATGAACTCCTGCAGCGAGCAGCCCGACCAGTCGTCGCCCGCGTAGCAGCTGGGCAGCTCCTCGGTGGTGGGAGAGCGGCCGTCGCAGACGTGCAGCGACGCCTTCCACGTGGCGCCGCGCTGCACGTGCCGCCATTCGCTCAGGTAGCGCGACACCGGGTCGCGCAGGATGGTGATGTAGTAGAAATTCCTGCCAGGGCGAGAGAAAAGCAGAGGGGTTAGCTGAGCGTTAACGTGCAAGAGCAATAGCGGCTCGGGGATGCTCTCTGGGGCTTCGGAAGCCCTTGGGATGCGCTCCATGGAATGTGCTCCATGGTCCGTGCTCGCCTGCCTGTAGCGAAGGTGACTGAGCGAGCTCCCTGCAGGACAGCAGCTCCCTGCACACGTGTTTCTCTGCCCACTGGGGTTTGGGTCTATAGAGACCGCCCGAGAATAGCTGGAAAACCATCACCCTGGCCGGGCACGGAGCTCTCCTGCCCGTGCCCGGCGCTGCAGGGCACCGCCACCTCCAAGAACGCCGTGGCGCTGGTGTCAGCCTGAGCTCCAGCTGCGGAGCAGCGTGTCGCGTCCTGCCTGCAACGGAGCTGGACCAACAGGTTTGGGTGGTCGGTAAAACGCTGCTCTGGCTCCCTTGCCCGGGAAGGGTGGCTCTCCGCTGCACAAGCCCTGTGGCAGCGTGATGCCCAGAGGAGCAGGCAGCGCCTTTCTTGAGCAGAAGCAGCGGGATGTTCCCAGAAACGCCAACCTGCTCCCGCTGAAACAGGGATTTTGGGAATGCAAATCCCCCATTTTGTCCTCCCGCTGGGTTGCAAAGGCACCTAAACCAAGCAGCTGCTCCAGCCGATCCCGGGGCGCAGGAGGAAGAGCACAAACCCATCCGGGAAATCTGCAACTGAACTTCATGTGGAGCATTAAGAGATCCCTGCAGGTTACACGTTAATACCCACCGCCCAACACCGGCTCCCATGGCCAGGAGCTTGAATCCATAAAGACCCCTAACCCCAGAGCTCTTCCATCCTCTAACACCACCGAGGCATCACCGAGGGGAGAGATGCTACCAGAGTAACGGCGACCGCTTAAGCAAACAGCATTCAACCAGCTAAATTCTCCTAATTTGTGAATTCTCTAAATTCATGTTCTCCTGCTCCGGACTCACTGCTTCAGCACGAGGCGACACGGAGCTCCAGGCCAGCACCCCTGCATCAGCCCCGCTCCCGGCTCCGATCACCATTCCGTCACGGTGTCAACCAGGATCCCTGGTGTCCAGGCACAGGGACAAAGCGCAGCCCGGCCTTTGTTGGGGGCAGCTCCTGCGGAAGAGGCGCCACTAGATGTCATTGTCTCACCGAGAACGGGCTTGGGCGCGCGGAGAGAGCACCGGGAAGCCAAACAGCAGGCGCTTCCAGCGAGCGCATCCGGCCTCGGGAAGAGCCAGGGACACGGAAAGTAGAATAAACCCGCACAACACAAGGCAGGTGAGGACCCAGGTGAGCACCCGCGGCGGCACCGTGCGCCCCATCGGCTACCGAGGGGTTTGGCCGCAACCTGGACACCCCCTCGGTCAAGCTAGAGGATGCACAAGGTTGGGAAGGGCTTCCCTCTCCCGTCAGTTTATCCACAAGATAAACCTGCTGGAGAAGGCAACGTGCCCACGGGCTGTCCATGGGCTCGGCCAGCCCCAACGGCTGCTCGCCGGCTGCTGAGGAGAACGTCGAGCAGGCTCGGAGGTCGGTGCTGCGATCGATGGGGAGTTAATGCAGGAGGGAAAGCGGGATCGATGCGGCGAGCGCCTCCCCGCAGCTCGGATCCCGCAGCCTCTTCCCTTTGCGCTCCCAGGTCACGGGCGGTGACAAAGAGCCTCTCTTGGCTGCGACTGGAAAAACAGGAATGAATAAAACTTGCACGTCGGGGGAAGAAAGTGCCTCGTGATGGATCGCCAGTGCCAACCCGGCAGGTATCTCCATCAGTGCTTATGGAAATGCTGTGGGCGAAGGAGACAAGGAAAAAGAAGCCGAATAAAACGGCTCGTTTGGCTGTGCACCGAGTGGGGCTCCCTTGGGCCCCGGCTCTGGGAAGCAGGGGATGTGCCGGAATCTTACGGGATACCCCACGCAGGTCCCATTCCCCACCCAACCTGAGCTTCCTACAGCCAGTGCATTCCTCCCTCAACAACCTGCTTTCAAGCCAGCACTTACACAAACCCCTTGGCCAGCTGCTGGGCCTGTCTCAGCCTTTCGAGGTCTTGTTTTGTTTTTTCCCCCCTTTGCCTTTCACCCTGGCTTCAGTTTCCATGTTAAAATCCTTCTGAAAAAAACAACATCCCTTTGGGAAACACCCGCTTTTGGGTTAGCCCCAAGTCACTTCTACCTGCAGCCAAAATTGTGGCAGCTCCAGGGAAGCAGCTGTGTGGCGCTGCCTTTATCTGAGCTTCCAAAAATCAAGAAGCTTTAATGCATCGTCAGGGGAGATCCGCGCCAGGGCCGGGCTCGGCCAGCGCCGCTTCGAACGCTGCTCTGCTCTAAGCGGGAGCGAGACCCCAAGCTTTGCTATTATTTTTAGTGCTGTTTGGAGCAGCCTGTTCCCTCTGCCGCCGGAGGTGGCCGATGCCACCTCACACCGCAAGGACACCAGGGCACGTCCCTGTGACCCAACGTGGGAGCTGTGACTCTCCGCTCGCCGGTGCTGCGCTCCCAGGAGGAGAGGCCAGTTCCCATCAAGAACGACCCGCTGAGGCTCTGCTCCGCTAATCCCGCAAATTGCTCCTGCAGGAGAAATATCCCAGTTGCCCCGGGCGCAGCTGGCAGCAGCTGGATGGAGGGTACCCAGAGTGATGCCAAAAGCCCGTTTAATGGCCTCACTCACCCTCATTGTAACAAACTTCGTGTCCTGGGACATGTTAAGAGGACAGGGGGTGACAATTTCATGCCAACCTTTTCCCAAACTCAGCACATCTGGAAAATCGCTCGGTTGGGGAAACTCCAGGAGGGAAATTGTGTCCAAACGGGGCCCAGGCGCTTTGCACCCATGATGGGAGCGACAAGAGCAGCCTCTCCGGGAGCCCTGGGCCGTGTCCCGGGAAAGGCAAGCAAACGCACCCCAAAGCAGGGCCGGGGCCGGTGGGTTTAGCCCTAAAACAACATGAGCCCATCTCATCACTTACTTATTTCGCTTGGCTCAGCTTTCAGCCCTCTTTCCTCCCAAATTCAGCAAACGCCCAAGTACAGCAAAGGCAGATGCGCCTTTGCACCATACTTGCTGGAAACCCGTCAGAGCAGCAGTGCGTTCACTTCCCCAGCTACCTGTGAGGCCACTTATAAAGGTTAGGGGAGGGAAGGGCTTTCCCTGGTGCTGTCCACAAAATCCCGTGCTCGTGGACGATGTTTTCTTATCCCCAGCCTCCACGAGGCGCAGGAGGATCCCAACACGCCTGGGTTCACAACGAGGGCCTGGAAGAAAAGGAGCTAAGTATTTCAGAGCGGCGAATTAAAGCCTTTAGCAAATGTAAATTCACATTTCTGCTAGGTTATCATTATGTTTTCATTTCTATTAAGCATCCAGTGAATCACAGGGATGTTTTGTCTAGAGACGCGAGTGGCGGGGGGAACGCGGCAGCCTTCCCTCTGCAAGCGCAGCGGGAGGAACCCGGAGAAAGGAGCTGGGTTTTGCAAGAATAGCAATTATACCAGCCCATCATCGCCCCTGAAATCATCACACGGAAAAGGCTTGCAGAAAAGGAGCGTTTTGGGCACAGAATACGGCAGTTTAAGATTTTTTCATCACGAGGTGTGTGTTCCTATGCGCAGGCATGGTGCACAGGCACAAAAATAGGGAAAACGAGAAAGGTTTTAGGTATATAGGAAAACGCAGCCTGGCACGTGGGCACCTCCCGGCTTCCCTTGCTCACAGACGAGCTGCCCTTGGCATCGCGCAGGCGGCTGAGCTGCCCCGCGGGTTGCCGGAGGGCATTAATTTCATAATCACCAGTGTTATTAACATCGCTGCAGCATCCCCTTGCGTGCGAGCGGTTCAGAAAGAACAGGAGCAGTTTTATGGTTCCATGGCAGTGCCCAGAAAGAGGAGCCAGGGTCTTTTTTTAGGAGCAAAGAGCAGCAAGGTGCAGGCAGGAGGCATAGCGCTCCATCCCCGCTCACCGCATGGCCCAAAACGCGAGGGGAGACCAAAACGGGCCCGTGCACAACCCCACGAGGTTGCTACAAATCGGCTTTTTCCAACTGTATTTACCCTCTCTAAACGCCGTTGCAGGAACTGGTTTCGACTTGTAACCGATATTTCTGCGGCGCAGAAGATAGAGGTTTTGCAAAGCCGACACTCCATAAGCAGCGGTTTACAGAGAGGGAATAGTGGCAGTTTTTCATTTTCCAGAGTCCACTCACCCTTCCAAGAATCTTAATGCCTCATTGATTCATAATACAGTACATAAAGATTTCATTTTTTCCTGCACACAGTGATATATTATGGAGGCAATCCATTTTGCCACTGAAAAGTTTGCTTAGTAGAAAAATTTGGAGTTTTGACATTCAGGAAATTACAGTCATCTGTAAAGCACGATTGATATGCCAAGGCTAACATTTTCATTGCACTTACGGAGCCAAAATAACTATGCTAAAATATTTATTATATTCTTAAAAAAAAAAATCGGAACTTTATTTGTAAAAAGAGTAAAAAAATTGGTGGGGTGCAATAAGCTTTATCCATATATTCAGATACATTTTAGCTATGTCTTAAATGTGCTTAGCCAGGTGCTTTCTGGCCAGCTGAAGATCCATTAATCATTATTAATAATTTAATAGAATCAATACTCTGGAAAGTTTCCGGTTGGCCCTTAGTTTCCCAGGCACGAGGCCGTACGTAGGGCTGCGGTGAGGACCGCAACGGCATCAACGGAATCGGGACCTTGTAGGTTCAGTTATTAATACGGTCTGGAAACACGATGGGGCAGAGGGCTCTGATCGCACTTTGACAGATAGATTTGTCTTTTTTATGACTTATGAATGTGTATTTATAAGTTGCGATTTGTCCTATTTCCCAACCACTCATCCTCATTTCCTATCCAACGTTTAAATGTTAATAAACCCCACAACTCCTTAGTATATAAAAAACATGTAGCATTGAGCATCCCTGTCCCAACAGTGCAGAAAACCTGGAGCTTTCAAGAAAAACCTCATCCACGTTAGCCCTGAGAACTCTGCATATTGCACAGCGGGGAATTAACTCGTGAGAGGTATTTATAAAATCATTTGTTACCATATCAGAGCTAAATCAATTCTCTTCAATAATACATAAAAGAAGAGGGTTTGGTTCACAGCAGAAAATGTAAGGCTGATGATAATTCCTTCACAAGTCATTTGCAGATAATCTCCCGTTTGCCAGTTAACACAGCTCCCGATAGCTTACAAGAGAGTATTTTTAAACGCGAAAGCAAGGATATATAGCACATAAAAAAGACACATATATGGAACTTATATTTAACTCGCTATAATTTTGGGGCGCGCGGAAATCCAAGGAGGCTCCTTTACTGCCTTTCTACAACTTTTTTTTTTTGGTCAAAGGAAGGCAGCTACAAAAAATGTCTTTGAAATGTAATTAATGAGCTGATACTAATATATTCTCAGCCCGCTGCTAAAAGAGGGACCGAGGACCGGACCACGTATTTACAGCTGCAACGTGCTACAATTTCTATTTCAGTTCCCATTGATTTCACTTAGCACCACGAGACGGCCTAATGAAGAAATCTGTATCAATTGAAAATACCGAGCGTGCTCTTGCCCCACTAGGGCACTTCAGTAATATCATGTAATGGAAGGGGATTCTCATTTAATTGAATTGGAAATGAAACACATATTAGCTAAGAAAACTTAATCAGCGCAATAATATTAAAATAGGCCACTCAGACAAACTATACTGATTAAGTCACTTGCAAACATTTCTGTAATCATCACGGAGACTTCTGGCGTTAATGATTTAAACTCACTTTTCTACTCCAGGGAACAAAACTGTAATTTCACAGGAGACAATCGGAATATTTTAAACCCTCTCTCATGCATTATAATACAGTCTCATAGTAAACACAGGAAGGACGGATCCTACAAGGATGTCTCCGGAGCCCTGGCACACAGGGAGGCCCGCACGGATGCCGGAGCATCATCAAGATGTTGGATTTAAGCAGGGAGACAGCCCTGAAAATGCTTCACTGGCTGCTGAGCCCTTCCCGTGGCCTCCCGGCAGCTCCTTCGCAGGCTGCAGCTTTAATCTTGACTAGTGGCTGCTATCACACACCGAGGCCCCGTAAAGCCGAGAGCTTTAAATATCTCCCGGCAGGCCGGGATTTTAAGAATCTCACTCACACATAGTTCACGTAACTGGATTTAAAATTTTCATGCAGCGGCAGAGTGCATTGCTAATAAAATGCTGGAGATGTATCTGTTGTGCCAAGGTTCGGCTGGGAGGGGGTTTATTTCAGCTAAACAGGCCAGACTTTCTAAACAAAACACGAAAATAACATCCCATTTCCCATGTAGAGTAGCTCCATCACATAGCCAAGGCGCCTGTTTTATCTAACCTCAGCTTTATTAGGTTAGAATGATGCCCCTAAAAGGCACGTTTATAGAAAAGGCCATTTTTGCCTTTTATACCAACCTGAAGCAATCCAGGAATGAGGCAGCCAGGTAGGGCAGTGTGTTCGGAGGGGGATCAAGCACAGTCCAAGTGCACAACGTGCCCGGGAAGCACCGGCTGAGCCAGCAAATCCTGCTGGAAAGCTCTCCCAGTGGTCAGGGAAAGCACGTTCAGCCTGGATATCAGCTAGGACACATGGAGCGCTTATGGATTTCAGATACCTCCTAGATTGTTAATTAATCCCTAGCATTAAGAGGCTCAAAATCCTATTTTAGGACAGCCCAAACCAATTTCAGTGCCTGTATCTTTCGACGTGCGAGGCAGACTGCAGCCAAACTGGGATCCTCCCCGAGGTGAGTGGAAGGGGATGCGCCAGGCGAGGAAGGAGGGGATGAGCTGCAGGGACGCCGCTTTGCAGCCCTGAGCAACACGCACGGGACTCACATGCCCACGAGCAGCACCCGGATCTCTGCCGTTTGCTCTGGGGCTCTCGGGATGAAGGGAAACCGAGGATGGGTGGAGAGTAAACCTGCCTGCGAGCCCAAGCAGAGGGATGTCCGAACACACGGCGCCTGCAAACACCTGAGCAGACCGGCCAGAGGGAGAGAGCCTTGCACTAAGGCGAGGGGAGATGAACTCCTGGTGGAGAAGCACCCGGCTTTAACAAGGCCAGACGTCACATCTCAGAGGCATCTCTCCAGCCTGCAAACCGTCACACCGGTGCTAACGGGAAACAGCCAGATTTGGCTAAAGAGCTAAGAACCTCTCCCCGTTTGAGGGCTGTTTTTCACGTGAGATGAGCCTACATGCTGCACAAGGCAGCACAAACCGTATCTCACCCCAGGAGCTGCAAAAATGAAGAGTTATTAGCGGGATTTACAGCTCACTGAATCTCCAAAGAGCTGAGGCTGGAATGGACCTCTGGGGACCGCCTGGTGCAACAGGGTCACCTAGAGCAGCTTGCCCAGGCCTTGGGCAACCTCCCAAAGGGATCCCAGGCTCCTTCCAAAAGGATCTTCACGTTTCCATCCCTCCAGCCTTCCTGCTCAACACACGAAAGAGAAACGTTGCCAAACACTCTGCTTACAACAGCCGCAGGAAGCGGTTTGCAAGAGTAGGGCTCTTAGCTGGGAGCACCTCCTGAATGATTTTCAGGAGACACAGCTCCGCTCCTGTACGGATTATTCTGGCTAAAAATGTGTGTGACATTTTAATTACCAAGTACAAATGTTACTGCAAGCAAGCAACGAAACAGATGGTGTCCTGAATTTTGCAGCGTAGCCAGCATTTTCCAGCTCACGTCTCCAGTTCACCAATCCCTGAGCTTCCAGTCCTGCCTTCACCGCATCTTCCCTCCCCGTTTCAAGAGCGGCAACCAAAGCCACAAGGAGAGCAGCGTTGGCACTAGGAACACAGTGTCTACCTCATCCAAAAAAAGCAAACCCAGGGCACTGCCAAGGAGGAACAAAAAACTAAGCCTATCTTTATATGCTCCGAGAGCTTGGCACATGCACGGTGGGAGAGCACAGGGAGCCAGGAGAAAGGAGAACGGGATGAGGTTGGCTGCAGAGCAGCTGCCCCAAACAGGGCGTCCAAGAGGTGACCTTGCTGCTTCCACCTCAGTGAGGCGTCTCCTTATTGGATTTGTTCATCCCAGAGTTTTCCTCATCAAATCCCACTTGTTTCAGTTATAACCCATGGATTTCCTCTTCTCCCCTTCTGGTGTATTCTGGTGTAAACCTAAATGCTGCTCAGAGACAAGTCGTGCTCTAGGTTTCCATCCCTGCAGGGGTTAATCTAAAACCACCTCATTTCTCCCCAAATCACACACAATCCAGTAAGCACCAGGCTGCAGCGTCTTTCCCCATTTAGCAGATTAAGGAACTGTGGCCTTCCGACTTACCCATTCCCATGAAATTACCCCGGGTTTGGAAGCCGAGGCGGGATACACTCCCCTACATCCCCAATCCAGCCAAGGGGCTGGATTAACACCAAGTGTCATCCGAGCAGCGGTGCCAGCTGAAACATCCAAGGAGAGACGTGGATGAGAGCAGTGGGAGCAAAGGGTCTCCCGGCCGCCCACGACTACAGGGATTTGGGTTGGGGCTCAGGCCCGGCGCCAGCAACATCCTTAACTACATCCCAGCCATCCTGTCATTAAAACGGCAGCACTCGCATAACTCATTTCAACACACTGAGACCAGGCTTCTTTTCACATTATTTTAACCAAACTGACATTTCCTCTAGACACTTAAATGCATCCTAGTCTCATCACATCAACGAAGGAAGCATATTTTTTCTGTTTATGTGAAAGGTGATATTGGATGCATCATACATTGAAATCGTTTGCTGGCTTCCTCTCTCAACATAAATAAGGGGAAAGAGAGTCAGAGAAGATAGATTTTTAAGACATATACATATGCATACCCATTCTCCAACCCAGAACATTATTAAATTCTCTCAGATATTCATGTGAGAACAGCAAAGGCCTGTGAATGTAGAGATGCCATCATTCATACTTACCCAGAGGAAGGATTAGGGAGTTTTTCTTCTAGAAAATACCTCATATTTCAAAGAAAAATCCTGCTCAGCCAAACTCTATTCCACAGTGGCCAACAGAGATGAGGTTTAAGGTTCGCACCGCGACCTCACAGCATGGACCTGCCTCCAGCCCAGGAGTTAAATCCAGTCACCAAGAGCAGGACCCAGCACCTTTGCCAGCACCAGGTAAAGCAGAGCAAGAGATCACTCAGGGTGGTTGAATCTTTGACCTCTTACAGCTACCAAATACCTTTGGACTTCTGCATTTCTCTGCTGTGTGTGACGCTGACTTTATGCCCCTGTGCTGGGCTCGTAGCTCTGAGCGGTGCCACATCTGTAGCTGCTGAACTCCTGGTTTCCAAGCAATGCCAAAGCCATCTCCACAGCTTTATTTATGCCTGGTGCTCCATCTCCTTTCTAGGGCAGAAATATCTCCTCCTAGAATCACTTTTTCCTCTCTGCAGAAACTGTAAGCCTGAATCAACACTATAAAATTATTTTAAAGACATTATTTAGATAGTTCTGTGGTAATGTGTATGCACAGCAATCCCAGGCCTGCAGAATTTGCATAGCAGATTTTTTACCATGCTTCTTAAAGATTAATAATTTAAAGCAAGTTGTAACTGTGGTAAGATTTAGTCTTATGTGTTCATCACTGCTTTATATTCTCATAAATATCCAACATTCCCAAGTATATGGGAACTCGAAATGGTATTCAGGAGGAAAAACTGCAACCAATATATCTTCCATTTATAGAATTGAATATAAGATCATATTCAAAGTGCTGCATTTATCGTCTGATTTTGAATACATAAAATATATAGCCATTACAAATTCACCTTTCATTGCAAAGCTTTGTTCTTGTAGTGACATAACTTATTGCCAGATTAGAGCCCTAAGTACGGCGAGGCCGTTTTTCATTCTCTCCATTCCCACAAACACGACTCGGAGAGACAGGTCATGCTCTCTATCAAAGTTGTGCTTACCACACAGCAATATTGCAACACGTCCCATTACAGTTATGTCTGCAGAGACTGTGAGCACAGACTTGGCTGCAGGCACCTCCTAATGGAATTACATAATTGGAGGCATGTCATCTAAATCTGAACAAATTGGATTCCCTTGTCATGCACTATTGAATCAAAACGAAAAGAACACTCCACGCCGTTATCTATGGTAAACCAAAGACGGCAAATCCAGCGTCACTAATATTTTGATAATGTGATGTTTATTAAAAATGGAAAAAAAAAAAAGAGGGGAGAAAGGTTGCATGTAAGGCATGCCAAAATCATGTCGCATGCAAAATGAGCTCGTCCTGGTTCGGTTTCAGCCTGCAAACTGTGTTAGTGGCTCACAGTGGTTGAGATGTTAGAAGAAGCATCAGCAGAGCCATGCAAAGCCGGTTGCCTGCAACAGCCTGGGGAACAGGGATGAGGTCTTTGGACAGATCCTTCCACTGCGCCCATGTCATGGAAGAAACACCAACCCCAAAGCTATTTTTCAAGTCCCTGTGTTGGGCTCTGCCTCCTCATGTGTGCAGCGGTTGCATTAACATTCAAGGATTACAACCAAATTCCCCGGCTCCTGGAATCCATAAGCGTGCCCTGCTTCACGTGTACAAGTATATCAATTTTAATTTGGGATTACTGAAGGAATCATAAGTAGGGAGCAATAACTTTGAGTTTACGGAACTGTGCATTCAGGGCAAATTTCCACCGAGCGCTCAGCTCCACCTCTGCACGTCCGACAGCGCAGCAGCATTAATTACATTACCAGAATCACAGATCAGCTCATTGCATCTTTACGTTTCATCAGTTAACCACTGGTGCAAAATCAGAGGCTTTTCTCCCTTTCACTCGACCCTTCGAGCCTCACCGGGATATTTCCACGCGTGCAAACAACGCATTCATTAACAAAACCAACAAGAATGAAGAAACTGGGAACGGCAGCGGTGATGCCTATGGGATTGCATGGTGCTCCCTGCTAACGGCAGGAGGATGCCTCGGCCATGGCACATCTCGGGGATGCTTCGAGGGAGAGAGGAAGCTCTTGCACGGCCTGGCCACGGATCGTGTCTGTGGGTTGGTGACAGCAAGAGAGGGTTGTCTGCAATGTTGCACTGACACAGCCAGCACACCAGTCCTCTGCTCCAAAAGCCAAAGCTGCTGTTTCTCCCCTACCTCCACCAAGCTGCATTCGTGCAGCGGGCAAGTCAAGTGCCCACTTGCACTTGCTGCAGGGAGACTTGCTGCCAAATCACCAAATTTGCACCAAATTTGGCAAATCACGGGAGCTGGCAGAGCACACGGCGGGGAGAAAAAGCGCTGCAGCTCCTTACCTGGCCTCTGCCTGTAGAGCAGCACTGCAAGAAGTTGGCTAAATATTTACCCTGCACTACCAGGGTCTGCCAATCTCACCCCAGGACATGGAGCGGCTGCAATGACATCTCCCAGCACCTCGACACTCGTGCACTGGGCACCCTGGGGCACGCGCTGCTGACAGCAAGAAACATCATGCGAAGGGAAGTTTGGAAGCAACGGGAGCCCACACTCCTCCTGAGGCCCTGCCCCTCTCCAGAATAACCACGGGACTCCTCTTTAGCTCACCTGGTCCAAAAATTGCACTAACACCGGATGATCTTTCCTCAACCAAAACAGGAGAGACACGAAGGGGAACATCCCCCACTGTTTTGCCTGAGTTACGTGATCTGCATCACCTGGCACGCCTTAAATCCAGAGATTTCTGAGTTACGCCGATGCTACTTGATCTCCAAGAGTCCTTGGGACTGAAGCCAAGTAGTTTAAATATTTCGTACAGGAGTGTTTGTCCGGGAGGAGGGCCCGGCTCGGCGCAGCCCGGCGGGAGCTGAGCGCGGATCACGTCCTCGGAGCAGTTGCCCATAAATCACACAGGTTGTTTACTCGCTCTATCGGGTTAAGGGTATCACAGAGGAATTAGCTGACTGCAGCGTAAACAAAACCAAACCAGATTATTGACCACATGTTGCCTGCTCTTTTGTCAAACCATCCTCGCTCATCTCCAGCTCTGCCGCAAGTTGTGACCTTCTCCACGCGTCCGTGCCCATGGGGACAAGCTCTCCTACCCAAGAGCAGCATTGTGCTTCCATTGACCAAAGAGATGCCCTCCAGTGATGGTGGTACTGCACAAGATGCAGATGCCAGCCCACACTGCACATCCTTACGTCCCCACGGCCATTGCCAACCCATAGGGAAGCCTCAGCGCATCCCCATGCACTGGTGACCTTGACCACGCTGCCACGGCCGAGTGTCCAGGGCTGGATGCTGCTGTGCCAGTACCCTCGAGTGACACAACTGATGCCACCAGACAACACAGGCTGGACACAATGGGCCAGAGGCTGCTGCTTTGGCCAGGAAACTAGGGCCTGAACTGTAGCCTCTAGCAAACAACTGATTCTTGCAGATGTGCAGCAAGACCAATGACCCCGAGCACCCTCGTGAAGACCTCGGCGTGCCGGCAACCACCCTCTCCATCCACCGATTTGCAGTGCTTAAAGTCAATGTATTTTATCTCCCCGACTGTCCCGGTCTCCTGAGCACAGCAGCATTCATTACCTGACAGACTTCATCACGGCTCCCCAGGACCAACCCTAGAGGAGCCTCGAGGACAGCTCCATAATTTCGAGTTACCGGAAACTTTACTCATCTATAAACAGAAAGGTTATGAAGCTCATTCCTGTACTCGGTCTCCTTTATGCTAGCAATATCGGTTCATAATTAATGTATCACAACTAATTAATATCACTAATGAATCAGAGTAAGGGCAGGGAGATGGGAGAACATTATTTTTGATAGCTGGTAAATGTACTAACAAGAGCCGGTTCGGAAATGACTTTTCTCCTTGGGGGATTTTTACTAGTTTGGTTTTCCATCAGCAAAGCTCCTGTGAATATTAAAAAAAAAAAAAAAAATGTAATAAGACTAGAATGAAAAAGAGCTATCAAACTGTTTATGTTCCCACCTTCCGGAATAATTGAAAATACAGAGAAAAAAAAATTAAACACTTCCAAACAATTATCTACCAAAATATGTTCTTCATTGATTTTTTAAAAACCTATTGCAGGTCTGTAAGCACAGGCCAGCTCAAGAGAGCTTGCAAAGCCTCTTAAATGATAGTCCTGCTGGAGTTACCTGCAGGGAATGCAGAATTGATCCCAGGAATTACAAACACGGCTTTCACACCCCAGCCACCTCCAGGAGCCATC
The DNA here is from genome assembly GCA_034781795.1 of Crypturellus tataupa. Lineage (NCBI taxonomy): Eukaryota > Metazoa > Chordata > Aves > Tinamiformes > Tinamidae > Crypturellus > Crypturellus tataupa. Next base: position 1,177,642 of record JAWLRI010001115.1, read on the forward strand.
ACAAAAGCTCTCGTGACCCCCTCGCAAGCAGCAATGAGGCTGGGATGGCTCCGGAGGGTCTCCAGAAAGCAGCCCTGCTGCCAGGAATCGCTGCCCCTTCCCATGCCCAGCAGGGACGGGACAACTCGGCTGCCCTGGGATGCACCACGGTGATGCTGCCTTGGGAGCCCACGCGTTATCAGAGCATCCACACGGGAGAAGGGATCCAACCTACTCGGACCTACTCCACCTTGCAGCTTCAATTAGCGCACACACCTTGTTAAAACCAAGGGAGCAAGAGGCACAATCCCTCGGAAAGCAGGTCCCACCAGTGGGTGTTCTGTTTGGAAAAGGACTATGGTGCAGGGGCTGTGGAAGGGAGTGGGAAAGGGAGTGGGAAAGGGAGCTTCTTGCTGCTGGAAAATATCCCCGGGAATGTTGTGCCATCCGCAGGGCCCAGTGGTACCTGCATCAGCCACGGTGTCTGGGCACCCTGCTCAGGTGCTGCCTGGAGGAGCCCGGTCACCCCGAAGATGCTGCGGCAGGCAGGCCATCACTGGGGACCCAGACAGGGGCTGCATCCAGCGTGGGGGCTGCACAGCAACAGCAGCTGCTTGGGCTAATAAATTAGCACCTAATTAACAGAAGGGTTGGCTGCAAAACACTGAGTTAATGGAATAGGAAAAAAAAAAAAAAAAAAAAAAAGCCACAGCAGTGCTGTGACATGAGGAGCACGGCTGGGATGTTGCTGTGTCAAGGACACCTTGTAGTGGAAGCTGGAGAGGGGTTTTGTGCCAGGGGATGCTCTGTGGGTCCTCACCAAGGTCAGGCCCGGGGTCCTCCCAATTATACGTGGACAAGGAAGGGGCTGCAGCATCTCCGAGGTCCCCACGAAAGGACAAGGGCAGCGCTTGGGTTCGGAAAACGCAGCAGGGGCACCTATTTATTGGGTCAGCAGTTAGCGGTGAGAAAGAGAAGCTATAAAGTGGAGATAACAAGGAATAACGAGGGCGCGCTGGGAAACGGCACTAATGACTTAACAGCTCTTTGCACCTCTCTGTAAAACCTCCTGAGGGAAATCTCTTATTCAGCAGCATCAATCTGCTTGCTGGGACCTCCCAAACCCCGCTGGGCTGCCGCAGGGCTCTGGGGCTCGCTGCTCACTAGCCCGGGCCGCTTGCAGGGTGGACGCAGAGGGTGCAGAGACCCCTGTGCAAAACCCCAGCTGCCTGGGAAGGAGGAGAATCCCAGCAAGGAGAGCCTAAGGACGCATTTCCAAGCAGGCAGTTTAGCTGCCTTTAATGAATATTCCGAGCTCCGTGCGAGGCTTTAACACGCAGCAGGATCGAGGTGAAAGATGGATGAGACGGGTTCACCTTTCGCACGCGCCGCCTCGAGGCATCGGCACGGGCTCTGCAGCGGCCCCTGCACTGGCGCGGAGCTGGAGGGAGAGGGGAACATCTGCGAGAATATGATGTGACCTACTTTGCTAGCGATTTCAATGCCTATCTGGAGAAAAAAAAAATAAAACGCAACTCTAAAACTTTAAGGGAGAATTATAAATCAAGGCATGACAGTAAACAAGTAATTTGTGAAGCCGTACTGTCTACTCAGTACAAACAAGAGATTCATCAAATAATAAAATACTACTTTAGAGGAAAACAAGCACAATTATTTTATAATTACAGCTGCTCTAGCCTTCTGAGGGCAGGAAACCTTCCTACCTCCATAGAATCGTGATGAGAATCATCAAAGTCCTGTAAAAGTGAGTCAGTATCCTGGCAGGACGGGTGAGTTAATCGGGAGCGCTCCTGTGCGGGCTGTCCTGGCGCTCGGTCCATAGGCACTAAATCCCACTCATGTTTAATGCTTGGCAGGAACGTGGCCTGTCCCGGGGCCTGTCCGTGCAGCTGCGCGAGCTCCGTGCTCCTCCCAGGCGCTCAAGTGGGTAAAACGCAACTGGCTCCGCACTCAGTTGGGCTTTTAGGTCTATCAGAGCCGAGGACACGAGAACAGCGATGCCCAGAGCAGGGAGGAGCGAGGCACGCTGCTTTGAAGCCAAGGCTGCCTAAAACACTATTGAACTTATTTTTAGCACTGTTTCCTAAGGAAATCAGGCTCTCCTGAACACGCTTGTCTGCCCATCTCCCTCCCGATCCTCCCTAATGGTTTTTCAATCAGCTGCCTTACCTGAAATCCTCCTGTCGAATTTGGGAGGAAGGTGGGAAAGGAACTAGCAAAGGCGCAGGGGGGAAATGTGCAACTGGCGGCTGCCCCTTTGCCAAAAGGTGCTGATATTTTATCCCAAATTGGTTGTAAAAAAGGGACGAAGATACAAAAAGCCAGAAGGGGAGGAAAAGGCAGCTCTGCAGCGCAACGCTATTTATTTACTGTTATTATTGGGCAACGGCTTCCTGAGATGGAGACCTGGAGAGGATCCAAGCTGCAGAAAGAACTGGCCGTTCCCAGCGCACGGGAATGGGCAGCGAGGAGCAGCGGCACCGCGGCCGGTGCCAGGAGAGTCCCTGCAGCACGTGAACCCTCCGGATGTAACACAAGGAAATCCTCGCTGCTGGGGGGTGAGGATTTCTCCAAAATCCCCCCCAAACTTTCAGGGAAAGCAAGGGTAGCTTTCTGCTCTGGGGCAAGTTGATGCTGAGAAGGGCTCCCTGCTACTCCTGGCAGCAGGACACAGGGGATGTCACCAGGGCACTTAGCCCCTCTTTGGGACCTGGCTGTTTCCACAGACCTGGCTCTGAGGCCGGCAGTTTTTGGGACAAAGTCAAGCTGCTGCTCTGCCAAGGACCCCATGTCCCTGGTCCAGATCCTCCAGCAGGAGCCACTGCCCACAAAACTCCACTTGTGCAATGGGAAGTTGGCGTTTGTAATTAAGAAGCAAGCTCTTGGATGAGCTGCCTTGTTAAATACAAAATCCAGACTTTTTTATTCCTGTAACTTCAAGCAAAGTCTTTCTCAACAGAGAAAGTGTTTCCTGGAGCTCTCGTACCCACACAGTTCCTGCCATTCTGCCATGGTGCGCTCCAAGAACGGGAATGCTGCAGACATCCCTCTCGCCCTTCCCATGGATTTGACAGCTACTGCAAACCACCCAGGATGAGCTCAGTAGCAGGTGAGCGAAAAATTGCATTCGACAGCACTAATTGAGCCTGAAGTCCCATTTACTGAAAATGATCTGGCGTAACTAAAAATCCACAACTGGGGGCTCATTGTGGTGAGCGCTGCACGTCACGGCGCTCAGAACGGCTCGGCCAGGCACCCGCTGCAGGCCAAGGACTCGCAGCCGACACAGCTCGTGTCACATCCACGGAGCCACCCGCGAGAGCCCGGTGGCCCCTTGGGAGCCACCACCGGTCCCTGCCCCTCGGGGTGCAGGTTGCTGCCATCCCTGCCTCGGGTACCATCTCGTTAGGACCACACGAGCACAGCTGCTGTGGTTCTGTTTTCATCTCTTTTTTTTTCACTATCCCAGAATAAAGTTAACAGCTCATTCCTTAAGCTTATGCTGGGATAATGTCAAAAGGAGGATCTCTCTGGAGCTGCATCCCCTGCCCACTGCTGACCACCAGCTCTTCTGCACCAGACACAGACGAATACGCAGTTTTTTCCTTATTACCCGATTTATAAGGCACAAGCTTAACCTTACTGAGATACCTTGGGTTTGTGCAACTGGAAATCCCTTCGTTCCTGCTTTTACCAAACCACCAAGGCTGCTTCAGCAAGCAGAATTTGGGAATAAGCCAATGCGGGTCTTCAGCAGGGCAGGATGTGGGTTAGGGAGCAGTAATTGAGTTTGCGGTGCGTTCGCAGGGAAATAAAAGCCTCAAACACAGCCCATTCTCTTCGGTGCACAAACATCCTAATCACAGCTAAATAACAGGCTTTGGATCATTTACAATAACACATAACTTTCCATTCACAAGTGTCTTGAGGAACAGCCTTCATCAAACAGGAGAGATTTATCTGAAGAGCAAAGGCACTAATCAAATGCTCTGTATCGCTGTATCTCACCCGATGGGTTGGATGCTCGTGGGAGAAAAAAGAATAATTATTTAATCATTAGCATTTTTAAAAGCCAGCAGATCCACGCCGGTAATATCACTGTATTTTTATCTCGATGTCTCTTTTATTTCTTGTGCTGGCCAGCCTTCCTCTCGAGCCCAATTCCAGTTTTTCTTCCTGGTTGGTAGCAGGGAACCATCGCGACAACCCAAACTTCCCAATAAATCATCCCGACAGCAACGCTTGTAAACCCCTCGCTTTGGAGAGCGCCATGGTGACGACATCTCTGCTTTTCCGAGGCACAAAAACAGGCATCCCAAAACAGTTGGGAGCGGGAATAGAGCTGGGCGCCGACGTTTCCAACAGGTAACACACAACCTTCACCCCCGTATCCGTCAGTGCCAGGGTAACTATTTTGCAGAGCTTCTGCTTTGACCAAGAGCATCTGCCTCAGCAGCCTGTAAAACCACAAGGTGTTTAATGCCTGTATTCCCTTCCCTCCACTTTATACAGGAAGGGCTGGCAGCGAGGATGCTCTGATCCATCCCTACAAATTGCACAGGGCTAAAGCAAAATCTCCGACCTCTGCTCCCAAACGGTGGCACTGCGGATGCTTTACCTCCCAGTCCCCCAATTTGATTTAAAAAGAGGTGTCCCAAAGCAGCAAAGAGAAAAAAAAACCCTCTGACCTAGGTTACTACTGCCCTTAGATAAGCTTTCATTCTGTCCTTTAAGGTGTCAGCAGATGCTGACAGCAAAATATTCTCTCAGGATCACACACAGCCTGTCCTCATAAATCGCTGGCAAGGATGCTTCCAAGTTTGCCCGGGAAGCATCTTGCCTCAAACAAATCCATATTTATAGGCTCCAGATATATTTTTCAGCTCAGACTTATTTATTACAACCAAGGCCAATAAAACACTGAAATTTAGTTCTGCACATGCATCAGATCCGATGAATTCAGCAACATTTGCATAACTTTGAAGCATAATCTGCCACAGTAACAACTGATCTGCCAGTGATTATCTTTGTATTTGCTTATTGCTGGTGAAGCAGGACAGCATTAGCAGAGGGAAAGTCATACCTGAGCTCAGATAATCCAAAGCTGAAACAGGTATCCATGTATCTCTTTAGTTAGGTTAGAAGTTACTCGAGCTCCTACAGACTCTGCCATTCCCTGGCTGCTGGATCCCAGCGTATCCTATAGCCTCGGAAGAATCTCCAGGGTGTCAGTTCAACTACCAAGTGATCAACTTTCTATCTAATAAACATCTGCAACAGGCTCCAACCTGGCAAGCTGCCACTTGACAAGCCCACACAAGAACGGGCTCCTTGCAAGTGGATTAATGGATTAATTGGTGCATGGAGCCAGCAATGTGAAGGGAGGAAAAACCCAAGCAGCCCGTGAGGAAAGGCAGAAAACGCATCAAATTCCGTTTGCTCTGGATACAAGCGGAGCAAAGACTTCTGCGCTACGCAAACAGGAGCAATCTGGTGGTGAGGCTGGCACGTGTTTCCCTGTCGTTATTCTGACATTTCCTGCCATTTCAGCACTTGTTTGAGAAAGGAAATCTGGAAAACATCTGGAAACACTGCAGTTATCATCCAGGTAATTAAATGAAAGGAAAACAGCCCCAAGAACATCCCTGAAGAAGGGAAAACAGAAAAGTGAAGTTCTGCTCCTGGTGGCTCCGGCCACACTTCCAGGTTCCCCATCTCCCCGACATCAAAAAGGTGCCAGAAATGCCTTGAAGTACCACACAGACACAGGGAAGGGTTTTGATACAAGTATTTGCACAGGGTTTGGGAAAAGCCCTACAGGGCTGGCTCTCAGCTCTCCTCTATGAATGTCACCTCTCCAAAGCCCAACCCAGAAGCTACCCTTTTTTTCTGCAAATCACTGAATCCACCTCCCTTTTCCTTCCTCAAAATAGCAGAGCGAGTGGACAAATCCCCTCTGGAACGACAAAAACGAGTAAATAAATTCAAGTTTGTGAACGCACAGCAGAGATCAATAGCTCATCTGTCTCTCAATGATGCTTGAATTTAGAGCCCAAATTAGATGATTCTTAAATGAAGGCCGAGACGGGCACGTGTCTGCCACAGCAGTGGCACTGAGGGGATCCGACCACCGCCACGTGGCACATGTCATCCCTGGATTCGCTCCGAGGGGTTCCACCAACATTACCCAACTTCTCCCCGTCTCCATCAGTGCTCGAGCTCTTCTGCAACGCAGGAGCTTCACACACACCCGTGCGTGACTGATTTTGCTACAGCGGGTCCTTTATTTAGCTGTAACAGTGTCCGAAAGCATCACCATCCATTTTTCAGTTAAAGCCTCCTGTGATCAGAAACAGGAGGAACAGTTTTGACATCCGGAGATGCATTTTTCCTGACAGCTCACTGGGCAAAGGACAGTCAAAGGATTGTGTTGTCTAATGAATCAATACTTTTTGGAGAGAATTTCATTAGTGGTGACACCTCTTCCCGATACAGGGCTAACTGGAAGTCATTCAAGTCACCAGAGCCGGCGATAGTATCTGCATACTGACGGCGTGCTAATTGTATTGGGGACATCAAAAGGTCATAAATCAACCCGACTTCCCTCTGGGAATACAACAACTTGCTTCATACAAGGAGGACTTTTAAATTTAAACTCGTGATCAAACAGGGAACTACATTTATTAACATTTCTTCCACTGTGCTTCGCCCCCTCAATCAAGTGGCTGAATTGTCCAAACGGGCTTAAAACTACAGCTAATCAATATCGAATGTGTTATTAAGCAGCATGCGGCCAGAAAACTGCCTGCTGGTTTGTGTCAGCCCCTTCTTTTTCTGCAGAACAAATGATAAGGGTCATTCCTTTAATCCACGTGGACTCCTGCAAAAAAACAGCCCTGCGTCTCAGCTGATTTTACACCTCTGCCGTTGGAATGTTTCTGTCCTGGTGACACCCAGCAGCTCCAGCTGGATCAGCCCCCAAATCCGAGCGAGCCACAAGATCCTGCAGCCTCCTGCGGTGCAGGATGGAGCCCGAGGTAGGAGGCCTCTGGTACCCACCAGCTTCGTTAATCCTACAACATTACCTTTTCCTTTGCCCTGAGCAGAAAAAAGTAGTGGGAAAGAAAGAGGAAACATCTGAACGTTGCAACAGGCCACTTAGCTCTGTGCTCTGAGCAAACCCCATCCTGCAACCCTGCAAAATCTCCAGCAAACGCAGCCCTAAAGACAGCCCTGCAAAGGTTCCCCCGGTACCTGCCGTGGCTCACAAATCCAAAGGAAAATTCCCACACGTTGATGATGGCTCGTGCAATTCTGGAGCTGGCTAAGCAGGAGTGAATGGCCATGAGCATCCTGGGCTGATGCTGAACGTGGCTTTGCAAACACAGCGTGTCCGAGCCAGCCTCATGCACACGCAGGCTTTGAATTCCAAGTAACTTCTAAACTCCTGGAAGTGTGAGGAGATGAATGTGCTCCTGCTGACCTGAGCTGACTCAGGACCAGACACCTTTAAAAAAAGTGCTGCAAAAAAAGGCTGCAAAAAAGTGGAGTCACTCACAGAGACTGTGACACCTGTGAAAAGTTTGCAAGGTCAAGAGCGAGGTGTCCCTGTGTCCCCAGCTCAGGTGCATTTTGCACGGAAAGAGAGAGCCTGACAGGGACAGCCCAGAAGGCCACATGCAGGAAGGTGGATGCCCAGGGCTGCCGTCCCAGTGCACGCGCCTTGCAGAGCTCTATATTTGCCCACATTGCAATATTTATTTGCGAACATGCTCAACCACAAGTCACGCAATAAAACTCATGGAAACCCAGTGAAGCAGATCGCGGGTGATCTGGTGCTCTGCGACTGCCCCCACTGTCCCCAACCTCCTCCCACGGTGCATGACAGACCAACAAGCTGCTTCTCCTTTCCCATGTCATCAGACACCTATTCTGATCACAACGCCAAGCTGGTACAAGTTATATTGGAGATAAACATTTTCTGTCAGCTACTTTATCTCAGAAACTGGGCAACTTCTCTCCCCTTCTCTCTACTTTTAATTAATTCAAACTTGCACAGTCTAATGGCAACGTAACTGGCCTACAAACGGCTGCTTCTTGTCTATGCAGCGACAAACGCCCCACAAGAACATTGCTTGGGCATTCCCAGGCTACCCCTGTACGTTTGTAACAGCCAGGATAGTCACTGGAGTGTGAAATTATTATTTTAATAGGCTCTAAATGTGCAGGTGTTAATGTGAAAAGCACCAGCTGAGAGAGCGTGGAGAGGCTGCAGGTGCATTTGTTTAAGTGGCTCCTTTCCAGCTTCTCCTGCTGTTTGGAGATGCTTTATCCCATTGGAAAGAGCAGGACGCAGTGGCTACGGGCTCTGTGCTGGGGACTCCTCTGCACACCTTCGATGTGCTCTAGGCAACTGGCCCGTGTGTGTAAAGACAGGCTGGGCTGGCAAGACAACCCTCCCTGCCAAGACAGAGCAAGTGTCACCCCTAACCAGCGAGAAATGCATCGCTTCCAGCGTGGTCACTCCAGTGGCATCTAGTACATTGCTTACTCCAAACCCTGCCTATTATTATTCCACTGCCTTATTCCTCCGCTTACCTCCCCGTCCTGTAAGATCAAAGCATCATCTGACACCGACGAGCGGCAAGACTCTAAGCTCACACGATGCCTCCGGCATCCGCGGGCTGGAAAGGTTAAAGAATAAACGGTCGGAGGTTTTCTGGGCGCTCCTCGGCGAGCCCTGCTGAGATGAGACGCTGGCTTATGAGGCTCATTACGATCATCCTGCAGCAGTGACCTTCAGCATGCAGCAAAGGAAAGCAGGATTTACTGGTCGTGTCAACAGCATAATGAAACAACGCAGGGGAAGGCCAGGCTGCGCCACAACTTCCACCCTGCTAAAGACCTTGCAAAGCCGCGGCAGCGACATGCAGTTTGTGTGCAAAAATAAAAGGAAGTCTTTTTATTCCAAGTTCCCCATATTACTAACGAAGCTGTAAATAAGGCGGCAAAACATTTTTTTGGATAAACAGTCATTAGGGGAAGTGATTTGCAGCTTCTCATCTGAAGCCAGGGCAGGAGGCAAAGGGGGAAGGATGTGGCTGGGGGGACGCTGAAAGCCTCAGCTCATAGCTCCTCTTTGGGAATTTAATGTCCAATAGTTGCTTCAAAAGTAGTATTTCAGGATTACGTCTACTCAGAACTTCCTTTGCATTTAAAAATAAAAAAGAAAACCTCTGTTCTTTCTCCAACTTTGGTTACTTTCCTTGGCTATAAAAGCACCCACGGGTAATCTCCTCCGCTGGCCACTTATAACAGTGTTGCCAAGGTCAAGAAATCCTATCTTGAATGTGCCTGGTAGCCCATTGCCCTCAGCCTGGCCCTGGGCATCACTGGCTCCAGGAGAGCCCTCCAGGCCCCGCGTCCCTTCAGGGGTCCTCAAGTCACAACACCGTGTCCCAAAGTGGCACCAGGAATCTGTCGCACAACAGAGCTCACGGGCAGCTGAGGTCAGCACGATGCTGATCCATCACTCAAGTGTTTTTACACCCTTCTCCCTCGTTTCATCTCCCCTTTCTTTCTTCAGGACCAGTTGAAGAGCTTCCATCCAGCACTATTCACTACTCAAAACAGTCTAAAAATGCAGCAGGCATTTTACTTCCCTCTCATTAAACGAAATGCATCCTCTGTCCCCAGAAACACTGCTGAGAAACACCCCAACAAGCCAAGAGGTATCTAAAGCCCTTCCCATCTCTCTGGCACTGCATGGACACATCGGGCTCTGACAGAAGTGTCAGGTGATGATTTATTTTCCATATGATCTAGCCAGCTTGCAATTACAGATTTGATTGACTGGAACTATAAATCCCAGAAAGAGACCTTTACCAGATGGAAGGTTGCCCTCTTAGACTGCAGTTTAGCACCCAAATTAATCAATCCTTACATAATGATTTCACTAGTTTGATGAAATAGCCTCACCACCAGATTATCCATGCATCCCAGCTTTGAGACTCCTTTGATAAGCATCCTGCCCTCTTGTTATTTTCCCAGCAATGCAATAAAAACACCACCTTGGGTGATGTGCGAAGGCTCCCGGGGTGCCAGCAATGCTCCCAGCACCCCAACAGCGATGTCTGTCCGGAGCTGGCTCGGCCATGGGACAGGGCAAAGAGTGATGCAGTTTTGAGGGCAGCCTAGGGACCAAGAAACGATGGGACTTCCATCATTTATTTCCTCAGGCAGCTCCACTAAGAACCAGAGCAGTCAGAGCCGAGAAGCTGAGCAAGGAGAGAGCGGCTGAACATAAATAAAAATCAGACGCGAGAAGATGGACGTTACTAGTTCATCTTGAAGGACAGGATGACCAAAGCCATCATGTTCATCTGAAACCGTGGTAATATTTCCTCCTCCAGTCAACCCTGAACGCAGGAAACATATTTCAACCAACTTAGTAGTCTCCTTATATATCCTTTCCTTATATATCCCTCCATCCTTGACTTACTGTAGCTGGTTAGCATGAAATTCTAAAGTCATTTTTTAGAAAGGCAGTTTCAACTTGATGTGGCTTAAGGCAAATTCAATCAAAAATAATAACTAAGAGGGCAGGAGGCATCTTCGAGCAGCTGCCCAGGGAGCAGCAGCAAAGCCACAACCAAACAGTGACCCGAGCAGTGGGTTTTAGTTACACAGATGGCACAGTCCAGCTTTTGAGCAGTTTTAAACACTTGCTTTGGCCATGGCCCCTTTTGCATAATGAAAGCCTGCCACTGAAATGGCAAATATTTTATTGTGAAAAACACAAAAACACTCATAAAAAACAAGAAAACTGCTGTGTTGGAACTGCTGGTTAAAAGCGTGCAGCCAACAGGCTTCCCAGAGAAGAGACACACATACAAAAGATTCCTAATAGGTACAGGAATATCTTATTATCTCATCTGTGGTCTTGTATATGCAAGGGATTCTTAGGAAAAAAAAAAAAAAAAAACCACATATATAACCATTAGGGCTGGCCTGTTTGCAGTTTCTGTCTGATGGACAGAGAAGGGGAAATAAAAAGCTGCTCGTGCCAGGAAGGAGCTCCACAGAAAGGGCTTCTAGAAGCGGGTAAGGTGACAAAGCCACCCCAATCTTCCTGTAAATGAAGCCTTCATTGCAGCTTGTTGAATATCCCAGGGAATCCTGAATCCTCAGCTACTGGGTAGAGTTGAGCTCTGGTCCCCGGTGACCCCAGGTCCCTGCCAAGGGCTGGGATCGCAGGGTGGACCCTGCATTTCATCATCAATTCCCGCAGCCACGGAATCTCAAGCAAATATGAAGATGCAGTTTATGTTCCCCTTCAGTTTGATTAACGCGCTTTAATGCAATCCAATTAACAAAGTATTACTGCTTCCAACATCAGAGCTTTTATATCATTTTCTAACGAGAAAAAAAAAAAAAAACCACTTGTGACATGCGATACTGCCATGAGAAAGAAGGAAAAAGTTTTTCACTCTAAGCACTCACTAGCACCCGACCCAAAGCCTGACGGGGGGAGGAGAAAGCCATTTGCTGACTACTCCGAGTGCTGGATTAGACACTAGAGAATAAAATCTATAAAAGCCCTTTTACTGAGAAAGTCACTGAGCGATATTGAATTCCATAAAAAGCACGTGCGGGGGTAGGTGGAGAGGGGAACCCTGGATAAGAAACGCGGCATTTACATGTCTGAATAAACCACTCTTCCTATGGCACTGTCTGGGCTGTAAAAATCCCTTTCCTGAGAGCTAGAGGTGGGGAAGCAAGGACTGCAAATGACTTTGCAAGAATTACTATAAGATGGATTAAGCTGAGCATGAAGAGGCCAAAGCTGTACAGAAACATTAGACAAGGAGTATTTGAAAGCCAGCACAAAGTCTTTCCAGGATTAAGTCTTTCCACTGTTCTTCCTTTCAAAATGAGTAAAAACAAGGTAAGATGAATTCCTTGTCAAGCCTGTGAAGAACAGACTCCGGCACAGAAATAAAACACAAATTGAATTTACTCCAGTGGCTTCGGATAGGTCACATCAAGGCAGAACTAATGCAGTATTGACCCAGACTTACTCCAGACTACATAACAAAGCAGCAAACAACATTACAGGCACGGAGAATTCCTTTCATTTAATATTGCTGGGGCTGCAAAGCTAGGCTGGGATACGGGCTGCGTTCAATAGACACTACCTGGCAGCAGGGAGAATATTAAAAGTTGGATGTTTTAACGCTCAGCTGTCGACACCAAGCTCCCCAGGATGAAGCACCGAGCGGCGTCAGGATGGCTTTTGCAAGGAGGTTTGGAACAACCTCCCATCCTTCCCATCCTTGTACTGATGGTGAAGTTACACCAGTGCCACAGGGAATCTCAGGCTTTTCTTTCGCTCAAGCAGCAGCGAGAAGCATTTACTTTATTCCACATCTCTTTTAACGCAGTTATTAAAACAAAGCCACCAGAGCAGCCCTTCGCTATCAAACAAAGCCCCTCCGTTGCTTTCCGGGTGCTTCTCTCCGCCGTCTAGTCGCACCACGGAGCGAGAACCAGAGGGTGAGCAGCCGGACCAGCAGCGAATGCCCCTGTCGCTGGGTCCCTATCTGCTGCTTTGGATTGATGCCTGCAAAGGGGGTCCTGCTGGCCCTGGCTCCACCAACCTGCCCCTTCCACCACGGCTCATCCCACGGGCTGATGTGGCCTTGGTGCTGCCCCAGAGCGGCTCCCACAAATTATTCAGAGCTGCCTGGCACAGCAAAGGGCTAAATAAATCAAGGCTGTTTGGGCAAATAAGGGAGGTGCTGGCCCAAGTGTGTGTGTGGCAGCGAGAAGTTTCAGAACGCTTCCGAAGGAAAATTGGGTTTTTGACAAAACTATTTATCACAGAGCGTTCTGTTCCCCTAGGGAGCTTCAGAGTATCAGAAAGGTAAATATTCGCGACAAAGCAAGCAGGGCTTCCTGCCTCGACGAGAGGCTGGGCTGCAGCCCTAGAGCTGCTGCTCTAGAGCTGCCCTTGCCCTGCACTTTCCGGTCCAGGTTTCCCAGTCTGGGCTGCATCTTCCCCAGGGCATCGGAGCGGCTGGGGAAGCGGGAGCACCCGGAGCAGGGAGAGCTGCCCAGGGCCTCGTAGGTTGCTCAGGCACCAAATGCTCCGTCGCGATGCCAAACAGGCCCTGGACACTGTGCGATGGGAACATAAGACCTCTCTGCAATTCCTACTTTATTTCTCCCTTCATAAAAGCTAAGTTTTCAGTAGCAAAACTGCCCTGGGAACAGCCTGATAAGCAACTTCCCTTTCATCCTTTTGGGGGATTCAGATGGTTACAGCAGTAACCACTGCAGCCTCCTCCCAAGCTGCCTCTGTTGGGAGGCTCAATTGTATAGGAGAAATAACTCCATGAAACAAAAGAAAAAGGAGGAAGCAATAAAACGTGTAAAGGAGCCCTGAGAACATGTTCCCCTCTCATGCTGATCATTTCTGCTCAATCCTTTCCCCTCCACAGGTCCTACTAGTGCTACCTGATGGCTTGGGAAGTGCCAGAGGGATGGCGAGTGCAATGGAGACTGGAAAATGTCAGCACTGAACATCTCCCAAGGCCTCTCCCCTGTCACAAGTAGTTCGGCTGCAACTCTGATGATTTCTACGTGTTATTTATTACAATTGATTATTTATTAACCATTGTCCCCAGCCAGCAACAATGCAGACACCCAGCCCCTCTGCAAGGAAACCATGGACCTTGCTGGGGAGAGACCGTTTTGGGGGGCAGCATTTATCTGTTACCTGGGCCAGAGGCTCAGCCACCCCCTCCAGACTATCAGAAATGCACCAGCAAAAATGCAGCAAGGAGCCCTGCTTGCCCAGCCAGCAGACTGAACCCTGCCAAGACGAGGGCAGTGGGCCTGCACGGATGGCTCGTGAATCATGGAATCATTAGGGTTGGAAAAGACCCTCAAGATTGAGTCCAACCTTCCAGCACCATCTCTGCCAAACCATGACCCTAAGAGCCTCATCCACACATTTCTTAACACTGCCAGGGACGGCAACTCCACCACTGCCCTGGGCAGAAGCTCTGTCGGTCCCTACAGAACAGGGAAATATTGATTACACCTCAAAACATCCATTTGGGACCATACAGCAGGAGCAAGCCCTCCTTCCAGGGAGGACACGGTGGTAAGAAAGTGCCAGAAAAGCATCTTTACAGCCATGCAAAAAAAAAAAAAAAAAAAAAAAAAAAAAACCCAAACGCCTGATGAATTAACTAAATGCCTCGCTGAGCTGGTTGCTGATCAGCATTGCAAATAAGCGCTGCCTTGCGCAGCTCGGGCTCGGCAGGAGGATGATAGAGCCACTCGCACAGCTTTAAACTTCGTGCCTCTAAGCAAGCATTATTTATAGCCTCGCACTCGACTTGGAATAAACGCAGATCAGATTAAAAACCCGTTAATAGCTTGTATTTATTAGCAGTGCATGGAAGATACTCATATAAAAATAAGTAAATTATGTTGGTGCAAGCCTGCACATTCACTTCTTTAAATGAGATTTTGGGTTCATTGCATATTAAATCATGTGGCTCTTGAAGTGCACAATATCGCCTTCTTTCAAGCAAGTTCTCTAACAGACACTGCTCTGCTTTTTTAGACTGTCTGCATTAGGGCCCCAGTTACAGAGCACTTTTCACCACACACCTAGAGCACCCTGATTTCAGCAGCACGAGCTGCAGAGCCTTCCTAACAGCAATGCTTCTTGAGCTACAGACATTGTAAATATATTTATCATCACACATACAGAGTCCATTAGCAAATTACCTTTCTCCAGTAGTATTTATGTGTTAACTGACCCAGAAAAGGCCACAGCCTCATACAGGAATGTCACTCACTATGGCATTTGCAGAGATAAGGTCCTGTGCTACATACACACAGCTCTACAACAGCAAATTTGTGTTACACGGCACAGGATTCACGTAAGGACCACACTTTAGTGGCTTTCGAGTCCCTCTCCCCGCAGCAATCGCACCTCTCTGACTGCTAACAGAGGTGCATTTCCAGCTCCTGGGATTTCCAAGCCACACAAGGGCAGTCAAGCAGTTATTTTCTCCAGCATCGGCTTAGTCCACATGTCCACATTTTTATCTGTTTTTCCAAACTGGGGAACAAGCATGCAAAGTTCCTCCTCCAAGGTACAGCTTATTTCTTGCTCCATACGAGTGGATGGGGAGGTAAAGGCAGAAAAGCAAAGCCAAATCACATCTCTTGGCATCACAGCAGGGGCCACTGAAGGGAGGCCCTAACCACATACATTCACATACATTCTACAGCTTAGACAGAAGCTTGGGAAAAGACAAGACTACCACAAACGATACCTTGCAAACACAACAAACATGATCTGGCTACAACCAACTGCAGGCCTTATGATACGGCCAGCTATGGGGAAAAGGAGAGTCACTCTGAGAATTAATGTTCTTCCAGGATATAGAGAAACAAATGAGATTCTCGTGCTGAACAATTAGTACTCCTGTTAATTTTGCGTGAGGTTAGAAATAACACCAGGCGTTTGGGACTGTTTCCATTCCAATTGTTTTCTTTCTGCACTGGCTAACAAAAATATATTCAGACAGCTAAATAAATCCTTCACAACACTGATGGGACTTCTTGTTCACAGCAAGTAGTTATGCAAATTGCTAATTATGAGGCAGAGATAATCATAATCTAGCACATTTATGCAACCGCATGTACAGCAGGGATAGCTAAAGCAATAGTTACCTTATTGTCCTCACTGCATTTTTTAAAGTCATGCTGATGGGCTGGCTCACTGCAAGGTAGGTGATGCCATGGGAGATGCTACAGCCCTGAGCCAGGCTGCGGGATGGCTACGTAAAGCATCAAGAAGTATTTAATATAACACAAGAGGATGTAGCTGTGGTACAAGCAGCCATCTCGTATGGGTGTTCAGCAGCTGAGAGCCATCCTGGGGACTCGCTCATGAGTCTGAGCCTCCCAGCTGAGCTCATTTCTCACCTCTCTGAGCAACAGCTGGAGCAGCTTCGTGCCAGGCCTCAAATCCCAGGTGCCTGGGGCATGATGAGGCCACCAGTCCAAGTCCCTCCTGCCCCTAAAGCCACCTGAATCCCACTTCATGCATGTGGGAGAGATGGCAGGCAACACCAGAGGATCCAATTCCAGCCATAAACTCCCTGCGGCAAAGCAAAAAAGCCTCAGAACGTCCCCAAAATAGGATCTGCCTGACATTAATGAAGTGGACATACGAAATCTGAGCTGTCAGGCTCACCCTGAGCCTCCTTTAACACAAAACCTCCAGCTCCAGAGGCCTCCTGTTGCTTCAGACAGAGAAGGAGAATGACTTAAATGCCAATGAGAGCCACATAAAAACAGCATGAGCAGGAAGGGAGACAGCAACACAAACAAAAGCCTTCCCAATCTTGAGCAATTCTTGCTCATTTGTTCTGAACCAGCGCGTGATTGCCTCGCTATTTCTGTCCAGTTTCCCGGGTCAGTTATTATAGCTCAGTAAAATCAACACTGTATTATCACTCTCATCCCAGACTCCAAATTCAGAAGCTTGTGCTGCTTACTGCAGGAAAATCCTGAGGAGAGGAGCATGAGCTGCTGCAATGCTGGGGAAAGCACGTGGTACCATCCCGAACCCCCCTGCAAGGAAACAGTTTGGAAGATCATTTGCTTCTGCCCTAATTAGCTATCATTTTGGCAAACCCAGGGAGCTGCAGCGAGAACGACCTGCGACTCTGTGTACCCGAAATGCAGAGAGGAGCTCTGGATGGGCTCTGAACTGGAAATGATGGATGTGGCTCACTCATGCTGTAATTAAATCTGCTCCTGCAAAAGAAGAGCGGCAATCTGTGCTCTGCTGAAAAAAAAAAAACCTTCTCTGTTGTGGAAGCAGAAAAGACCGAGTGGATGGATCTGGGAGAAGCTGCCATAGAATTCTGGGGCTGTCAGTGAGACACTAAACGCAAAGACAGACAGACAGACCTGGCTGGACGACCTGCTGGCGCAGGGCAGCACAAGGGCTGAGCATGACGTGAAGGCAGTGCCAGCTCTGCAGCTGGCAGCAGCTGGCTGCTCCGAAACAGCCTGCGCACATCCACACGCACGGAGCCAGGTGAGCTCAGGAAAAAAGCTCAGGAAAGCAAGAGAGACCAGATTCTCAGCATCCAGTTTCTCAGAATATCTCCTTCTACACCTTCTCACCTGTGCAGCAGTTAAGATTAATATTTTTTTGTCCTTTCCTGATCAAAAAGCACTTTAGGGCTTTGGCTAGGCCATAGGCAGGAGAAAATACATTGTGTGACCTTTGGAGCAGCTCCTCAATTGGAGATCTCCAGGTACCTCCTAGCAAAAAACAGGGAATTTGGGCAGGGCTGTGTTCTTGCTAATACCATGCTGGCCAGACCCAACCCAGACCAAGGCTCCAAAACCTACAATGAGCCTCCCAGCATCCTCAGGCTCTAAAAAATTAATCCATGCTCGTTATTTGTATTTGACTTCTGCTCTCAGAGCACTTATGGATTGTTTTCAAGCTATCCTTAGCAGCTAGAGGATTATAACTACTTTGTTTCTGGCAGAAGAACAGTGTAAGTAAGACCTTGATCCCTAGAGAGGTCCATCAAAAAATCCCCACGCATTTCAAGGCACGATAAAATCCTGAATGCCGGAAACATGGGCAGCTCCCCGGACATACGATGCTTCGTTTGACTAACATGGCCCCCTGAAGCTAATTTTATCCTGGCTGGTGAGCAGGGTGCAATTTTGATATCTAACCCTCAGTAATGGAACCAAATATACTACACACTGGTCAAACCCAATTGCTCTTACCATGTATCCATTCTGGAGTTTTCCTGCCCAAAATGTAATGTTAAACTAAGATGTTACTAACATTAAAGAGCTAAAACCAAGTACTTTTTATCAAAAGGGGCTTACCTTTAAGCAGGAATTTCCATACGAAGAGTTGTGATGAAGAATGGAAGATGCCACGTATCCCGCAGTTTCAAGCGTGTCCAATCACCGCAGGAAAAAAGCGTTTGGAGAGAAAGAAAAAGATACTGATTAGCAAAGCAAATATAGCATTTGCCATGCATGGTTTTATGACTCTTAATTGCTCTAATAGTTCTAATTCTGCTAAGAATCAAGAGATCTCATTCCAGTTTTCCTGTAGAGAATTACTTATATATACAACTTCTCAGAAGGCCAGGTTCCATCTCACCCTCCTCACTCATCCCATCCCAGCCATGGGAACACACACAAGGCAAAGCAGAGTCTTCACTGAACAACTGTGTTCCCCGGAGCAGAAAAATGCTGAAAAAGAGCCAGAAAGGGGACATTTGTGGTGCATACCCTGTGGCGAGCAAGACCTGCTGTTCAGTTTGCTCTGACTTTTAATAAGATTCTTGCCTGCAGCTGGAAGGTGCATTTCAAATTCATCCTTTCTCCTGGTGGAAATCAAAACAAAGCCGTAAGAGCTTCACTGCAGCACCAGCCTGTTTGTTGCCCATATAACTTTATGTGATCAAGCCTCACATAACCGTAATAAAGAAAAGAACTCTGTAAAACACAAGCTTTTATAAGACTCAAGCACACACTTAAAGACTAAGGAGCTCCTCTCGCCGGGCCGAGCTCACTGCTTCCCCGCACGCTGCCAACCTGAGCGGGTTTCACAGCTCCTCAGCACCCAGCTCAGACGGGGCTGTCTCACCCACAAGGAGCAATTCTGATCCAAGCTGTAATGAAACCTCCCTTTGCAGTGCATCTTTAGGAACGAATGGGTTGGTTTGGGGCTGCTTCCTCTGCTATATAAAAGGTCTCCCAGGAAATTGCTTTTTTCCTCCCTCCCCTCTCTTTTTTGCTTTCTTGTGTGCGCCTTGAATATTAAGGATAAAGATGTGGACTGACAGCACAGACATAAAATAGGAAGGAATTACCTGTCTGTCCTACTATTGCTTAGACTGTTACTGTTTACTCTTACTGCAAATGCTGAGGATTGAGCTTAACATGTGTGCCTAAAAAGATTTACTTGGCAATCTTTGGAAAGGGGAAAGGTCCTTGCTGCACACCAAAGGCAGACAGGGCTGGGATGGGATTTCCATGCTCTGGCCCAGGACTTTTGGGGCAAATGGACTGCATATGGACTTTTCCACCATCCACACTATTGAGACCATGGTCACGAAGTCATGGATGAGCAGCCCCTTCCCCTCCCCTGCAAAGGCCACATAGTGCTGAGCATGGACAAGTGGGACCCCAGAAGGGTCCAGCAAGGGCATTTGCAGAAGAGTCCCCCCAGACTAAAACCCCTCCACTCCCTGTAGTTTGCCTTTTCCAGCGCTTCAGCATAAACATCACATTCGTGCCTGAGCTGCTTTCAGTCCATCAGGCTTGAAAGGAAAAAAAAAAACTATAAAATGTTATTGCACTTCATCCCAAACCACTACGGCCTTGCTGCAACCTCGGAAAGCAAAAACCAGGAGCTGTCGACACCGTGAAACTTTTGGCACAAAGGAGAACTAAAGGATTTCACTCAGACGACTACTGGGTACCGAGTGGCCAAATAAGGCTTTAACCAACTCACTTGTTTCTATCAGCTAACAAGAAAAAGTGACCGTTAATAAGGCCTTAGAATTAGCTTAACTCATCCTTTTCTTTTTCAGATCACAAAGGATGCATTCCTCAAACCTGATGGGCTTCTGACGGATATTCACTGCTGCTTCATCTCCCAAGTGCTGTTTCAAGGGGATAACGACAATAGGAAAATCAATGACACACTCAACACCTTTTTCAGCTTCCATTTTCTTCTTTTTTATAAAAAATGAGTCTAAAAGTGGGAAGTTAGGGACAGGTTCAGAGCCTGGAAGCGTTGCAGGGAGAAGTGATGCTGCTCCCTGCCTGCCACACGGTGCGGGACCCTCTTCCAAAGAGCTTGGGGACGTCATGGATCACACTAGAAGTCCAAGAAAAATAATGAAGCGACAACTGCCCAGAGAGGAAGATGCCTTGAACAAAAAAGGGACATTGCAAAGTTGGCTACGGTACCTCCCAGACAGTAATGAAACGCACTAAACCTCTGCTCTCCCTTAGTCTTTTGAAACCTGATTATTCACAATTAGAAGCAGGATAGAGAAGACACTTAAAAGCCATTAACAAACTACATTTTGAGCTACCGCTTTATAGTGGCTATTACACTCTAAACATGCATTCTACTAAAGCTCATTTCTCATGTTTCGCCCCAAATGTTATTTTTACTGCCGATTCCAGTGATAAACACCAGCGACGGATATTTCTTCCAAGGAAAACACATTCCCCCAGCAATGTAGTCACGGAGGCACCAATCATTTTTTTTTAATATAAGTGGATTTGATGATGAGAAGTGCTGAACAAATCTCAGGCAAATGGTGTTTATTGCCTCTGTGAATGCTAACCACGCCGCGCCGCCTGATGTACAGGTCCTTAAAGCACTTGCTCCCTGCATTTACAGGTAGAGTTGTGCCGCTTCCGAGTGGGAATTAGCCAAGCGGAGCCTGCCCATTCCCAGACGCTCCAGCGCGGCTCCTTTGCCGGGACACCCGTTCCTGAAGCTCGGCAAAGATTAAAACATCTCACGTGCGGAAGCTGGTTTTCCCAACGCACTTCCAGACTGCCCCTTGGGAGCTTCTGGAGTGGCAGAGTTCAGCTGATTTCTTTTCCAAGGACAGCCTAAGTGTTGCGTTTGGGCTATGTCCAAGTGCACCCTTTCCCCCGAAAAGCTGAAACAAGACGTTGCTCTCCCCTTCGACCACCCTTCTAGCTTGGAAGTTGACCCTGCTATGAGCTATTTGCTCACAGCTTCCCATTTGGAAGCTGTTGATTTTCCCTCCTCCGCAGCCTCCAGGGATGAGCGGCCCCCAGGCTGGACACAGAGGCAACTCTCGTTGCGGGCTGGTGCTTTTGCTCTGGGTATCAGACAGATCCAACACAGAGGTTTTTCCCTCCTTTCCTCTGCAGAATCAGTTTTTCCAGCAGTATAAACTTTCCATGCCGCAAGACAGGAGGGGAAAAAAAAAAGATAAAAAAACCCCTGAATATTAACAGTTTTGAAAAGCAGAACATCATAGTCTAAATTAATTTGAAAAAGCCCAAATCCTTTTCCAGTTGACTATTTTTCCTCTGTCAAGAGCCTGTCCTTGCAGCAACATGAGAAAATGGGAGAAATCTCACACACACTAAGAGAAGAGCGAGTCAAGGACACAGATACAAACCCTATCTTTGATTTGGATTTTGCAGCATTCCAGGGGATATATTTTTTTTCAGTCAAGCTGATTAATGCTATTTTAATGTGCAATATTTTGTGCGCAATAACCCCGGCCTTGCTTCTAAAAGGGGAAAAGGTTTTCCAGTTGAGCTTTTTACATTCAGTTTTGCAAAGGGCTACTGCTAGATTGCATCCATAATTTTTTATGCTGACACTTCCGACAGCAGATGGCAAACTGCCAAGACCGAATCCAACTGCTTGACTGGAATTGTAATGCTTGGGCCACAAAATGTGGCCACAAAAGGGAGAAACACAAAAAGAAAAGGAGTAATTCGGCCAGGGCTGCTAATAAGAATTATGCAAGGATGCATTTATTTCAAAAATTCCAATTTTATCCAAACTCCTTAAACAAGACAATAGAAAATTAAAGAAATTCCTTCCTCCTTGTCAGCTATGACCCATCCTTCCTCCTCCATGCTCACAGGATGGGCTTTAGTTTCTGGGAAGCCCCAAGTATTTCTGCTTAAAGCACCAAATATTTCTGCTTAAAGGCTGCAGGGCCTGTCCCCTCCAGCTACGCTCCTAACGAGGATGCTGGTGCTCTTTGTTCGCAGTGGGATGATCCGCTTGGCTCCTGTGCTGCAAAGTCCCAGGTTCTGGGGAAGATGGAGAAAGCGAAGCCTCCTTCCCAGGGCTGCAGTCATTTCACAGCCAAAACAGCTCAGGATTCAAGGGATGCACAAATCTCCAGCCTGCTGCTGCAGCGGGCAGAGGGAAAGGTGCCCTGGAGCTGCCCCGCGGTTCTCTGCTGCCCGCATCCCCTTGCATCCCTGGGTTAAACAGCATGAGCACCAGCTGCAACCCCTCCTTGGTTCCTACAACAGTCATCCCGACTTCCCTCCCCTTGTGACGAGTCAAAAATTAACGGCGACCACCAAGCTCGTCAGTCCAAGTGCCAGATCAATGCAGAAAGCGCCGCGGCTCCGGGTGCAGTCACTTCTGCCCAAGCCTCTGTGCGCCGCAATGCGAGATGAAATGGGCAGCACACTTGAGGGGAGGGAAACAAAAAGGGAAAAAGAGCAAAGAAATCAGAAAACCGCAACCTGGGGAAAGAAATCAATGTAAATGGGCTCCCTGTACTGTGCAAAACCCGGCATGGGCAGCAACGCCGCGGCAAATGGCCCGTTTGAAGGCACATTCCCAAACTCCGCATTTATCCCCTACAAGCAGGGTAGAGGACAGGGAAAACTTGCAGCTCCTCCGTCTTCTTGCTCTAAGGGGGGACCCCTTGGCACCAGCAAAGCCTTGAGCGACAGCGTTCAAGACCTAAAACCCAGCAGGCCGAGCTGGCTTGGCCAAAAACCACTGGCTCTGCTGACCATATCTTTTGCAAGGACCATAGCAAAGCAGGACAGTTTTACTAGGATAAATTTCTTCCATAGGAAGGGCTTCAATTTTAATTACACCATCTTAAGGTTGCAAATTGTTTTCTGGCCCTTATGCGTAATTAAACATAGGTGTTCCCTGAGCTTAATGTCAGCTTAAATTCCAGGCCAGGGCAAGTAATTTGTCTGTATGTTCAAGCAACAGAGCATTTCTTGCAGGTTTCAAAGATCTGTGCTTGCATCCCAGAGAAAGGGTTGCTTTCTCCAAGCTCAAAGGTCAGGAAAGCAGTCAGAAATTACACTTGGGCCCCTCAGGATGAAGTGAAAGGTGCTTTAAAAATAAATGAATAAATAAATAGTCTCCAATTTTCCAGGCCAGCTACTGCCTGAGTTTTTAGCATGATTGGTTTCCAGGGCCTGTTTGCCTTTTTTGTCTTTTTCAAGTGAGCGCTTCCCGACTGGCTGCACAATAAATTACATGATATGTCATTAATTATGCCTTATCGACTTCATACGTGGTAATCTACGTCAATGATGGCAATTCTGTGCTGACTGGTCACCAAGAGAGAAACCATCACTTAGTTCTGAACAAACCACTTCACACGCACCAAAGAGCTGAGTTTCTCAGGTGCCGACTTTGACAGGAGATGGGAACCTGCAAAAACACATGCGACATCCTAGGAATATTCCCCTTCACTGAGGCACTTTGGAACCTCTTCCCTCATGGGATCAACACCATTTGCCATTACTTCATTTTTCAGGGTTGGAAGGCAGAGGCTGGAGCAAGGCGAGTGACAGTCCCATGGGAAACTCCCTGTTTCGCTCTCACTACTTCATCTACTGTGTCACATTTCTACGAGAACTAAATGAAATGCAGCAAGTGCTGTATAAAATTGGAGTTAGGGAGCAAAATGATTTTGGAGAGCAAATAACTATCTCATACTGGCTGTTTTATGCCCTGTTGAACAACCAGCAGTTTACGAAAACAAAGTTTCATAAATACGGTAGCCGGCAGCTCTTTATCCAGAGCTTTGGATGCCAACCCACCTCCTTAGACCTGTGTTTGTATTTGATGATGTATTACCCATGGCCTGCTAGCTAGAGTCACAGCTTTTGCTTGAAGGACCTGATGGAGACACTAAAATGCATGACTTCAACCTCAGAAAAAACCTGTCACCTCTGTGACTCACCTCACCTCCGGTGTAAGAGCTAGACTTTACTTACAACACAGCATTTTTGCCAGATGCTGCCACAATTAGAAATTCTATTTTTAACACTTCCATCAGCGCCAATTTCTTGTTTGAGTCAGATCAGGGGGAACCTAAATTAGTCCCTATTAATTGGAGCAGGAACAGACACTTAGCACAGCTATTAAATCAAATATTTCCCTCTGCCACCCCCCAAACCTGCCGGCAGCACCAGTGCAGCAGGCAGACACGCACAGGCCCCGTTCTGGGGTCGTGCTGAGACACAGGATAACTTTTTAGGTGCTCCCAATGATAAGCAGAGTTTAGGAAAAACAAACAATTACAAGGAAGGGCTTTGAATGCGCTGGGTAACCTGCGGCCACAGAGGAAATTCACCGATTCTGAAGGCAGTTTCACAGCATGAAGAACACGATCTAAATATTGCTGGGTCTAAGGAGAAGCATGAACAATCACAATACCACAGGCCCTGAAAGCAACCCAATAAAATCCAGGTTTTATGAAGTTTCCTTGCGAGAAGCATTTGTGAGCTGCAGCCCCCAGGGAAGTGGTGAGTGGCCAAAATGGTTTTGTCATCGTGTGGATTGTGCATCCCGGTGTGGTCCCGCGGCCGACCCATCATGTCCCCCTGCTGAGGGGCAAAGTTGTCCTCTCTGTCCCCTCGTTACGGGTCACATTGTCCCCATTGCCTTTCGTGTCCCCTCTTCATGGGCCAGGGTGCCCCCGTGTCCCCTCTGCCATAGGACGTGCCCTCCCCTGTCCCCTTTCCCTGCATCAGAGGCTTGACCGCAGGCCTCGGACCGGGGACACGTATGTCCCTGTGCCCTCTCACATGCCTGCCGCAACACGGCCCTCGGCTGTCAGGGCACATGTGCTCCTGGGTACGAACAGCCTCCAAAGACCTCAGGTTCCAGATGCAGCAGCTTTGGAGCAGGGGAGAGAAGTGCTTGGGGACAGGACTCTCAGCAGCTGTGGGTGCTGGACATGGCTGGGTGCCATGGGCTGTACGCAAAGACCAGGGGAGACTCAGCAGGGTGAGGTTACAGAGCAGGAGCAGACAGGAGGGTAAACAGGGGGAACAGGACCAAGGGTTACAGGCGGTATAGGACCGAGGGTAAAACAGTGCTATACCCAATGATTATCCTCAGTCGTACTCCCCGCTTACCCTCGACGCTACTCCCTCTGTTTACCCTCGGTTAAATTGGCAGGCAGGTTGCACCGCGGCGCAGGTAGCCGGCAGCCTAGCTGAGCGCTCGCCCGCCCTGGCAGCACGCGAGGGAAAACACCCACCGGGGTTATTACAGAGCATCTCGGATAGCTGTCAGTCACAGTGGCTGTTTTTTCTTGTCTTTTCTTCATTTTCACTGGCTTTTCCAAGACATCTTTGCGCTGTCTGTAGGTCACGCTGCATTTTGCATACGATTTCCATCTCGGGTTAGTGCAGCTTAACCCAGAAAGAGCCCCCAGTAACCTCTCCTGCCCAGCAACACTCTGCAAATCGGGAAGGGTAATGACGGCCTAATTGATTCCAGCACAATTGTCCATTCTCTCCTTCCTATATGGAAACATCAGTGAGAAACTGGCTGCAGTCATTAACGGGACAAGTATTTTGATGGATGAACTGTCACGACACTGCTTGCTGTAGCATTTTATAGGGCAATCAGTTCATTTCTTGCCAAATGACAGAAGACCACATCAGCAAAAGTATTTTTTTTCAGTTTGTCTGTCTGTCTCCCACACTACAGGCAGCAATTTGAAAGACTCCAACCATGAATACTTCAACAGAGAGGTAAATTGATGCTTTCCTAAAATGATAACCCCAGTTCACATCTGCAGACCTTTGGGATTGGCTCTGTTAACACCTTTTGGAAATGAAACTCAACATCTAGCAATTCAGATGGGAATATTTGGGTCAGGAGGTAAAGCAAACGATACCAACGCAATAACAGTGTTATCTTCTGGCTTCATATAAACCCGTGTTATAACAGAGATTGAGGTCTGAGAGACATCACACAAATCAGGACGTCTCTTCCCCAAGCAAGCCAGCCTTACCAAAGCCCAGTGCTCGACTCCTCTTTCTGTGCAGAAATTTTTCCTATTATCTAATCTGAACCTCCCCTGGCGCAACCTGAGGACATTTCCTCTTGCCCTAAATGCAGCACAGGAGACGGTGAACTCAAATAGCCTATTTGAAAGCCGGACAAATCGCTGCTGCAGGATCATTTCCCATTCAAGAGAGAGGCTGGAAAAAAAAGGACACCAAATAGCATGAATCCAAATGTGGAGATGCGTGTGTGGAATGGGAACACTTGACCCGGCCCTAACCACGCAGCTACAGACTTAGTGGAGCCACTACAGGGGGGAAAAGCAGCAATATCTACCTCTCTGAAAAGCCTTTATGGAAGGCTAAAAGGCTGCGTGCTGCGAGGCGCGTCAGCCGGCTCCACTCCAGGTCCCGACTTCCTGGGCCTTGCACGTGACGTAACCAAAATGGACAATTTAATTAATTAAATTAAAATGCATTAAGCAATACAGCAGGAAGGCAGGGGCTGTCTCTTATGGTTTTGCTGAAGTACCAATTATTGCAGCAGGGGGAAAGAAAACAGCCATCAACATAGCCTCGGTGTCATTAAAAAATAAATGCAGGGGAAAAATAAGCAAGGGCAATACCAAAGCACAACGTGAGACTGTGTCCCAGTAAAAAGCAGGAGCAAAAACATCTTCTGCAGAGAAAACAGTGCAGGGACAAGGGCAAAACACTCAAGCCTGCCCCTTCCCTGCTGCTGCCCTGCGGCAGCCCCCATGAGTAGCAGTGCCAGCCACATTATACCCACCAACAAACCACGCCAGGCAGCCGAGTCACCAAGACGAAAAACAAGCTAATTTGTCCTTAATTTGAAGGCAACAAATTGCTTTGACGTAACTGGGAACAGAACCTGGCCTGGGGAAGGGATCAGTCTCCTCGTTAAGAGAACATGTCTCTATGCCAACAGTGTTTTGAAGGAGGAAAATCCCCTTGGAAATGGCAGGGAGCGAGGGTGTGGGGAACCCCACTGCGTACTGCAGCGCCAGCACCGCGTCCATCTGGCCTCACGAGGGACGTGAAGGCAGAACACGTCCTCGCCAACGATGCCGCGTGGAGGAAGGAACTCACTGCTCCAACTACACCATGACAAGCTGCTCCGGAGGGAGGCTCACTTGGGAGCTGGCCCCGGCTTTGGCCACACGCAGCCCGTGTGCCACACGCTGCCTCCTTCCCCGTCCCGCGGCTCAGGGTGACCTCGATGGCTCGGGCGGACGTGTGTTTTGGGGCCTCTATCAGCGCCGGGTTAGCGCTTTCAGAGCCCAACATTGCTGGACTCCGCAGGCACCTTCACATGCAGCCATCCTTGACCAAGGGCTGCAAGAAGCACCAAGGACAGCACAGAAAAGAGGATCCCTGCTGCGGCAGCCACCCAAAGCCAACGCAGTCCCACACTCTCCTACCCCACGGCCCAGATTCCCCTTTCACTTCTCGGGTTTTAGTGATAAGGCAGAAGAATGAACTGCTTTTATTAAATTCACAGCCTCCCTGCCATGCCTGGAGATCTAGACACGCAGCATCTGTTATTAGAGCATTTATCTTCTGGTACGAGGTGTGTCAGACGTACCCACAAGAGCCACAGGCGAGAGAGATGCAGGCACAAGGAGGGACGAGCAACAAAACAAGGGAAGGAGCTGCAGGATGCCAGGCGGAGC
The DNA here is from genome assembly GCA_034781795.1 of Crypturellus tataupa. Taxonomy (NCBI): domain Eukaryota; kingdom Metazoa; phylum Chordata; class Aves; order Tinamiformes; family Tinamidae; genus Crypturellus; species Crypturellus tataupa. The sequence goes on from JAWLRI010001115.1 coordinate 1,205,223, forward strand.
GCCAAAAGGACCGATTCCTCCTTGGATCATCGGCTACGGGTTCCTGCAGCTGCAGGAAAGAGGTTAAGACAGGAAAACGTTCCCATAAAACATCACTTTATAACAGCCACCTATATCGCTGCTGTCCCCCCTGCCCAGTCTTTTCACAGCAATAAATGGTTTCTCCATTATTTTCCTATTTTCTGTCCTGCATGGAACAAGCACCACCGCCAAGATCAAAAAGTTATTGCAGGAGATCTCAAAACTGATTCTTCTCTCCAAGTCCTGCTGACTTCTGAGGGAACCTGCAGAGCCATTATCAGTGCTGGCTCCCATCAATGAGCCTTTCATGTGCTCGAGCCTCGTATTGACACTCGCTTATTTATAGCGACTGCACCGCACCGTTCATTTAAACACACCAGCATTTGTGAATAAAAGATAAAGTGGACTTTGAAGCACCCGCCTCAGAACAAGCCGGCCAGAAACGCAATACAAAAAGCTTTCAAAAGGTAAAACTCTAATCAGGTAGTGGCCCTCAGCTCCCCACTACCTGACCTGTATCAGTGGAGGATGTAGCTTGTTTCCCCAAGCCCTGCTCCTTCCAGCCAGTCCGGACAGCAATCAGGGAATGAAAGGACTGAAAGAGTCCCTGGCTTCACCTAGTTTGCCTTTAAATAACAACTACTCTTAGTTATTTTTCTGATTTGGTGCATTCGTGATACAAAATACCTGTCGTGAAACTCCCCTATCATTGTTTTCAGAACCGATTGTCATTTTTTCCTTTATAATAATAATGAATTTATTTCATCATCAGCTCTCGTTGATGTTTACTAGCAGAAGAACAGAACTAAATGGGGAAAACAGCTCTAAAGAGCGAATCAGCTGCAGCGCGAGAAGGAAAGGAGCTCTGATTTCCTTCAACTGCAGCAAAAATAACTAAATTGTAAGAGTGTGAGGGTGAATACCAAAGATGCTGAGAATATCCTGGGACAACGGGAAAGTAGGAATTAGAAACCATGGTCTGAAGTGCTTGTACTTTTCATGTCAGCTCACATGTGGGTTTGGACACTTTTTATTAAGCAAAAAATACTGAGGGAACCCCAAAACGGGACCTTCTGGGTGACAGAAGGGTAAGATTAATGTCAAAGAAACCGGGATGCAGAGGGTGGATAACCCTCAGGCATGAGCAGCCATAAGAAAACCCTCTGCAGCCACGAGCTGCTCGATTCCATAATAGCCCAGTTTGGGGCTGGCCTCGTGCTAGACTAAAGCAGCTGGACTGGGTTAATTTGGATTTAAGCAAGCGTAAAGGAGAAGGGAATCAGGCCTCAGGAAGCAGTGTGGACACTCACGTGGCTTTACAACACAACTCACAGCATTTCATATTTGTCTAGTTTCTGCTTTGGCAGCTGCGTTTCCAATTTGAAAGCAGTTCTGGGTCCATGTTGTTCTGGAGGGGGATAAAAAGAAAACAACTAAAAATTCCATATGTCCCAAATTCACCCAAAAAGTTCAAGATACAAAATGAATAAATAAAAAAGCCCCAAAGCTGCTGCCGCCACAATCTTGGGGTGTTACATTGTGTTAATGTTTCAGTCAAACGTATTTCATGGGGAGAAGGTGCTGCATGCCAGCTTGGCTCGCAACTGCTGCTACATGCACCATCACACACATTTTTATCCATGCAAATGGTGATGTAATTTCAGCTCAAATCCTCACAGAACCCAAATCTCCTCTTTGAGAATAGTCCAAGAATTTGAATAATAGGATGAATAGCAACTTGGCTGTGCCTATTAACACAAGATCATCAGGCACCTCAGACATGGTCCTGCTGCTGAAATTACAGGATTCCAGTGGGAAAACTCTCCCTAACCGCTCTCAGCACCACTGGACTGCAGATGTGCACAAATGGGTATTTTATGACCCAATATTTGGTCATAATTTCCTGGACAGTTTCTGGATCATAACCAGTGTAGAGAAGTATATCCTCCACTAAAGAAACTCAACTATTTGTAATTTGCAATTTTGCTTCCAAAAACAAAACACTTAGAAGCACAAACAGAGAAAGAAAATGATACAATATCTGAGAAACACAGAGGGTGTCACCTCCGGGATGCAGATGGATCAAGCCTTACGCAGCCTCTCGATGCATCTCCGAGTCTAGGTAAGTGTCACTGATGTGACACACAAGGAACGGTTCATTAGGATAAATCTTTGCACATAAATCAGCATCGTGGCAATGTTTATCACCACCACCTTTGATCAAAGCGGAGTCTGGTTTACTCTGCACGGCGAGCTCAGGACTGCCAGCTGCCTGCCTTAATTATGTCAAGAGCCTGCCTGGGTCAGGGAAACTCTTCTTTCCGCCATCTCTCCTAACCCCTTTAAGATAATCATATTTCTTTTCTGTCACTGGTACCTGGCCTCAGCAGGAGGCCTGACCCACTTAGAAAATGACACAAAATCCTGCATTTTGTTGGTTAATTACAGGGAAAAAAACACTTATTTTTACACAGCACGAAGTATGTGATAAAATGCTATGCTTTAAAAAGACAGACCGACCTCACGGGAAGCAGCTTGGTACCCAAGGCAGCTTTTTTTTCATGCACAGACTGGAGGTGAATGCAGCCTTTGCTGGGGAGGCTTTGTATGGGAGATGGGTTTGTGCTATCAGCAGTGCTCAGGCAGCTCGCATAAGGGACAGCAATGTTTTAAACTGTTCACATGGTCTTACTTAGTCCAGAAAAACACAAATCTCCCCTGCGAAGGTCTTCTGAACCCCCTCTCCCACAAGTGAATGACAGTGTGCAGACAACAAGCCCGTTTGCTCAAGCCCAAGGGCGCTGTTTCGTGCTAAAGCGCAGCCCCGTGCACGCAGGAGGCCCGTGCTCCTGCGGCCAAGCACAGCAGGCAACCGCGGCTGGGATCAATATTGCTCATCAATGAAGGCAAAAACACCCAAGCCTTTGAAGGCTTCTGTGCTTATTATAATGAAGTTTCCTGCTCTAATCTAGTCTAGGCACACAACAAAATGAGCCAGGCTGCAGTTTGGAATTCTTGCATTTTAAATAATTTACAAAGAAATCGAGAGAGCTTATCACGGTGCAGCGGGAACGGGGGCAGAGGCTGCCTCACAGCGGTGCTTCTCCCCGCGCCGCCTGTTGCTGCTGGTTGTGCAGCCCCAAACCGAGCGAGAGCTTTGGGGCTTCCACTGGTCGGGATGGGCTGACAGCTCAGCTGCTGCTCAGGGATGCCAGGAGCAGCCCTGGCTTTGGGCTGCCCCACTGAAGCCATGTGCTTCCTCCATAACCCCCCAGCATGTGCTACAAGAAAAGAAAATAGTTTGATGCAGACTGGGAAGGGTGTTTTGGAGAAGATATGTGCAGTAAATCAGAAGGGATTCGGCCCCAGGATCGGCACGGATTGCAGACTTTGCGAGAACCACATGCTGTGCGCTCCTCACAGGGACGAGCCTTCCCCATCGCATAAACATCCCGGGAAGAGCCCTGGGCAGAGGAAGGTTCACGTAGCCCAAGGACCCCTGAGCCACCTACTCCACGTGCCCTCTGCCGAGTTCTCCCATAGCTCAGAAGACACTGAGCTTTCCTCCAGCAAGACTGCTCTGATAAACACACGGTGCTGCAGAAGAAAGACCAGGGCTGGCTCCTCAGCGAGCAGCCACCCAGGTGGCCCAGGTCCTCGCTGCGTCCTCAGCGCAGCCTGGCAAGCAGAAGCACCCATGAAAGGATGCACTTCAGCAAGCACAAGACATAGGTGGCCAGTGGGTGCGTACACGTATGCGTGCACATGCAGAAATGGGAGGGAACACCAGGAATCCCGCTTAAGACAACACAGCCGTATTCCTGTACGTGCAATTCCTGAAAATGCATCTTTAATGCAATTCTCTCCCTTGCTGTCTTATGCTTCAGCATTTCCACTCGACCATGCCCAACCAAGCTGTCGTTGCTGGCCCCAGCGATGCTACCCGGAGGGCTGAATTAGTGCATCCTCTGGAGCCAGCTCTGCTCTCGCCTCCAGGGCAGCGGGAGAGGGGGTGGGAGAGGGCTCCTTCCAGCAGCCACCCTCCTGGCACAGTGCTTGTATAACGCGCTTTGAAGCTCCAGCCTCCGGGCGGCAAGAGGCAACCAACACACAGTTGTTCTTGCTCTGCAATCTCCCAGCCGACAGACAGCGTTTCTGAGCATCAGCCTCTTCCCTAGTGGGTTTACCAATATCAGAAGTGCTCCTCGCTCCTTGAAGAGCGGTGTTTCTGGAGGCGAGGAGGCAGCAGCGCTTTCCCTGGGCCAGACGCAGGTGCAGCCAGCGCTCCAACTTGCCACCAAGACAGGGGCTGGCAGCTGCCACGCATCTGCTGCAGCTTCTTTTCTTGCACCTTTATGTTTTGCTTTCCCCTGGCACATGCTTGCTGCCAACAAGCATTTTTTCTTCCAGTTTTACTTTTAAAAACAGGAAAATGGGAGGTTGTTTTCCTGATAGAAGTCAGGCAGCTTGGGAAGCATTCCGGTGTAAATAGTCTGTTTTTCACATAGTGACGCACTGGGGAAGATGGTTCCCACCGGAGCAGTTCACCTGGCTTGGAAATGACTTTCTGGTTCCCTGATGTCCTCAGGGTGAGTAAGTTCATTAGGAGCGGCACCAGGAGCACAGAGCTACCTCTATAGCGCATGCACCCACCTACCTTCAGCATCTCCCCTGTGTCCTCGTACAGTGCCCCAGTACCTGTACTCCCAGTACAGGTGCTTCCAGTACTTCCAGTACCTGGAGAACTGAGCATAGCAAAGGGCATCTTTTGGCACTAGGTCAAGGTCCCAAACGCAGGAAGGACCAGAAACAACTCGTTTCACATGGAACTGGCACTGTAGCCATCTCCAAGACAGTCCATATTAGATCCCCTAACACTCCTCGTGTGAACCTTCCCCAGACCAACCAAGGGTGGCTGGGGAATGAGGTGGCCTCCAGAGACGTCTTGAGCAGATGGACAAGCTGGAGCCCGGCCCAGAGACAACCATGGAGCCTGGCCCTCCACCTCCTGAACCCGCGATGGAGGATGAAGCAACCGCCCAGGGAAAGCGGCTCTCGCTCTGCAACCCATTTGCGTAAATCTGCTCATTTACCCTCCCCTGAGGGCTGCAGCACTTCTCATCCCCAGCCTTTTAATCTCATGTTCACATTTAAGCGTTCTGCTAATTAAACAACCCATTGCGGAGTCGCTGCCGCGATGCCTCCCGCTCCCTCGCGTCCCCCTCGCCAAGCAGGGCCGCTATTAAGCGGTACGAGGAACCCGCCAACTCTTAGGGCTTTGGGAATAGGGCAGCGTTGGTCCCCGAGCGCACCCGGCTCCCAATGCGCGGAGATTACGTTACCCTCCAACTTGTCATCCAGCAAAACCCAGAAACTGATCTCACCCGGGGGAAATAGGGAGAAAAAGAAAAGAAAAAAAAATCAATAGTTCCTCTTTCAGTACCACAGGATGCGTTTTGTCTCCTCTTGCAGGCTCTTAATCAAGTGACATGATCCCAGGTAATCTATCAGGGATGGTTTTCCAGCAGCTGAGAACATCCCGCACATCGTGGTGGGACCTCGGCCTCTCGGCACAGGTGCAGCTTGTTCCAGAGAAGCAGCAGCCCATAGTTAAGACCCACCATCAAGTGAGATGGACAAACGCAGGCTAAAACCCACAGGATAACACCAAGAAGCTCAAACTTATTAGTGAGAACAAGTTTGGCGCTCTCTGCAGCTCAGCTCCCATGACATCCATAGCACGAAGCGCAAGAGGACACCGGGGCTCCCAGGGGAGCCTGTGCTCGTACCCCATCACCACACACAACCCGTAGCCCCGTGGAGCTACCTGCAGTGCGAGACCTCCGAGGAAACAGCAGGAAACAGGAGACAGCCGCAGCCAAGGCCGCCGACGAGCAGCACCTCACGCCACAGGAGAAGCCGCCATCTTGTGAGCGCATCCAGGCCCCATTCACTCTTCCACATTTCAGCACCGAGACCGTTTCCAAGCTCCCGCAGGAGGCACAATGACGGGGACACTCGGGGACACTCAACTCCTCCGTCCTGGCGCTGGCCCCGGCGAGCCGGCGCCTGCTCGGCCGCCGCGCCGTCAGCCCCATAACCCTGCCGGGCCTCCCACCTCCGCGGAGACGCCGGGCTGCTCGCAGCGCCGTCGCTTCGGCGATGAATTCCACCTCGTTTATTTACAAAAGCAGCGTTTTTATGGCGAGGCTGGGTTAAGAGCATAAATAAAACATTCTATGTTGCGCTGGGTTTTCACCCAAGGAATCAATAGGGGTTTGATTTAGTAATAATGTGGCCAGGAGCCCGGTTTATTACCTGTCAGGGTGGCAACAAAAGGCAACGGGGTTGCCGTTCCATCCACCACGGTGGGAGAGCTCCCCAAGCCGGGCAAGCACGCAGCTCCTGCTGATTTTTCCCCCTTTTCTTTAGCTTTTCCCTGGAATCGGGAGTCTCTAGCGCTTCTACATCAAGGTTTCCACGTGCGCTGATGGATGGTGCTGCAGCGAACAGACTCCGGACAGCGAACGGGGCGACGGGGACAGCGTGGACGCAGGAGCCCAAGCAAGAAGGCACCAAACCCCCACGATCTGCAAATTAAATCCGCTCACGTAGCCATCATCAGGTACACAGGACTTCCAGTTAATTAGTTCTAATATTATTAATTACCTGTCTTGCGAGCGTTTTTACATCAGACGCGCAATGTTTAATCCCGTACGTAAGAACCCAGCGCGCTCCACTTCCAGCGTTAATTGGGAGGACTTTCTTTAATGCTCGTCTCATTTGCACCGCACAATACTACTGCTTACATAAGGAGACAAGAAAAAGCTCCGCCACATCCTATCACCAGCACTCGGTTACCAAGAGGAGACACAAGAACCACATGCTGCTGCTTAATTAAGTCCCTGTAGCGCAGAGGTAAACGGGGGGTGGATTTTTGTTAAGGAAAAGATCCCCCCCGGGGCTCGGCTTGCTGGAGCGCTCTTCCCGCAGCCCCAGGACTCACCAAGCACCTTCTCTGTGTTCCTCACGTTTGTATTAAGCTTCGTGCTGCTTCCCAACGCTCAATGGGCTGCTTCTTGGTTTGGGAGTCAGAATATGGCACTCGGAGCACATTTCCCATTTTCATTCCCTTCATCCAAAGCCCATGCACTGCCTCCCTCATCAACCGTTCGTGCTAACTTTAGGCCAGCTGGGTCTAATCCTTCACAATTCCAATGGAAAATCCCCCAGACACACGAGCCAAAGGCTCTCAGATGCTGAGAACAGCTCTAAAACTGGGTGAAGTATGAGAGTATTGGCACAATTCTCCTTACTAGGTGCTGTAGTAAACACATTTCTATGGCAACACACTATTTAGTTTTTCATTAGGGCTTTCTAATGCTCCTAAACCTGTTCAGTCCATAATTCCCATTTATTCCAAGATTACCCCTTTAATCTAAGAGACCTTCTGCGCAATTTGTCCATCAGACCCTCACCTTGAAAGAGATTTTTCCTTTCCCCATCTGGGAGGAGACCTTCAGACCAGCTGTTTCAAGGGCCATGATATCTTTAGATGCAAGTGCAAGATTATGCTCTGTATTCCCACTAAGGCAGTCAAGAAAATAGTGGAATTCAGCAATGTTCCATGAAACTCCAATCACGGCACGCGGAACAATCTAGCCTTAAAATAGACTGAGAACAGAAGACTAAGATCATTAACAACAACAACAACAAAATCCAGACAGTAAAAAGGTTCACAAGCATAAATCAAAAAGATAAAAGAAGAAAAATGCTATCAAATCAACACCGCTACGCTTAGAAAATTACCAGAAGACAAGAGGATGGCCACCTGCAAGAGCATGGCAAGAACAGCACTGCTTTTGTAAGATAAAACTCTTAGTCTCAACAGAAAGGTATGCACTGCAGTCACCAAAATACTGCCGCTTCCCCCACATCACCCCCACAGGCAAGATCTCCTGGTCCCCAAGTTCCTCACGAAGCCCAGAGCTCCCAGAGGAGCAATGCCACCTCCACACAAAGCTTTTCAGAGGCAGAAGAGCTACAGGGAGCCACAAAATTAAACTCAGCACAGGTTTTAAAAGACAAACAAAAAAGCCTTTAAAGCCTGTCTCCCCAAAGGCCCTCCAGGCATCCAATACATCTTGCTTTTAATACAAAGAAATACAAATTGCTTTATTTGCACAGGTTCAATACAAACAGGCACTGGGAAGCTGCAGGTTTTGTGGAGCTGCAGCACAAGGGCTCATATCTTACAGAAAGTTGGCTGCGTGCAAGGTTTTAAATACTGCTTTCTAAAGCCTTTTGGGCACATTTGGATGTTAGTGTCCTGAATCCCAACCCATTCGAGCCTGCAGAATCTCTTCCTCAGATGAGCTGCATCCACCAGCCCTCCGGTCACACTGCAGATGTGAGTGTTACTGAGGGACGAGGCCACCCGAGGAGGCACCAAAGAGGGCAAGCGAAAGAAGCTGCCCACTCCGAGTTCACCAAACGTGGAAATAAAAAGGAGCTCCTGCTCCCCAAGTCACAGAGTCCCTCTCCAACACTCCCCTTCTACCATCTCCTTCCCTGCTGAAGGTCCAGGCTGAAGGAGCAGCCTCAGGGCCCTCTCGAGGCACCCGGCTGGGTCCTCCGCACCCGCAGGTGACGGCAGCGGTGAGGTCAGCCGGGAGCAGCTAGAGCTGTGAAATAGCAATGCTGCTTCTGCTTATGCATGTGGAGCTGAAAGGACTCGAGGAGGGAAACACTACTGGATGCCAGTGCTTCCTGACAGGTTTTGAGAGGCAATGCAAGAGCAAATCCAACACGTCCATCGGCCAGGAGGAGTCTCAGCTGCCTTCGTGTACCTGATCGAGGAAGATCCTGTGGATCTCTGTCCTTCGGTACTGCCTCACTCAATGGGCTGGCTTGGAGCACTGCAATGTGCAGCCCTTCTTACACTCTGGGGCTGCAGATGGAAACGAAATACAGGTGGCAGAGAGAGGAGGAAGTTCTGGGGAATGGGAACGGGGCCCCTAGCAGTTTGTATCAGTTCCTCCTTGGTGTCATGCTGCAGAAACAACCAACTGCAATCCAACATGCAGCTTTTATTCTGGTCAACACTAATGCTGGACATACGTGCATGTAAAGGGCAAGCTCCGTAAAGGCAGGAGGGGCTGTAAATCCCACAGGAGAGGTTGGCAGGACACAGCTGGAGCGACCCACGCCAGGTCACTGCTCCACGGCTCGGCAGCCAGCGCAGCCTTTGCCCGCGGGACCAGCCAGGATGGCTCAACAGGGAACGCAAGGCAGAGAAGCCAACCTGCTCCCAGGAAACTCTCTTGCTCCCACTCGTGGGCCCTGGGAACAAGCTCACGGAGTAGTTTAGGCGCACGCAATGCAGCGGAGCCGCCGAGCGCAGAGCCTCTACGGGGCCGAGCTGCGGAACAGCTTGCGCTGACGCACAGCCGTATCAACAAGGGAAAACACAATCTGACTGCTCAAAAGCAACAAATACTAACAGGAAAACGTCTCCGGAGTTGCTACCTCTCCAGGCTCGTTATACAAAGACAGCAGATATCTGCTTCTATAAAAGTGTGCAGAAAATCCTCTTCCCCTTGTAGCTTTCTGGCAAACTGCAGAACCGAGTGCCATGGGACACGACGGAGGCAGGAGGCCCATCCTATGAGAGAGGAGGAGCTGGGGTCCGCAGGCATCGGACACACATTTAAAAGTCCTATACTCTTTGGAACACAAGAACACTGTTTCAGACCTCTCAAGAACTTACCCTTTATTTAGGTTATCATCTATTTGCATTTTCTCCTGGAGCCCCTGGAGGTGAAAGACAACTCATCCGATCCCATTTAGTAATTCAGTTTCCTGCTAGGCGAGCAAACAGACTGTCCCATTTACACCTTGAAAACGTGTTATAAAGCAGCAAAATAGTCAAGTATTATACTACACATTACTTGAATAAATCCACAATGTTATGCTGGGAACCCCTCAGAGAAGAATCAAGGCCACTTTTTTGGTTTATTTAGGATATAGAGGACTTCACCACCATGCCTGTTGTTTTCAGCAAGACCCATGGCCATATCAGCAGCACCATCTGTGACTCCATCTGAGCTTATAAACCAGGCAATGTGGGCTCAGTGCTTTCAGCTGGAGAAGTTGCTCTTTGCTTCTCCCATCATATAATGCCAATGAGCTGTTGCCATTTATTCCAGCCCAGAAACAGCCCCAATGCAGCAGTAGAAGTTACTTTAAGTTAATCGTAATGTAATATACACTTTACGCACACACAAAAATCAATGTGGCACTTTAGACAGAAGCACTACAGAAGCTAGATCCCCATTACCAGTTTAGGGTACTAGTTTAAGCACAGCTATAACACAAGCCCTGCAAGCAAACTGTCCATTGCTAATTATCCTGCCAAAAGTCGGAAAAATAATTACATTCCAAAGTTAGAGGACTCACCGTGCGAAGCGAGAGCTCACGAGATACCATGGAAATGTGTCGCCACAGAAACACATTTCTGCTGGAGCAGAGAATGATGGAAAGACATTTGCTTATTTTTAGCCTCTAGAGGTCACAGCCCCACAGTTAAATCCCTCAAGTCGGACAAGCGGTCTCTATTTTTGCTCAGCACATCATTCATACGACATTGCAATCTTTTAAACAACCCAATTTAAGGTCTCAGTTTCGGGGAAAAAATCAAAAGAAACTTTGTTTGGCCTTTACAGCTCTAAATAACCCGCTGAGCAGAGCACGGGAGGGGTGTTCTCAGAAATGCCTCAGCTTCTGCGAGTCGCATGGGTCCTGTTCGTGACCCGTGGTGCTGAGACGACAGAAGTGGGGGGAACTGCCGAAGCATGAAATTGGTTTAAAATGATGAAGCGAAGATCTGGTTTTTCTTCAAGATCAAATCACATCTGGGAACACCGACAGCAATCTATTTAATTCCCCTGAAATCTGATCCATACTGTTGTTTTTTTGTCCCCTTATTTCTTCCTCAAAAGCTAACGCTGAACTACCGTAAAACACGACCTGCGAGTTCTTCGCTTGACCAAGACGTCACCAGACGGTTTGGCCATAAACTCTAGAAATGGAAGGGAAAAAAACACCGCCGTCCTAATTCCCTCAAGATCACAAGAGGGAAAGCACCATGGTCTATGTTGTCCTGCCTTGGAGATGCTTCCAAACCCACTGTAACACAGGGCCACCCACAAGGAGCAGAGAGTCAACCAAACGGAGCAGATTTCTACCGGTGCTGATCAACAGCTAGGCCAGCTTCACCCAACCACGCCTGACCGCTCGCTTGGCCTGAACATGGCAAACATTTAGAGCTGCCTTAATGCAGCAGGAAATGTCCAAAAGATGCATGAGCTCCTGGGGAGCAAGGGGAGGGTTCCCACAAGAGGAGGGACGTCGGGTCAAGCTAGCACAGGACGCTTGGCTCACAGCCCCATGGCACCATGCAAGGGACACCTACACCTCAAAATATTCACTGTACAAACAGGCTCCAA